>JBBGZY010000512.1:1200000-1504650 GCA_037952925.1 Lithobates clamitans
TGTATTGTGACCTCTGCACAGTGTTCAGCTAAAGCTACAAGCTAGTGTAGTGTGACCTCTACACAGTGTTCGACTAAAGCTACCTGTAGAAGATCGGGGGTGTTTTTTTTCGGATCCTATCACTACCGCAGGCAGCTACATTATTTACACGTTAGTGTAGTGCGACCTCTGCACTGTGTTCAAGCTAAAGCTATCTGTAGAAGGTTGGTGGTGTTTTCCTGATCCTATCACTACCGCAGGCAGCTACATTATTTAAACGTTAGTGTAGTGCATCCTCTGCACAGTTTTCAGCTAAAGCTATTAGTTAGTTTAGTGTGACCTCTGCACCATGTTCAGCTAAAGCTACAAGTTAGTGTAGTGCGACCTCTGCACAGTGTTCAGCTAAAGCTACGAGTTAGTGTAGTGCGACCTCTGCAAAGTGTTAGGCTAAAACTGCAAGTTAGTGTAGTGCAGTGGTTCTCAACTCCTGTCCTCAGGGCCCACTAACAGGCCAGGTTTGCAAGATAACTGAAATACATCACAGGTGATATCATTTGCTGCTCGGTGATTGCAGTATTCTAGTCTGAATCTCCCCAAGGTAATACATAAAACCTGGCCTGTTAGTGGGTTCTGAGGACAGGAGTTGAGAATCACTGGTGTAGTGCAACCTCTGCACAGTGTTCAGCTAAAGCTACCTGTAGAAGATTGGTGATGGTTTTCTGATCATATCACTACCGCAGGCAGCTACATTATTTACACGTTAGTGTAGTGCGACCTCTGCACAGTGTTCAGCTAAAGCTACCTATAGAAGATTGGTGGTGTTTTTTTGATCCTATCACTACCGCAGGCAGCTACATTAGTTACAAGTTAGTATAGTGGGTCCTCTGCACAGTGTTCAGCTAAAGCTACAAGTTACTGTATTGCGACTTCTGCACAATGCTCAGCTAGAACTACAGGTTAGTTTAGTGCGACCTCTGCACGGTGTTCAGCTAAAGCTACAAGTTAGTGTAGTGCAACCTCTGCACGGTGTTCAGCTAAAGCTACCTGTAGAAGATTGGTGGTGTTTTCCTGATTGTATCACTACCGCAAGCAGCTACATTATTTACACATTAGTGTAGTGCGTCCTCTGCACAGTGTTCAGCTAAAGCTACCTGTAGAAGGTTGGTGGTGTTTTCCTGATCCTATCACTACCGCAGGCAGCTACATTATTTACAAGTTAATGTAGTGCGTCCTCTGCACAGTGTTCAGCTAAAGCTACCTGTAGAAGGTTGGTGGTGTTATCCTGATCCTATCACTACCGCAGGCAGCTACATTATTTACAAGTTAATGTAGCGTGTCCTCTGCACAGTGTTCAGCTAAAGCTACCTGTAGAAGGTTGGTGGTGTTTTCCTGATCCTATCACTATCGCAGGTAGCTACATTATTTACAAGTTAATGTAGTGCGTCCTCTGCACAGTGTTCAGTTAAAGCTACCTGTAGAAGGTTGGTGGTGTTTTCCTGATCCTATCACTATCGCAGGTAGCTACATTATTTACACGTTAGTGTAGTGTGTCCTCTGCACAGTGTTCAGCTAAAGCTACCTGTAGAAGGTTGGTGCTGTTTTCCTGATCCTATCACTACAGCAGGCAGATACATTATTTTAACATTAGTGTAGTGCATGCTCTGCACAGTGTTCAGCTAAAGCTACCTGTAGAAGTTTGGTGGTGTTTTCCTGATCCTATCACTACCGCAGGCAGCTACATTATTTAAACGTTAGTGTAGTGCATCCTCTGCACAGTGTTCAGCTAAAGCTATTAGTTAGTTTAGTGTGACCTCTGCACCATGTTCAGCTAAAGCTACAAGTTAGTGTAGTGCGACCTCTGCACAGTGTTCAGCTAAAGCTACGAGTTAGTGTAGTGCGACCTCTGCAAAGTGTTAAGCTAAAACTGCAAGTTAGTGTAGTGCAGTGGTTCTCAACTCCTGTCCTCAGGGCCCACTAACAGGCCAGGTTTGCAAGATAACTGAAATACATCACAGGTGAAATCATTTGCTGCTCGGTGATTGCAGTATTCTAGTCTGAATCTCCCCAAGGTAATACATAAAACCTGGCCTGTTAGTGGGTTCTGAGGACAGGAGTTGAGAATCACTGGTGTAGTGCAACCTCTGCACAGTGTTCAGCTAAAGCTACCTGTAGAAGATTGGTAATGGTTTTCTGATCATATCACTACCGCAGGCAGCTACATTATTTACACGTTAGTGTAGTGCGACCTCTGCACAGTGTTCAGCTAAAGCTACCTATAGAAGATTGGTGATGTTTTTTTGATCCTATCACTACCGCAGGCAGCTACATTAGTTACAAGTTAGTATAGTGGGTCCTCTGCACAGTGTTCAGCTAAAGCTACTAGTTACTGTATTGCGACTTCTGCACAGTGCTCAGCTAGAACTACAGGTTAGTTTAGTGCGACCTCTGCACGGTGTTCAGCTAAAGCTACCTGTAGAAGATTGGTGGTGATTTCCTGATTGTATCACTACCGCAGGCAGCTACATTATTTACACATTAGTGTAGTGCGTCCTCTGCACAGTGTTCAGCTAAAGCTACCTGTAGAAGGTTGGTGGTGTTTTCCTGATCCTATCACTACCGCAGGCAGCTACATTATTTACAAGTTAATGTAGTGCGTCCTCTGCATAGTGTTCAGCTAAAGCTACCTGTAGAAGGTTGGTGGTGTTATCCTGATCCTATCACTACCGCAGGCAGCTACATTATTTACAAGTTAATGTAGTGTGTCCTCTGCACAGTGTTCAGCTAAAGCTACCTGTAGAAGGTTGGTGGTGTTTTCCTGATCCTATCACTATCGCAGGTAGCTACTTTATTTACAAGTTAATGTAGTGCGTCCTCTGCACAGTGTTCAGCTAAAGCTACCTGTAGAAGGTTGGTGGTGTTTTCCTGATCCTATCACTATCGCAGGTAGCTACATTATTTACACGTTAGTGTAGTGCGTCCTCTGCACAGTGTTCAGCTAAAGCTACCTGTAGAAGGTTGGTGCTGTTTTCCTGATCCTATCACTACAGCAGGCAGATACATTATTTTAACATTAGTGTAGTGCATGCTCTGCACAGTGTTCAGCTAAAGCTACCTGTAGAAGTTTGGTGGTGTTTTCCTGATCCTATCACTACCGCAGGCAGCTACATTATTTAAACGTTAGTGTAGTGCGTCCTCTGCACAGTGTTCAGCTAAAGATAAACGTTAGTGTAGTGCGACCTCTGCACGGTGTTCAGCTAAAGCTACCTATAGAAGATTGGTGGTGTTTTTTTGATCCTATCACTACCACAGGCAGCTACATTAGTTACAAGTTAGTATAGTGGGTCCTCTGCACAGTGTTCAGCTAAAGCTACAAGTTACTGTATTGCGACTTTTGCACAGTGCTCAGCTAGAACTACAGGTTAGTTTAGTGCGACCTCTGCACGGTGTTCAGCTAAAGCTACAAGTTAGTGTAGTGCAACCTCTGCACGGTGTTCAGCTAAAGCTACCTGTAGAAGATTGGTGGTGTTTTCCTGATTGTATCACTACCGCAGGCAGCTACATTATTTACATGTTAGTGTAGTGCGTCCTCTGCACAGTGTTCAGCTAAAGCTACCTGTAGAAGGTTGGTGGTGTTTTCCTGATCCTATCACTACCGCAGGCAGCTACATTATTTACAAGTTAATGTAGTGCGTCCTCTGCACAGTGTTCAGCTAAAGCTACCTGTAGAAGGTTGGTGGTGTTATCCTGATCCTATCACTACCGCAGGCAGCTACATTATTTACAAGTTAATGTAGTGTGTCCTCTGCACAGTGTTCAGCTAAAGCTACCTGTAGAAGGTTGGTGGTGTTTTCCTGATCCTATCACTATCGCAGGTAGCTACATTATTTACAAGTTAATGTAGTGCGTCCTCTGCACAGTGTTCAGCTAAAGCTACCTGTAGAAGGTTGGTGGTGTTTTCCTGATCCTATCACTATCGCAGGTAGCTACATTATTTACACATTAGTGTAGTGCGTCCTCTGCACAGTGTTCAGCTAAAGCTACCTGTAGAAGTTTGGTGGTGTTTTCCTGATCCTATCACTACCGCAGGCAGCTACATTATTTAAATGTTAGTGTAGTGCGTCCTCTGCACAGTGTTCAGCTAAAGATAAAAGTTAGTGTAGTGTGACCTCTGCACAGTGTTCAGCTAAAGCTACAAGTTAGTGTAGTGCGACCTCTGCACAGTGTTCAGCTAAAGCTACAAGTTAGTGTAGTGCGACCTCTGCACAGTGTTCAGCTAAAGCTACCTGTAGAAGATTGGTGGTGTTCTCATACTAATAATACTTCAGGCAGGCAGTTGATTTTGCTAGCTGCAGTATCAGTATATATATATATATATATATATATATATATATATATATATATATATATATATATATATATATATGTATATATACCATCTTAGTGCAGCTACATCTCACTGCAGGCCATTAGTATGTCTGGAAGGCCAACAAGGAGAGGCAGACGGTCACAAGCCAATAAAAGAGGGCATGCAGGCTGTGTGTCTAGAGACAACAGTGCTGGTTGTGGACACGGTGCATCCTCATCAGCACGTGGCTGTGGGACACGCTTGGCCTTTTTTTTGGCAGTTGGCCGTGTTGAGCTGCAACATGCGGAAGACTTGGTCGAGTGGATGACCAAGCTGTCCTCATCCTCCTCATCCTCTCTCACCCATGCTCAGGGTACTTTGTCTGGAAAAGCAGCTGACAACCCGGCCTCTTCCCTCGGATCAATGTAATCAGTCACTCCTTCCCTAGCCCCACCATGTCCTCCTGAGGAGTCCCCTGAACTGTTTGACCACAGTGTTGGGTACATGCTCCAGGAGGATGCCCAGCATTTTGAAGGCTCCGAGGAAGGCAGTAACGTGAGCCCAGACAGAGGGGGTGCCCAAGAAGGACTGCAATCTGGCAGTCATGTTGCCCCTGCTGCCGTATACTGCCAGGTTTTCTCCAGTGATGAGGAGGGAGGGGATGATGAGGTCACTGACTCCACGTGGGTGCCTGAAAGGAGAGATGAGGAGGAGGAGGCACATCACCAACGAGGCAGGATGCCCTCCAGGGGCCAGCTTAACTGCAGCACACTGACTGCATCAGACCGCAAAGCTCCGCTTGTGCAGGGCGCTTCTATCTCTGCGCGTTATTCCAAAACTTCTTTGGTGTGGGCCTTTTTTGAGACGAGTGCATCAGATTGCACCGCTGCTATTTGCAACATATGTCTCAAGCATATCTAGCGTGGCCAAAACATCTCCCGCTTGGGCATTACACATGCTTGACCAGACATATGTTGACCTGTCATGCAGTTCGTTGGCAAGCGTACCTAAAAGACCCACACCAAAGAACAAAGAGGACCTCTCCTTGCTCCTCATCAGCTGAGATCTACAACCACACTATATCTTCAGTCCTCTATGAGACCTGCACTGAGAGGAATGAAGGTGTAGAATTAGGTGTGTCACAGCCAAGTACTTGTGGGCAATCTGCTATCGGTACACCAACGTCAGATTGTACCAGGCAAATTTCCCTGCCCAAGCTGCTGCACCGCCGAAAGAAGTTCGCTTCCAGCCATCCACATGCCCAGCGGTTGAATGCTAGCTTGGCAAAATTGCTAGCACTTCAACTGCTACCTTTTCAGTTGGTAGACTCTGGTAGACATTTGTGGAATGTGCGGTTCCTCAGTGACAGGTACCCAAACGCCACTTTTTCTCATGGAAGGCAATTCCGGCTCTCTACCGGCATGTGGAAGGCAATGTCCATGCCTCGTTGGACAGGGCGCTCAGTGGTAAGGTGCATATTACCACTGACTCATTGTCCAGCAGGCATGGACAGGGACAGCGCATTGGGTGACTCTGCTGGCAGCTGGGAAGGATGCAGGACAAGGTGCAGTAGTGTTGGAGGTTGTTCCACCACCACGCCTCCAAAATGCTAATACTGGTGATTCTGACACACCTCTCTCCTCCACCCCCTCCTCTTCTTCTTCCTCCATGGCCTCTTCCTGTGCTTATTTGTCCTCGGAACCAGCGGTGCTCCATAGGCGTTCAAGGGGCTACGCAACTACGCAGGCCAAAAGATGCCATGCGTGCTTGAGCTGGTGTGCTTGGGGGACAGGAGCCACACTGGGGCAGAGGTTCTGTCAGCTCTGCAGGGGCAGGTTCACAGGTGGTTGATGCCGCGCCAACTTAAGGCAGGAATGGTGGTTTGCGACAATGGCACCAACCTTCTCTCTGCCCACCGACAGGGACAAATGACCCATGTGCCCTGTTTGGCTCACATCCTTAACTTGGTGGTGCAGCAGTTCTTGGGCAGGTACCCGGGCTTACAGGATGTCCTGAGGCAGGCCAGGAAAGTCTGTGTGCATTTCCGCCAGTCATATAATGCCAGTGCTCGGCTGGCTAACCTCCAAAAGGGATTTAACCTGCCCAAGAACTGCCTAATCTGTGCCATCAATGAGTACCTGTGCGACTATGGCACCAGGACAGGGTCACGAGAGCTTGATTTTTTTCCCCACGCCAGTGGGCCATGATCAGGGATGCATGCACTGTCCTGTCACCATTTGAGGAGGCCACGAGGATGGTGAGCAGTGACAGTGCATGCATAAGTGACACTGTCCCCCTTGTCCACCTGTTGGAGCACACGCTGCATGCAATAATGGACAGGGCACTTGAGGCAGAACAGAGGCAAGAAGAGGAGGACTTCCTTAGCTCTCAAGGCCCCCTTTATGCAGACAGTGTTCCTGTGTGCCCGCTGATCACACAGGAAGAGGACGAGGAGGGGGAGGAGGAGGAAGAGGAGGATTGTGTCAGCATGGAGGTGGAGGCTGGCACTCAGCATCAGCAGCAGTTTTTAAGGGATCATTTACAGTCCCAAGAAACCCATGGACTTGTACGTGGCTGGGAGGAGGTGGCTGCGGATCATGTTGTCCTTAGTGACCCAGAGGACTCCGGACCGAATGCCTCAGCAAACCTACGCTGCATGGCCTCCCTGATCCTGCAAAGCCTGTGGAAGGATCCTCGTATTCGTAGTATCAAGGAGAGGGATCAATACTGGCTGGCAACCCTCCATTTTTGACAGTTTTTTGTGAAATGGTAGGGGTACTTCTGTACCCCCTTACCATTTCACACGGGGGGAGGGCCGGGATCTGGGGGTCCCCTTGTTAACGGGGGCTTCCAGATTCCGATAAGCCCCCCGACCACAGACCCCCACAACCACTGGGCAAGAGTTGTGGGGATGAGGCCCTTGTCCTCATCAACATGGGGATAAGGTGTTTTGGGGGGCTACCCCAAAGCACCCTCCCAATGTTGAGAGCATGTGGCCTGGCACGGTTCAGGAGGGGGGCATTCTCTCCTCCCCCCTCTTTTCCTGCGGCCTGCCAGGTTGTGTGCTCGGATAAGGGTCTGGTATGGATTTTTGGGGGGACCCCACACCATTTTTTTTATTTTGGCATGGGGTTCCCCTTAAAATCCATACCAGACTTGAAGGGTCTGGTATAGATTTTGAGGGGGACTCCATGCCATTTTTTTTTTAATTTTGGCTGGAGTTCCCCTTAATATCCATACCAGACCTGAAGGGCCTGGTATGGAATTTAGTGGGACCTCCCACGCCTTTTTAAAAAAAAATTTTGGTTCGGGGTTCCCCTGTGGGGAATTCCCATGCCATTTTTATCAATGAACTTTTATGTGTATTGTGGGACCGGCAATTCATTAATAGCCGCAAGTAGTTTTAAATGACTTTATTTTCTTTGAAATGTCATTTTACTGTCAGACTGTTCTAAACATGGGAAACATGCGCCCCTTTACAGGCATACTATAGACACCCCCCAGGTATGAAATTTAAAGGAATATTACACTTTTATTCTTTCACTTTAAGCATTATTAAAATCACTGCTCCAGAAAAAAACGTCCATTTTTAAAACTTTTTTTGCATTGATCCATGTCCCCTGGAGCAGGACACAGGTCCCCAAACACTTTTTATGACAATAACTTGCATATAAGCCTTTAAAATTAGCACTTTTGATTATTCATGTTCGTGTCCCATAGACTTTAACGATGTTCGCATGTTCGAACAAATTTTTTGCCTGTTCGCAAGTTCTGGTGCGAACCGAACAGGGGGGTGTTCGACTCATCCCTAGTGCAGAAATACCTAGGGGCAAGATCTGACTTGGATACCTTTCCCACCGAAAATCCTCTGGGTTACTGGGTCTTGAGGATGGATCACTGGCCAGAGCTTGCACAGTATGCAATTGAGCTACTGGCCTGTCCTGCATCCAGCATTCTTTCGGAACGCACATTCAGTGCTGCTGGAGGTTTTGTAACCGATCACAGGGTGCGCCTGTCCACTGACTTGGTCGATCGACTGACCTTCATAAAAATTAATCAGTCTTGGATCACCACAAGCTACCAAGTACCTGATGCTGATGTAACCGAATATTTTTTTTTGAAATGTCAGATCCCTTCAAGACTTCCTATGCTGAGTGACTATCCTGTTATGCTGAGTGACTATCCTCTTCTTGCTCAATGATCATGCTGATAGCTTGTAAGAATATTTTTGGTTCTGGGTGCCGCCACCAGTGGCTAAGGCCCAATTTTTCAGCCCCTGTTTAACAGGGGCGTGTAATTACAATTTTTGATGAAATATTTTGCAAGCACTCAACTAGAGTATTTGTGAGGGGTTGCAGTGTTGTGGCACCAGCACCAGTGCCTATGGCCCGATTTTTCAGCCCCTGTTTAGCAGGGGCATGTAATTACAATTTTTGATGCAATATTTTACAGGAGGGCTCATTCCTGCGCTCCAACTAGAGTATCTGTGAGGGGTTGCAGTGTTGTGGCACCAGTGCCTAAGGCCCAATTTTTCTGCCCCTGTTCAACAGGGACATGTAATTACAATTCTTGATCTAATATTTCACAGCAGGGCCCGTTTCTGCACCCACCAAGAGTAACTGTGAGGACTTACAGTGTTGTGGCACCAGCACCACCACCACCAAAGGCCCAATTTTTCTGACCCTGTTCAACAGGGTCATGTAATTACAATTCTTGGTCTAATATTTCACAGCAGAGCCCGTTCCTGCGCCCACCAAGAGTAACTGTGAGGGCTTACAGTGTTGTGGCAACACCAACACCTGAGGCCCCAATTTCTGCAGAGTATATAGGGCAGGCCCCTACTTTCAAACATCCAACTTACAAATGACTCCTACTTGCAAACAGAAGGAGACAACAGGAAGTGAGATGAAATCTACCCATAGGAAGGGAAATTCTCTCCTGTAAGAGTTAATATGGGAAAAACGTGTCTCCTTTCCACTGATGCTTTATCACCAATCCTTGTTTCACTAAAAACCCCAAATTGTCAAAAAACATTTGTCATTGGGACAGAAAGTGAGGTAAAATCTTCTGAAGAGGTGCACAGACAGCAAAACAAATGTCTCAGGGGTGATAACCCTTCCCTATGTTTTCCAAGAAGCTTAAGAATAGTTTTTTTGGTGGGAGCTACACTTTAAAAATGTACCAGTTCAAAATTACAATCAGATTCTACTTAACAACAAACCTACAGTCCCTGTCTTATTTGCAACGCCTGTATACCGCTGTTCAGAGGGCCTGGGGCCCCACGCCTTTCCTTTTTTTAATTTGGGTGCGGGGTTCCCCTTAATATCCATACAAGACCCAAAGGGCCTGGTAATGGACTGGGGGGGGGTACCCATGCCATTTGTCTCACTGATTTTCATCCATATTACCGGGACTGGACATTACATTAAAGCCGTAAGCAGTTTTAAATGACTTTTATTCCTTTAAAAATGTCATCTTGTGCAGGGACTGTTCTAAGCACGGGAAACACGCACCACTTTACAGGCATACTATAGACACCCCCCAGGTATGATATTTAAAGGACTATTTCACTTTTTTTTTAACTTTAAGCATCATTAAAATCACTGCTCCCAAAAAAACTGCCGTTTTTAAAACTTGTTTTTTGCATTGATACATGTCCCCTGGGGCAGGACCCGGGTCCCCAAACCCTTTTTAGGACAATACCATGCAAATTAGCCTTTAAAATTAGCACTTTTGATTTTGAACGTTCGAGTCCCATAGACTTCAATGGGGTTCTAACGTTCGTGCAAATTTTCGGTCCGTTCGCAGGTTCTGGTGCGAACCGAACTGGCGGTCTTTGGCTCATCCCTAGTCTAGATGTCTTTGAAACTAGAATGAATAGAAAACTTCATTCAGTGGAATGTAAGGAGAGAACACTCAGCAGCTGTTTACACATCTGGACTCAGGAGCACTAATGTGGGACACCGGAATAAATTTTTTTTGGGTTAACCCACGCAGGTGCTCCAGTGGATACTTTTTGGGGTGTCTCTATCTGTGAAACGTGGCCAAAAATGTAAATATTCCAGCTTGTTTCAAAAGGAGTTTTAACCATGTCTTCAACTTGGAGCTCTGCCCAAACAGACAATTGTACACCACTTCAATGCAATGTTTCATATTCCTATTCCTGGACTCAAATATCTGTGTGCTAAGTATACCTTTTTTTTCATTCTCATAGAGGAGAAAAGACTCAGACAACTTGATCCCAGGGACCCCTGACCTCGCCTGCTGGATTGGGAAATCAGTCCAAGCCCCACGGAGGATGTGGAGGAAGAAGTGGAGGAAGTGGGCGACATGTGCACCCCACCAGGTGAGTGTCTGACACCCCAGCTTATGGTAATCTATGTATGCCTGCATATTTCTAAATACATCTTTTTTTCATCTATTTTAGGTGATGTGGAAGGGGAACAGTGCACAAAGATTAATTGGACAGATCATGGCCTGGAATGGGGATATTGATGCCATGCGCACGAGCCTGGACCTAATACGTAATCGGCTGGACAATATGCAGCAGGAAATGCAGAACATGATCGATGTTTTGGGGAGAATCTAATCCCTTTTTCACAAAAAAAACATTGATCATGTTCTTCATTTCCTTTTTTGCTGACCACATTCTGGGCTTTGACTTTGAATAATTTTATGCCTGTTTTAAAAAAAAAAATAGAGGCCTGTTTGTTTAAAAAAAAATAAAAATATATAAAAAATAGAGGCCTGTTTGTTAATTTTTTTTAAATATATAAAAAAATAGAGGCCTGTTTGTTATAAAAAAGAATTTTAAAAAAATAATAAAAAAATAGAGGCCTGTTTGTAAAAAAAGAAATAAAAAAAAAAAATTTGAAAAACAAAAAAATTATATTGTTTGAAAAAAAAATATATATATATATTTTAAATAAAAAAATTGAATGTTGAAAAAAAATAAAAGAATGTGCACAGACTAAAAATTCTGTTAATCAACAAGATGTGTGGCTTCTTCTTTCAATGCTCAATACCAGTTTTGTAAGTTATTTGGTGTTTACAGTGACACTGGGGCTTATTTACTAAAGGAAAATACACTTGGCACTACACGTGCACTAGGATAACCTAGGAGACAGACAAAAAGAAAGGCAAGCAATAAATACATTTTTAGATTTTATCTGATCATTATTATTTTTAAAACAAATTATAGATTGTCTGGCATTGCAATGGACCCCCTACCTGTAAAAAAATCAACATATTTATCCTGCACTTGATGGGCGCTTTGGGGGGCCAAGTCAGTACGGCCAGTACCCAGGTCCCTCAGAGGATTCTCTATAAGTCCGGCCTCAGGCCCAAATGATGCAAGATAATTGCTCAAATGTTTGTGTAAATAATTGTGCAGGATGCAGCACGCTAGGACAAGGTGATTTAGTTTGTAGTCCGCCACGTGGATAGCTGTCTGAAACAGGCGGAACTGGCTGGCCATTATCCCGAAGGCATTCTCCACAACTCTTCTCACTCTAGCCAGCCAGTAGTTAAAAACCCTCCTCTCCGGGGTGAGGGTCCTTTGGGGGAACGGCCTCATCAGGTGCTCGCCCAGACAGAAGGCTTCATCTGCAATTAAGACACGTTATCCGCATCAGGTGGCAATCCCAGGCCACCACTCTGGAGACTCTGGTAGAACTCCATCTGGGCAAAGACATCCAGACATTCTTCCCCACATCCACATACAGAAATTCATATTGTGCCAGCACCACCGCCATTAAGACAATACTATGAAACCCCTTATAAGTAAAATAGTATGACCCCGAATGGGGTGGTGGCACGATGTGGACCTGTTTCCCATTTGTAGCCCCTCCACAGTTGGGAAAGTCCCAACGGGTGGCAAAATGGGATGCCACAGTCTGCCATTCCTGTGGCATTGAAGGAAGCTGGGGAGTCAAACAAGAAAAAAAAATATAAGTACTTTTGCACATAACATTTCAAGCACATTACACAAAAAATATTATTGCCCAGCATCAGTATAACATTACTTGTATGTATTATTTGAAGACTAAAGTATAAGGCCCACTTATCAGATTCCTCACCCTCCTCTGATGACCCAATGAAACATTTTAGGAGGGATTCTAAAGCAGTTTAAGGACACACAGACCATTTGGAGACATTTTAGGGGAGGAAGGGGATTCTAAATCAATTTAAGGACCCACAGACCATTAGGAGAATTTTTTAGGGGGGGGGGGTCTAAAGAAATTTAAGGACACACAGACCATTTGGAGACATTTTTTTTGGGGGGGGGATTCTAAAGCAATTTAAGGACACACAGACCATTTGGAGACATTTTAGGGGGGAGGGGATTTTAAAGCAATTTAAGGACACACAGACCATTTGGAAACATTTTAGGGGGGATTCTAAAGCAATTTAAGGACATACAGACCATTTGGAGACATTTTAGTGGTGTTCTAAAGCAATTTAAGGACACACAGACCATTTGGAGACATTTTAGTGGGTGGATTCTAAATCAATTTAAGGACACACAGACCATTTGGAGATATTTTAGGGGGGAGGGGATTCTAACGCAATTTAAGGGCACACAGACCATTTGGAGACATTTTAGGGGGTGGGATTCCAAATCAATTGAACGACACACAGACCATTTGGAGACATTTTAGGGGGGGAGGGGATTTTAAAGCAATTTAGGGACACACAGACCATTTGGAGACATTTTAGGGGAGATTCTAAAGCAATTTAAGGACATACAGACCATTTTGAGACATTTTAGGGGGGTTCTAAAGCAATTTAAGGACACACAGACCATTTGGATACATTTTAGGGGGGGGGGATTCTAAATCAATTTAAGGACACACAGACCATTTGGAGACATTTTGGGGGGTTCTAAAGCAATTTAAGGACTCACAGACCATTTGGAGACATTTTAGGGGGGATTCTAAAGCCATTTAAGGACACACAGACCATTTGGAGACATTTTAGGGTAAAGCACTACAATGGAGCTGACAAAATACATTGTTAAGTGACTAGACTAGGTGGATATGGGCCCAGCATAGCATGCTGGGGAGGTTAGTGAATGCAAATATGCATGCTGGACAAAAAAAGGCATTAAAAAATTACAGCATGCATGAGGACAAAGGGGGCATTCACACTATATTGCAATCATGGTAATTAGTGTTTGAGTAAAGAAATACATTACATTAGCAAACGTTAAATACAAAAAAAGTGATGTAAAGGATAAAATTCTTACCTTAATATAGTCCTTCTGCGGAACCTGGATGATGGCAGAACAGGTCTCTGGGATAATGATCCCCGGAGCCCGGGGGGAGATGCCTGTCGAGAACTTAAGGTCCTGCAGGCTTCTCCCCGTCGCCAAGTACTGCAACGTGCCGACTAGCCTCTGCTCCGCAGTGATGGCTTGCCTCATGCAGGTATCCTGCCTGCTGATATAAGGGGTCAGAAAAGCCAACAAATGGTCAAAAACGGGGGCCGTCATCTGGAGAACATTCCTGAAATCCTCAAGGTTATTCTCACGGATCTCACGGAGCAAAGGCATGTGAGAGAAATGGTCACACTGGAGCAACCAATTCTTCGTCCATGAACTCCTCCTTGCCCTGTTTATGGACTGGTCGGCTGATAACAACGAACCTAACAGAATGCACTGAAGGACAGCAAGGCCTGTGAAGAGCGAGCTGAAAATCAGCAACAATAACACACTGAATAAATCAATGTGAACTGACTACACGCACTGAAAAGCAGATACAAACCTCACAAGCACAAACTGAACAACAGTTAAACGATCTGAAAAATACGAGTTTCACAAGAGCGAATCGTTCTCTCACCAAACTTCTACTAACACGAGATAAACACGAGATTAGCAGAAGGAGTCCAAAGGGTGCCACATGAGCTATTGAACTTCCGTTTTATAGTCTCGTCAGACCTGTACGTCACCATGTACTAGACGTTTGGACTTTGGTGTGAGCGTGTGTGCGCAAGTCCGTTCATTCGAAAGTCCATCGGAAGTCCGTCAAAGGTCCAATGCAAGTCCGCCGGAATAACCGTCAGATTTTTGTTGCCGTCGTGTGTACGCAGCATGAGTGTTGAGTGTTAATGTAGTATAGTGTGAGTATACTGTAACTATACTGTAAGTATAGTGTGTCAGTATAGTGTAGTGTGAGTATAGAGTGTCAATATAGTGTGCGTATAGTGTGAGTAGTGTAGTGTGTCAGTATAGTGTGAGTATAGTGTGTCAGTATAGTGTGAGTATATTGTGAGTATACTGTAGCGTGTCAATATAGTGTAGTGTCAGTGTAGTGTGTTAGTGTAGTGCAGTGTTTAACACAGCATTACGTAACATTTAGTGCTGTATACTGTTCTGTATACCCCTTTTTTTTGGTTGTTGCTTAGCCACTTAATTCCCGGACCATTTGGCTGGACAAAGACCAGAGCACTTTTTGCGATCGCTTTAACTGACAATTGTGCGGTCGTGCGACCTGGCTCCCAAACAAAATTGACATCCTTTTTTCCCCACAAATAGAGCTTTCTTTTGATGGTATTTGATCACCTCTGAGGTTTTTATTTTTTGCGCTATAAACAAAAAAAGAGCGACAATTTTGAAAAAAAAAAGCAATATTTTTTATTTTTTGCTCCAATAAATATTCCACATATTTTTGGTAAAAAAAATCGCAATAAGCGGTTATATGGTTTGCGCAAAAGTTATAGCATCTACAAAATAGGGAATAGTTTTATGGAATTTTTATTAATACTTTTTTTAATCAGCAATTTTTATCGTGACTGCAACATTATGGCGGACAGATCGGACAATTTGGCGCTATTTTGCGAGCATTCACATTTATACAGCGATCAGTGCGATTAAAAGTGCATTGATTACTGTGTAAATGTGACTGGCAGTGAAGGGGGTTAACCGGGAGGGGGCGCTGCATGGGTTAAGTGTGTCCTAGGGATGTGTTCTGACTGTGGGGGGGATGGGCTATGTGTGACATGAAACTGATCATTGCTCCCGATTACAGGGAGCTGTGATCAGTGCCACTAGCCAGAACGGGTAAATGCTTGCTTACATCAGCATTTCCCAGTTCTTCCTCTCTGTGAGGTGATCGAGTCCGCAGGACCCGCGATCACACTCACGGAGCTTGCGGCAGGGGCACGCGACCACGCGGCGGCAAATTTAAAGGGACGTACCTGTACGCCAATTTGCCTGTCTGTGCCATTCTGCTGATGTAAATGTACATGTGATGGTTGGCAAGTGGTTAAAGTGCACCAAACACCACTTTTCTTTCAATAAAGTGCATCCAATCAAACATTTCTCAGTTTCTATTTAATTTGAGTAATAACCCCCTCATCATGTCTGGGAGGCCAACAAGGAGAGGCAAACATTCCCATGCCACTATGAGGGGGTGAACAGCATATGTGTTCACAGGCAAAGGTGGATGTGGTCCCTCCTCAGGCAGGGCACAGTTGTCTCTGCTTAGTGATGTTGCCCGTGCTATCCAGCCACAGCATGCAGAGGAGGTGGTGGACTGGTTTACTAAATCATCCTGTCAGGCATGTGCTGGTTCCTTTCAGGGGAATATGTGTGCAGGCATGCGAGGTCTGTCCAGGGTTATACAGCAGAATTCTCCCACTGGTGTGCACCGGCGCGCAGTGTGCGCGCGCCCGTGCGCGTTAGCGCTGTTTGGTGCCAAGGTGCCTTTAAAAGTGTGTCAGCTGCACTCATGTGGTGCTGTTCGTCTGCAGCTCTGTACCTGTGTTCCTGTATCTGCCTGCTGATTGCTATTACTGTTATCGACCCGGCTACGTCTGACTCTTCTGCTATCTCCAATCCGACCCGGCCTTCCTGACTCTGCCATCTCCTTGTGACCTGTTGCTGAACTCCTGCTTGCCTGACTACTCTGTTATTACCCATTTGTATCATCTGCCTGATCTCCTGCCAAACCGGACTGTCTGACTCTGCCTTTTGCCTCCTACCAGTCGGGCTCAACTACCTGGTACCTAACACATCCAAATCCTCCTCATCCTCTATAACCCAAGCTGACACTAGTGCACAGTCCACTGCAGTTGCCACAGCAGATTATTCTGCCTCCTTGTCCACAGCTACTCCTGACATCTCCGGCATCATGCATGGAAGAGTCAGCTGAATTATTTGAACACAGCATCATCCGCTTGCTTTTTGAGCATGCACAGACATTACTTGATTCTGATGTGGGTTCTGAGGTAGAGTAAGGAAGTAACATGAGTCTACGGAGAGGGGAGAACACTGATAAACAAAAAATTGGCAGTCATGTTTCCCCAGACTCGGTGTATTGCCAAATTGGCTCCAGTGATGATGGGGATGGAGGGGATGAGGAGGTCACTGACACAAGTGGGGTGCTGAACAGAGTACAGGAGGAAAGTGAGGGGGAGGCACAACCGGAACGAGGCAGGATGTCTTCCAGAGGCAGCCATCATGGAAGAGTAGAGAAAAGCCATCCTATTCATCAGATTGTTGGGCTGTTATCTCCTTGTACACTTCCCACAGCTCAGCTGCATGGGCCTTTTTTCGCACATATGCAGCAGGTTGCAATTTGCAATCTCTGCCGAAAGCAGATCAAGCGCGGCAAAAACAATAGCCATTTGGGTACCACATGCTTGACAAGGCATTTAGCCTGCCGCCACTCAGCCCATTGGCAAGAGCACCTGAAAGCCACACACAAGGGACACAATTCTTCTCCTGCTCACTCCTCACTTTTCATGTCCACCCCCACTATATCTCATGACCTCTCAGCAGCCTCCACTGAGAGGGAAAGCAAGGGGTGTCACAGGTCTTTGAAAACACGTCTGACAGCAGCACACCACAATATGTAGAGTATAGCAGGCAAATTTCTCTGCCCCAGATGCTGCAAAGAAAAAAAAATACTCTTCCTGCCACCCACCTGCCCCAAATTTCTCTGTCCCAGCTGCTGCATAGAAAAAAAATACTCTTCCTGCCAGCCACCTTCTCAGCATCTAAATTTTGGCTTGTTCAAATAAAGATAGCTTGTTGGGAAAATCTATTTAAATGTCATTTTTGTTTTCTTTATAAATGTCAGTTTTGCTGCAGCAGGTTCCATACACTATACATATGCGTCACTTTACAGGCAGACTAAGAGGACCCCCCAGGCACTATATTTAAAGGAGTTTTTCATTTTTATTGTTTCACTTTAGGCATCATTAAAATCCCTGCTCCTTTAAAAACAACCTTTTTTAAAAGTTTTTTTTTGCACTAGTACATGTCCCCCAAGGCAGTATCCGAGCCCCCATACCCTTTTTATGGCCAATAACTTGCATATAAGCCTTAAAAATGGGGACGTTTGATTTTTCAAGTTTGAGTCCCAAAGACTTTAATAGGGTTTGCGGTTCGGGTTCAAACTTTTGTGCTGTTCGAGAGTTCAGGCGCAAACCGAACCGAAAGGTGTTTGGCCCATCTCTATTTATAACCAGTGGTTTTTGGGAACTTCTCCAGAGGATAGGCTATAGCTATACAGAAAATAACTATCCTTTTTCTCTCCTTGAGTCTCAATCAGACTGGATAGATACAGTATGTGTTTGTTGAAAGCCATAATTAAGGTCAGAAAGTCCACGTTCACTACTATTTACTAGTATATATATATCTGTGTGTCCAATGCCCAACAAATCCCATTTCAAAGGATTTCAGTGTTAGCCTGGACCAGAAACTTGACACTTCAATGTGTAAATCTGCTTTACCTTTTCAGCCATTAGGTCTAATGTCTTCACATTATTGACTGCTAGAGGCCCAACAATGCTTTTCAGTGGGATTACAGTATTTACTCAAAGGTCAACAAAAAATAAGGGTGGATAAAAATTGATGATTTCAAAAAACAAAACAAAAAAAGTCAGATTATTTTGATTAAAATCTTATTTTTTTTAATTTTAATCAGATAGATTTTTTAGTTTTTATCAAATCTATTTTACTAAAGAATAATTTAGTTTATTCAGCATGAAACAGAACTTAGTTATGTAGCATGAGGCTGTATATTCTGCAATATTTTCATGCAGTAACACAATTTCACAGTAAACATGAGATAAAACAAAGTTCAGGAATATTCCCTAATCCCTTTGTTTTGCAAATCTGTGTACACTAAAAACTGTATGATTGAATTGGTTCTGATATCGCTGTTTTACTAACCTGGCAGCTTAATTTTCTAAATAGGAAACCTTAATTTTGTTTGCAAGTATTAGAGATTCTAACTACCAGCAAGAATTAGTCCTTACATTTAAAGGGCACCTGTCATTCCAGATCCATCATGGCAGCACCTGTTAGTGGGCATCCACTCACTTGCTGCCGCCACGTCCCTCACCTTGTTGTGTCATTGCCGCATCACCAGCTGTCCCATTAAAGTGAATGAGACTGTGGGTGAGTAAACAGCGGCTCAGAGGAAGAGCCGCTGCGGGACAGAGATGACAGTTGCTCTTTAAAAATTATAATTTAAATCATTAAATCATCAATTAAATCTATTTACTAGTGATTTAAATCCTGATTTAAATTGACTAAATTTCAATCAAATCCACCCTGCAAGACATACTCAAGAATTGATATACTGTTCATAGACCTATTCTATCTAGTTCTCCTCATTGGGTCTTCCACTGAACAGATCACACTGTCAGTGTCTATTCAGCGCCTGGCCTTCATTAATGTTTATTGGAAATGGACCTTGCACCTGAATGACAACAATAATGATTTGACAGCTTCCGATACAGTTAAATTGGCAATCAAATCTTCCTTTGAAATTCCATACAACAAATGAGGTGTCAGAGGAGCCGATCTGGACAGGGAACCCCATTTCAATTAAATCTACTTGCAAAGG
Organism: Lithobates clamitans; assembly: GCA_037952925.1. Taxonomy (NCBI): domain Eukaryota; kingdom Metazoa; phylum Chordata; class Amphibia; order Anura; family Ranidae; genus Lithobates; species Lithobates clamitans. The sequence goes on from JBBGZY010000512.1 coordinate 1,219,183, forward strand.
ACTCCCCAGCAGGGAAAAACCCAGAGCCAGGTGGCTATAAAAAATGTATTACCAAAAAGGTATGCCCTTATTATTACCTCATATTGACCAACAATTGCTGTCTTGCCTCAGAAGCTCTATGTTCTGACCCATATCACTTCTACCAACTTCAGCTCTTTATCCCATTTAAATGTAGATATTAAAATCCAAAATTTCCAAAATTAGAGTAGGCAGGCTAAAACACCAGTTACCAAACATAGTCCACCCTGATTAAACAGGGTTTAGAGAAGCCATAGTTAATTCTTTAAGATTCCTGCACCTGGCTTATTGGTTGAGTTCCCGGCTGAACCACTCTCATAGCCTCCTCCTCCAAAAAAAAGGTTTTGTAGACTGAACCTCCCTCGAGGAAACCCTGCTTGCCTTGGGGTTGGGCCCTAATATTCTATATTGGGTTATGGCTCTGTATAGCCAGCCCTATGCAGGAGTTAGGGTAAACAGCACCCCGACAACATTTATTAGAAATTGCACACATCAGGGATCCCAACTACTCTTGGCTCTGGTCATTGTAGCACTTACAATTATAGAGAACACAAATGTGCATAAGGATACTGAAGGGTGCATTAAATATAAATTGTCTGCCTACAACATTTATATTTTCTTTGATCTAGCAGAACCATTGCTACTGCTCCTTAAGAGCTCAGGCAGGCATATGGGCCATTTTCCATGGACACATGGGGTTGATTTACTAAATCTGGAGAGTGCAAAATCTATTGCAGCTCTTCATAGAAACCAATCAACTTCCAGGTTATATTGTCAAAGCTTAACTGAACAAGTTGAAGTTAGAAGCTGATTGGCTATCATGCACAACTGCACCAGATTTTGCTATCTCCAATTTTACTAAATCAGCCCTATGGGGACACAAGAATATATATCCCTTTGTAACAACTAGTATTAGTTGTTGCACATAAAATCTTTTTAAAAAAATAAGGTTTTATTCATTTTTTTGGAAAATAAAACAGACATTGAAAAGACTACATCAATCATTTGATGGAGGAGGGATTATGGTATGGGGATGTTTTTCAGTGGTTGGGCTTGGCCCCTTAGTTCCAGTAAAGGGAACTATTAAGGCGTCAGCATACCAAGACATTTTGGACAATTGCATGGTCCCAATTTTGTGGGAACAGTTTGGGGTTGGCCCCTTCCTGTTCCAACATAACTGCGCACCAGTGCACAAAGCAAGGTCCATAAAGACATGGATGAGTGAGTATGGGGTGGAGGAACTTGACTGGCCTGCACAGAGTCCTGACCTCAACCTGATAGAACACCTTTGGGATGAATTAGCATGGAAATAAATGCCCCCTACTTGGGACTTTAAATGGACCACCAACTCAAAAAATTATAAAAAATAAATCTTTAATATAATGAATTAAAACACCAATACAAAAGACCACATATATAAAAGGATGCACAACATGTGCTACATATGACAAACCAATGTATTGTAAAAAGCGCATGCAATGTGAATGCCCAAATGCCCGACGCGTTTCCGGTATCAGATGGTCCTATACCTTCTTCAGGGACCAAGGGTTCAGAAAATTTAGTATTCAAAATACATTCTGGTGTGAAGATTCAATATTGGAAATATGTGTGAGGAGCCAATGAGTTTGACGCGTTTCTGGTATCAGATGGTCCTATACCTTCTTCAGGATCCAAGGGTTCAGTAAATTTAGTGTTCAAAATACATTCTAAAATTGTAAAAAGATATTGTCAGATATCACATAACAGTCAGAGTATATGTAGAAAAATATCACACTTAACCCGTATGGTCAAAAGAATCAATGGTCAAGATACAGGAGGTGATGATATTCAGACGAAAAATACATATAACAAAATATATATATAAACATAGGACATCAAAGCATATCAAGGTTAGCAGATATAGGAGCCCAACATACCTGGTGTGAAGATTCAATATTGGAAATATGTGTGAGGAGCCAATGAGTTCATAATATCAATGCACACTTGGTCATTAGTAGGGATTATGAGTGATTTAGTGTGTTCTCTGGGTGAGTGGCACCCGCAACGTCTGTATCATAAAAAAATGTGAAAAAATGAAGAAAAACTATAAAAATGAGGAATGAAATGTGAAAAAACAAAATAAACTAAAAATGAATGTGGAAAAATAAATTAGGATAAGATCTACTGAATTAAGATGAAATAAACGGACAAACAGCCCCACGTAGGAGATGACACACAGTGTCCAAAATATCCAGTGAGACCCTAATGCACACCAAGGGGGGGTGGTGGAAAGGTGTGGGATGAATGTGGGATGAATGTGTCCACTACCCCCCCTTGGTGTGCATTAGGTTCTCACTGGATATTTTGGACACTGTGTGTCATCTCCTACGTGGGGCTGTTTGTCCGTTTATTTCAGTTCATGTGTGTGTAAAGGCAGGCATCCCAATACTTTTGACAATATAGTGTATTTTTAAGAGAAACAAGTGTGCATCCCTTAACCCTTCCCTCCATTCCCAATAAACACCTGTTATGGGGAAACACATCAGGTGGAGCCTCATCTGTTCTGTCATCAGGCATGGGCCAGTTGGCAAGGACCATGCTTGCTGTTTTTTTGTTTTGCTAGTTTCATGCTTTAAATGTGTAAGTGCAATATTTTTGTAACCACTTGCCGACTGCCTTCCGCATATATACTGCCGCAAGGAGGCTCAGCTGCGCAAATTGACGTACCTGTACGTTGGTCTGTGCATGTGGTACTGCGGGCGGATCCCCGTTCTGACAGGGGAGGAGAGAGAGATCAGCTGTTCCTAGTGATCAGGAACAGCGACCTCTCTCTACTTCCAGTCAGTCCGTCCCCCTGGCAGTTATAAACACCTCCCTAGGGAACACTTAACCCCTTGATCGCCCCCTAGTGTTAACCCCTTCCCTGCTAGTGTCATTTATACAGTGACAGTGCATTTTTATAGCACTGATCACTGTATTGATGCCACTGGTCACCAAAATGTGTCACTTGGGGTCATAATTGTCCGCCGCAATGTCACAGTCCCGCTAAAAATCGCTTATCCCCACCAATGCTAGTGAAAACAATAAAAAAAATTAAAAGTCCCTAAATTTTTCCCCTATTTTGTAGACGCTATAACTTTTGCTCAAAACAATCAATATAAGGTTATTGCAATTTTTTTAACAAAAATTATGTAGCAGAATACATATTGGCTTAAACTGATGAATACATTTTTTTTTATTATTTTTTTGGGGATATGTATTATAGCAGAAAGTAAAAAAATATTGTTTTTTTTTTTTTTAAATTGAAAGTCATTTTTTGTTTATAGCGCAAAAAATGAAAACCACAGAGGCGATCAAATACCACTAAAAGAAAGCTCTATTTGTGGGGAAAAAAATGACATCAATATTGTTTTGGTACAGCATCATACAAATGCGCGATTTTCAGTTAAAGCGATGCAGTGCCGTATCGCAAAAAATGGTCTGGTCATTAAGGGGGTAATTCTTTCCAGGGCTGAAGTGGTTAATAAATAATCCATTTTAACATATTACACTATGAAGCCTCTTCCTTCTTCCATATATGCATGAGCTTAACTTAGAGTCAGCATCTGTATGTTCCATATAAAATCGGCTGATACCCTCAGATGACAACAATATTAGGACCGGGTGTGAAGGAGTTGTTTCCCAGCTGCTAATTCCTATGGAGAACCAGTGGGGATTAGAGTTTTGGAGCAAGTGAGATTTCTATAATTTGAGATCAGATACTTCCTGTTAGAGGCGTGATTATGTGTAGGGATGGCACCTCTATGAGCACCTTCACGCTGTGTCGTTGATCTGAGCATTTAACAGTCACTTGGATATTCACCTTGAGATTGGACTTATTGTTTTGGGACTGACGTTCACTACAACCACTGAGCATTGATTGTCCATTGTTAAAGGGGGCACACTTGTTTCTCTTAAAAATAGCTGACATTGATGCCTCATAGAGGTAATTTGGGCTCTGACATCTTTGGAAAAAATGTCTTATGCCGCGTACACACGAGCTGACTTTTCGATGGACTAGGCTGGCGGACTTTGACGGACTTTCCGACAGACTTTCGGATGAACAGACTTGCCTTCACATGATCAACCAAAGTCCGTCAGATTCGTACATGATGACGTACGACCGGATTAAAATAAGGAAGTTCATAGCCAATAGCCAATAGCTGCCCTAGCATCGGTTTTTGTCCGTTGGACTAGCATACAGACGAGCGGATTTTTCGACCGGACTTGAGTCCATCAGAAAGATTTGAAACATGTTTTATTTCTAGGTCCGTCTGACTTTTGGGGAAAAAAAGTCCGCTGGAGTCCGCACACGGTCGAATTGTCCGACGGAGTCCGGTCCGCCGGACCTAGTCTGTCGAAAAGTCTGCACGTGTGTATGTGGCATTAGTCTTGCTAATGCTGCTAGAAACCATTGCCACTGTGTAAACAAAGAACAGCCAAATAGGTTACTGAATATAAATATATTTTTGAGGGCACTTTCACACTGGGGCGGGATGTCGGTGGTAAACCCCCACTAACAGTCGAAAAAGGATTAAAAGCCACCACAAAGCGCCACTGTCGAATCGCTTTGCAGGCACTTTGGCAGCGCTGGCAATTGATTTCAATGGCAGGAGCATTTTAGGAGCAGTGTATTCACTGCTCCCGCAACGCCCCAAAGATGCTGCTTGCAGGACTTTTTTTCCCCTTCCTGCAAGTGCACCGCTCCAGTGTGAAAGCACTCCGACTTTCACACTGGGGTGGCAGGGAGAGGTGTTTTTTAGGTGCTATTTTTAGCCCTTTAGCGCCTAAAAAAAATATCTCAGTGTGAAAGTAACCTAGCAGTAATGATGTTTTATTGAAATCTTATTGATATAACTAAGAAGCTGATATAAGATGAATTTAATTATTTTTTAGCGGCCTAAATTCGGTCAGTGAATATATAAAGGAACTACCAGCAACCCAATTTTTCACCAAAGCATGTTCTTTGGCCCGATTCAACAAGAAACTAAACAAACGAAAAATAAAAGTAAAAAAATAAAACATAAAGTGATCTTTTTTGCCAGAATAAACATACCTCATGTTTAGCACTGCTTATGAAATATTTATTTCTGTCAGCTAACCTACACACTCTTCACACGAAAGTGTTAATTTTGATCAGAATTAGTATAATTTATTATTGGAATCACATTTTAATATGGAAAGTAGTAGAGTTGGAAACAATCACAGTAATTTGGGAAATATCGTTTACTTCTTATGATCAACATATGGCTGCTGCATGTTCTTCAAATAAATCTTATCAACATTTTTTTGGAGTTTGAGCATTTTCCCATCTGCTACACTACTCATCATATGCACTGTTTTGGAATTTCTTACAAAAAAACCCCAAAAAACTTAAGTTTAGTATTTGATTTTGCTTCGTGCACTAATCATATATTCCTCAGATGCTGTGTAATATGTTATTTTTTTAATTGCGAACAAGAAAACAATAACAGAAGGTATGTTTTATGTACATATACTAGCTTAAGACTATAGGGTGTTTTTTTTTTCTGTATTTGCACTACCAAACTATGAGTTTGTGTTAATATCTTTAGACAACAGAATCTCCATAAGTGGTACAGTTACTATTTTTCCATCAACAATTTTTAAACAAAATATAGTTTTACTATTTACTAAGAAACACTCCATTAAGCACTAGTTATAATTGGAGTCCTTGCACAGGACCTAATCATACAGCATTTTATTGTATGGATCTGAATGCAGTATACTGTTTTCTATGAGTCATGCAGTGCATAAAGAGCAGTAAAACTGCACTGTGTTCAAATCTGAAAACCAAAAATAGAAAAATGTGTTTCTGTGGTTCACATGGATACATGCATATATGCATTCATGCGTAAATGTAATACTTGGCAAAAAAAAATGAAGAAGAATGGTGTTTATATTCATGCATCTATACATAGAAATAGCTTAATGTTGTAGATTACTGGAGACTAACTGCCACATTCCAAAAATAGAGCAAACCAAATGAGAAGGCCCCAGGGTGACTTTAAGGCTGGGCTCACACCATTGCGAATTGGAAGAGGGTTCCCCACATCCAATTCGCAATAGCAGGAGATTTTGACCGACTCTCTATGGTTCACATATCTCTGCTGCGGCTCCAGTGTGAATTTGCACAGGAGCCCTGTGTGTATTTTGGTCCGTTTCAGTCCCGAATTCAGCCAAAAATTTGGTCTGAAATCTGACCTGAAACTGTGAACCAGGATGCACCAAATTCCTGCTGGGAGCCTCATGGGGCGATGGTGTGAACCCAGCCTAAAGGCAATACCCAACTAGGTAGTGAAAGTACAAAGAGGTAAAGAATATATCAAATCAAAGTTTTATTCAGACATATTAAAATAGTGATTACTATCATCAAAACATTGTTAAGAATAGGGATGAGCCGAACACCCCCCTGTTCGGTTCGCACCAGAACATGCGAACAGGAAAAAAGTTCGTTCGAACACGCGAACACCGTTAAAGTCTATGGGACACGAACATGAATAATCAAAAGTGCTAATTTTAAAGGCTAATATGCAAGTTATTGTCATCAAAAGTGTTTGGGGACCTGGGTCCTGCCCCAGGGGACATGGATCAATGCAAAAAAAAGTTTTAAAAACGGCCATTTTTTCAGGAGCAGTGATTTTAATAATGCTTAAAGTCAAACAATAAAAGTGTAATATCCCTTTAAATTTTATACCTGGGGGGTGTCTATAGTATGCCTTTAAAGGAGCGCATGTTTCCTGTGTTTAGAACAGTCTGACAGCAAAATGACATTTTGAAGGAAAAAACCCATTTAAAACTACCCGCGACTATTGCATTGCCGACAATACACATAGAGATTCATTGATAAAAACGGCAAGGGAATTCCCCAAAGGGGAACCCCAAACCAAATTTTTTTTTAAAAATGACGTGGGGTTCCCCCTAAATTCCATACCAGACCCTTATCCGAGCACGCAACCTGGCAGGCCGCAGGAAAAGAGGGGGGGCGAGAGTGTGCCCCCCTCCTGAACCGTACCAGGCCACATGCCCTCAACATTGGGAGGGTGCTTTGGGGTAGCCCCCCAAAACACCTTGTCCCTATGTTGATGAGGACAAGGGCCTCATCCCCACAACCCTGGCCGGTGGTTGTGGGGGTCTGCGGGCGGGGGGCTTATCAGAATCTGGAAGCCCCCTTTAACAAGGGGACCCCCAGATCAAGGCCCCCCCTGTGTGAAATGGTAAGGGGGTACTTACCCCTACCATTTCACTAAAAAACTGTCAAAAATGTTAAAAATGACAAGAAACAGTTTTTGACAATTCCTTTATTTAAATGCTTCTTCTTTCTTCTATCTTCCTTCATCTTCTGGTTCTTCTGGTTTTTCTGGCTCTTCTGGTTCTTCCTCTCTTCCTCTCTCGTCCAGCATCTCCTCTGCGGCGTCTTCTATCTTCTTCTCCTCGGGCCGCTCCACACCCATGGCATGGGGGGAGGCTCCCGCTCTTCTCTTCTTCTTTTCTTCTCTTCTTCTCTTCTTCATTTTCTTCTCCGGGCCGCTCCGCACCCATGCTGGCATGGAGGGAGGCTCCCGATGTGTGACGGTGCTCCTCGTCTGACAGTTCTTAAATAACGGTGGCCCTGCCCCCCTCTGACGCACGGTGACTTGACGGGACTTCCCTGTGATGTCACGGGGAATGCCACAGGGAAGTCCCGTCATGTCCTGTGTGTCAGAGGGGGTGGGGTCACCGGGTGGCCCCGCCCCCCATTATTTAAGAACTGTCAGACGAGGAGCGTCGTCACACAGCGGGAGCCTCCCTCCATGCCAGCATGGGTGTGGAGCGGCCCGGAGAAGAAAATGAAGAAGAGAAGAAGAGAAGAAAAGAAGAAGAGAAAAGCGGGAGCCTCCCCCCATGCCATGGGTGCGGAGCGGCCCGAGGAGAAGAGGATAGAAGACGCCACAGAGGAGTTGCTGGACAAGAACGCCGGAGGAAGAACCAGAAGAACCAGAAGATGAAGGAAGATAGAAGAAAGAAGAAGCATTTAAATAAAGGAATTGTCAAAAACTGTCTCTTGTTATTTTTAAAATTTTTGACAGTTTTTTAGTGAAATGGTAGGGGTAAGTACCCCCTTACCATTTCACACAGGGGGTGGCGGGATCTGGGGGTCCCCTTGTTAAAGGGGGCTTCCAGATTCCGATAAGCCCCCCACCCACAGACCCCCACAACCACCAGCCAGGGTTGTGGGGATGAGGCCCTTGTCCTCATCAACATGGGGACAAGGTGTTTTGGGTGGCTACACCAAAGCACCCTCCCAATGTTGAGGGCATGATCCTGGTACGGTTCAGGAGGGGGGGCGCACTCTCGTCCCCCCCTCTTTTCCTGTGGCCTGCCAGGTTGCGTGCTCGGATAAGGGTCTGGTATGGATATTTAGGGGGACCCCACGCCATTTTTTTTTTTTTGGCGTGGGGTTCCCCTTTAAATCCATACCAGACCTGAGTATGGGAATTCCTGTTTGGGGAATTCCCATGCCGTTTTTATCAATGAACTTCTATGTGTATTGTCAGCAATGCAATAGCCGCGGGTAGTTTTAAATGGGTTTTTTCCTTCAAAATGTTATTTTGCTCTCAGACTGTTCTAAACACAGGAAACATGCGCCCCTTTTTTTTTATTGTTTGACTTTAAGCATTATTAAAATCACTGCTCCTGAAAAAACAGCCGTTTTTAAAACTTTTTTTTGCATTGATCCATGTCCCCTGGGGCAGGACCCAGGTCCCCAAACACTTTTTATGACAATAACTTGCATATTAGCCTTTAAAATTAGCACTTTTGATTTCTCCCATAGACTTTTAAAGGGTGTTCCGCGGCATTCGAATTTGCCACGAACACCCCAAATTGTTCGCTGTTCAGCGAACTTGCGAACAGCCAATGTTCGAGTCGAACATGAGTTCGACTCGAACTCGAAGCTCATCCCTAGTTAAGAACAAGAACATATCATGCAGACATAGATACCACAAAATAGCAATGCTCATAGTCTGGAACACACAGTCAGTCTCATATAGTGGGAGGCCAAGCTGAAGAAGCAATCACAGAGAATCCAAACATGTTTCAAAATGTAATATAATTTCTTCTGCCCTCAAAGATCGCACGCAAGGAGTTGTCAAGTGTGGATATCCCTATCCCTATCCCTATTGTGATGTGTCGTCTTGCTGAGTAAAAAACAAATGAGCTACCTGCTGCAATCCTTGAGGGTAGTATTTGGCACCAGAGTGGCTACATCTGACATCCACTGTTCTGTGGCCCATTGTCCCATCATCTGCGATATCTTCTATCCCTGTATAACACCTTCATTTTGGGCCTAATCTGATGGGGCAGATCTGGGAAACTAACGCTGCCACATATGTTTGTGTTGATATGTTCTTGTTCTTAACAATGTTTTGGTGATAGTAATCACTATTGTATAGTGTCTGAATACAAATTTTTGATTGTATATATTCTTTACCTCTTTGTACTACCTGGTTGGCTAATGTCTTTAAAGTCCCCCTAGAGCCCTCTTCTTTGGTTTACTATATTAATGCATATGGACGTTTATGGGTCAATACCTGGAAACACAAGCACTTTACAGACCATGACTGAAATTAAATACAACTCAGTGCTGCGCAATATCAATTAAATCAAATGTATGATATGTGCTATTTAAACATGCAATAAACAAACTGTAAGTCAAAAAATTATTTCATATGAATTATGTCAAAGCTCATTTTCCATATGTGTAAACAAAACATAACTTCTTAAATCCTGTGTCTGTGTCCATTATTCATATTGTTCAATGTTCATATAATTTTAATGCACTCAGTGTCCAGAAGTTTCCAATATCAGTGGTAAAAGGTATAGGGGAGAGCTGATGACATGACACGGCATAACCTGGAAGCAAGCTGTAAACGTTGTCCCTATGTAGCAGTACTGACTTAATTAATTAAAAACTATTTAATTTCAGTACCTGTGTATGTGGAACACAAAGTGCAAGCAGCAGTATTATACCAACCTGAATAGGATAGTTACATTTTTTTTTTTTTTTTTAGCACAGGAGTTTTTTTTTTTTCTATTTTACAGACCTTACTTGCATTTATAATGCAGGCTCTTTCTGCAAGCCTCTGCCAGAAAAATCCTCAAAAATACATTACATACATATACAAAACCCTTAAAGCTGTCACAAAGAAAAGAAAAAATGCTGACTTTTCTGTGAACACAATATTTTATCCCTAAAGTTTCTACCTGTCATATACAGTATATGTGATAAAACGTTAACTTTAGCCATTGTATATTGTTGCGTCAATTACTAATGTCCTAAAGTAATTTGCCCACAAAAATATTAGCCAGGTCTTATGGTACAAATGCAGCTGTCTCTGCTTTGCTCTGTATAAGCTGTGCTGTTAATGCCATGATGTGTTTTTTTTTTTTAGTTAAAGCACTATTGAAATCCTGCCAGCTAAAGAGAGAAAAAGAAAAGTGTATCCTAGAAAACTTCATCCATTGTGCCTGAAAGTGGCTTTGAGAAAAAGTCATGTAAAGTGAAAGTCGAAAAAGTTAACTGAGTGTAAAGTAAACCCTTATGTTTGCAGACAAATGTATAATTGTTCTGAACATATATATGGTTGGATGTATATATATATGGATGAACAGAATGATTTTGAAGAATTTAATTTTGGTAATTACACTGCTTTACTAAAATGTGCTACTTCTATTTTATTTTTCTCTATTTAGGGCCCATTCACAATTATGGCAATGTGCACTAAAATGCACATGTTAATGTACAGTAGAAAGCAATGCAAATCACAGCAGAGCACACCACACTACAAACACATCAACTGTGGTGTGCTGCATTTTGAAAAAAATGTCCTGTGTTGGCACGTTCATGCACAATACATGAATACATGTCATAATGAGCATTAAAGTGGAGCTCCACCCAAAAAGGGAAGTTCCGCTTTAAGCATTCCTCCCCCCTCCTATGACACATTTGGCATGTCATTTTTTTGTGAGGAGTAGGTACTTAGTTTTGACAGGTACCCAATCCCACTTCCATTTGGGCCGTCTAAGCGATCTGAACAAAAGTTCTCCTGTCCCCCTCCCTCCCTGCAATCTTCTGGGACACGTCACAGGTCCCAGAAGGTTTCCCGATCATTAGAGAGACGCAGAGTGATTCGCACATGCACTGTGGGCACCCGGCTGTGAAGCTGCAATCTGTCACTGCCGGGTGCCCATACTTGTAATGACAATGTCAGAGAGATGACAGGGAGAGAACAGAGGGTCTGAGCAGTCACAATGCTGGGCCATGGGACAGGTGAGTGTGTGTTTAATAAATGTCAACAACTACATTTTTTGTAGCTGCTGTCTTGTAACCACTGCAATACAGGGCATTTTCACCCCCTTCCTGCCGAGGCCAATTTTTAGCTTTCAGCGCTGTAACAATCTGAATTACAATTGCGTGGCTGTGCGATGTTGTACCCAAATTAAATTTTGATAATTTTTTTCCCCATGAGTAGAGCTTTCTTTTGGTGGTATTTGATCACCTCTGTGTTTTTTTTTGTGCTTTAAACAAAAAAGACTGACAATTTTGAAAAAACACAATATTTCTTACTTTTTGCTATAATAAATATCCAATTAAAAAAAAAAAAAAAACAATTTTTTTCCTCAGTTTAGGTTGATATGCTTCTACATATTTTTGGTAAAAAAAATTGCAATAAGCGTATATTGATTGGATTGCGCAAAAGTTATAGCAGCTACAATATAGGTTATTGAATTATGGCATTTTTATTATTATTTTTTTTTTTACTAGTAATGGCGACGATCTGTGATTTTTATCAGGAGTGTGACATTGCGGCGGACACATTGGTCATTTTTAACACTATTTTAGGACCATTGACAATTATACAGCAATCAGTGCTATAAATATGCACTGATTACTGTGTAAATGTGACTGGCAGGGAAGGGGTTAACACTAGGATGCGTTACCTAGGGAGTGATTCTAACTGTGGGGGAATGAAACTGACTAGGGAAGGAGACTGATCGGTGTTCCTATATATTAGATCAGTCTCCTCTCCCCTGACAGGATGTGGATCTGTGTGTTTACACACACAGATCCACATTCCTGCTCTGTGATGAGCAATCGCGGGTGTGCAGTGGACATTGTGGCTGCCGGGCGTGCGCATCGGCTCCCTACAATGCCAGGAAGCCGAGGACGTCATATGATGCCCGCCCGGAGGGACAGAGTGTTCCTGTAGCTGTCATATTTCAATGGCTGGGATGGAAAGTGGTAAATAAACAAAAAAACAACTGGAACTCCAGTTTAAGGTATGTGCCCTCTCTGGACACCATTCAACACAACAGGAGGAGGTCTGTGTGTGTGGCCACGGCTGGAAGAAGCTGCGGCCTACAGCAGAGAGCTGATCGCTTGCCAGAGGGATCCTTGTGGGCAGTCCTGCTAATCGAGCAGGAGGATCAGCCTGCGCTTCAGAGGTTTTGAAGCCATCTGCCTTCCAGCACACCGGGAGGAGGTGTCATCTACACAGGCAGAGTCTACAGACAGCAGGGATCCAGAGTGGGTGAGAAGACATCTGCCTATACAAGTAGTGACTGTGATATTGAAAAGTGATTGCCTGCTATACAGACTGCCGCTGAGACCTGTACTTCCACGGATGTGGATGAGCTGCATCTGAGCCTTTTGCAATCAGATCTTGGGGCCTTGCTTTCCTTTTTACTCATGCTGCAAGGTCAGTACTGTACTGTTCACTCTTAGAAAGAATTACCAGTGGGAATAGCTCGCAGCTAAATAATCAGTCCCACCATATTCTACAGTTACTGTTTCCTTTGTTATGTTGGATCACAAATACGTGCACCACCGTACACTCCAGTATAATTAAGCTAGCTGAAGAACAGACTACAACTGGAGGGACTTCCACTACTTTATTCTTCCACAAGGCTTTACCGGAGTCTGTGAACCCGGAAGGAAGATGGGAGAAGATGGGCCCCGTCCCCAGCAATGAGATCATATCACTGGATAAACTTCTTTGTTTTGAGTTCCCTTAATCTGTAGAGAGCGGATCAGTCTGAGGATTCTGGAGAGTTCCGGAGATCACAATACCTGGGGAGAGAACTGTGAGGTGACTGTCCTCAGCCAATCACAGGAGGGGAGCTGAGAGGTGGGAAAATCTGAGGAGAAGCTGTGAGCGAGTGCCTCCCTCTAGGCTTACATGTTGGAACTGCCTCCTGTTGGAACGCGGCACACAGTGGTTGATTCAGATGCTGCCATCCAACTGTCCCTGCAGAGGGCCATATCTGCATGCGCTTATGACCTTGCTATTAAGGTGGTACACCGTTTCTGGTAAAGGTCCATTTTTATTGTCTTCTGGATTCACGGGTGGCTTGGAGTTCCTTTCACACTCCCTTCCTTTTACTTCCACTCACATGGGCTGCGTCTAATGAGCTGTGGATATGTGATCTTCCCTCATGCGATTGGTTTGCCTTCATTGAACTCTCTATGAATGGACTGAACTTATTTCTACTATTACTTGCACTTTTCAATGCACTAGCAATTTATGATCTTGGACATTTTTATTTTTATTTCTATTTTTAGCCTATTATGGAATTGATCGTTTTTGTGTTAAGTTATTCTATGTATATCTTATTTAACATTTGATTTTTTTATCTGTAAGCACTTTCTGAATCCGTTAATACTAATCATTGGTAACTAACCTACCTTATATTGACTTACATAATAGCCTAGTCAGTTATATTTTATTCACTTATCTGTCACTTGATTGTTGAAATATCGATCTATGTCAATGAATGCAAGTGCACTTAATTTTTTAATTTTTATTTTATTTACACCTCATTGATACATGTCCTGTGGTCTGATGAGGCCAATATAAACTTATTTAGTTCAGATGGTGTCAAGCGTATGTGGCGGCAACCAGGGGAGGAGTACAAAGACAAGTGTGTCTTGCCTACAGTCAAGCATGGTGGTGGGAGTGTCATGGTCTAGGGCTGCATGAGTGCTACCGGCACTGGGGAGCTACAGTTCATTGAGGGAACCATGAATGCCAACATGTACTGTGACATACTGAAGCCGAGCATGATCCCCTCCTTTCAGAGACTGGACCACAGGGCAGTATTCCAACCTGATAAGAACCCCAAACACACTTCCAAGACGACCACTGCCTTGCTAAAGAAGCTAAGGGTAAAGGTGATAGACTGGCCAAGCATGTCTCCGGACCTAAACCCTATTGAGCATCTGTGGGGCATCCTCAAATGGAGGGTGGAGGAGCACAAGGTCTCTAAAATCCATCAGCTTCTTGATGTTGTCATGGAGGAGTGGAAGAGTATGGCAGTGAACTCCATGCCCAAGAGGGTTAAGGCAGTGCTGGAAAATAATGGTGGCCACACAAAATATTGACACTTTGGGCCCAATTTGGACATTTTCCCTTAGGGGTGTACTCACTTTTGTTGCCAGCGGTTCAGACATTAAGACTGTGTGTTGTGTTATTTTGAGGGGACAGCAAATTTACACTGTTATACAAGCTGTACACTCACTACTTTACATTGTAGCAAAGTGTAATTTCTTCAGTATTGTCACATGAAAAGATACAATAAAATATTTACAAAAATGTGAGGGGTGCACTCACTTTTGTGAGATACTGTATACGTGATCTGGATCTTCTGGGTAGGGGGCGCACATGTGCACCTGCCGACGGCTCGCTTTCACTGTGATCACACACAGCGGGAGCCGAGCAGCATGTACTGTGGACTCGATGTCCCCTGGCACCCGCCGATCGTTGAGCAGAGAGGCAGAGCAGCGGTCTGACCGGGGGGGAAGAGATGCAATTTGTGTCCCTGCAAAGCAGGGAATACATTGAATATCTTTCCCTAGTAAAAGCACCTCCTACAGTATTGTTAAACACTGCTGAGGCACACAGTTAACACTTTAAAAGCCACTTGTGTTAACCCCTACCCAGCCAGTGTCATTAGTACAATGACAGTGCATATTTTTTAGCACTGATCACTGTATTAGTGTCACTGGTCCCCCAAAAGTGTCAAAAGTGTCAGTTAGTGTCAGAATGCTTGCCACAATATTGCAGTCCTGCTATAAGTCACAGATCGCTCCCATTACTAGTTAAAAAAAAATCCCATAGTTTGTAGATGCTATAACTTTTGTGCAAAATCAATTTTCCCCTTTGTTTTTTTTATTACCAAAAATATGTAGTAGAATACACGATGGCCTAAATTTATGAAGGCATTTGATTTTTACATTTTTTTTATTGGATAAGTTATAT
This sequence comes from Lithobates clamitans, assembly GCA_037952925.1. Classification (NCBI taxonomy): domain Eukaryota; kingdom Metazoa; phylum Chordata; class Amphibia; order Anura; family Ranidae; genus Lithobates; species Lithobates clamitans. The sequence goes on from JBBGZY010000512.1 coordinate 1,234,536, forward strand.
AGAAGAAAGTAAAAAAAAATATATATATATATATATATATGTGTATATATATATATATATATGTGTATATATATATATATATATATATATATATATATATATTTATCAAACTTGTCCATCTTTTTTGTTTATAGCACAAACCCCCCCAAAAAAAACACAGAGGGGATCAATTACCACCGGAAGAAAGCACTATTCATGGGGGGGGTGGCATACATTTTTTTGGGTACAGCATCACATGACTGCGCAATTGTCAGTTAAAGTAATGCAGTGCTGAATCCAAAAGTGGTTAAACTCAAAGGGTTGTTTTTTTTGGGAGGGTTTACATATACTTTAATAGTATTCGTTTGTGTATTGTTGCTTTATTTTTTTATATTTATTGCTGTCTGTTTTTTATTTCTTTTAGCGAAAAAATGTAAAATAATGAGCCTAATGATGGGGCAAAGAACAGGTTGCAGATAGTAGAAAGAAGCTTCCAATAACACTCAGGAGCCATTTAAATTCATTTCCCCCAAAGACAGCTGTCCGAGGTACACGCAGAGGGTTAGGAGTCAAAAAAATCACAATCCAAGTAGCAGTTCAAGAGCTTATAACAAGGTTTGAGTCTCTTGGCTTCCTGGGCAGTATGTAGTGCTACATAGTGGTAAAGAGTGCCACATCTGAAATTGCATGATCAATATACATATATAAAACCCCAAAAGGTAGTCCAAGATTCTTAGATACCACAACAAAAAGTTAGGACCTTTTAAAAAAAATGTCATGATTATTTATTACAACCCATGTAAAAACAGTTAACATACAGTATTTGCAAAACTCTAGAAGTTTACATTTTGCAAAGATATTGTAGGAATTCTCTACCTCTTCAAACTATCCTGTCACAATAATACCAACAGGAATCTTACGCTTAAAAGTGTCAGAAACAAATCAAGACTGAAAGCAGCAATCACCAATACCTACACACAAGATATTAGAGCACATACAAATAAAACATCCATGTTATGCTATCAAACATACTAAATATATAACAATTCATATACTGTAAAATGCATGTCAAGAAGTGAATTATATATATATATATATATATATATATATATATATATATATATATATATATATATATATATATATATATATATATATATATATATATATATATATATATATATATATATAATGAATTCCTCTTCCAAATCACTTTTGTGCACCAAGTCACCAGTGGCACTAAAAGCTGCTTATCAGATAGTTAGACCTTAAAGTATAAAAGTCTAGCAATGCTTGTAAGGAAAGATCTCAAGAATAGATGGATGGTAGCTGAACCCCTATTGTGAACCATGTAGAAAGTATACGTTCTGCTCAGACTCCTTAAAGCAGGGGTGTCAAACTCAATTTCATCATGGGCCCCATCAGCATTAAAATTGTCCTCAAAAGAGCAGGTTGTATCTGTAAGATTAGATGTCCAGCACATCCCCACCCTATACATTAGATGTCAAGAGCCACCCCACTATCAAAAGTTGAGTCCCCTACTCTCCCTAACATCACAGTGCACCTCCTTTGCACATGCAGCTGCTGGGAAGAAGCTGGATGCATTGCTTGAAAGCAGAAAGTAGGGGTCTGGAGGAGGACCAGAGGAGGGCTGGAGCTCTCCTGCAGCTGCAGAAGAGGTGTGAGGGCCACATGAAATGGCCTGGAGGGCATCTCAGCTTCAGACATCACCATGTACCAGAAAAAGTATCCCATAAGTCACACATTGTGCAAGTCCTCTGTAAAAGAGTATGTGGCAATCTCGGCCAGGGCTCCAACCAGGTCACCCCCCAACATGTTTGCACCACCAGGATGCGTAATCATGGGTATTCCCACAGCCAGCCACTTTAACTACCACGCCACAGCAGATCATATCAGAGCAATGTATCAATTAAGCATAGGGCAAATATTACATGAAAGAGGAAGGGAAATTACTCATGGTGTACAGCCGTGGGCAAAAGTTTTGAGAATGACACAAATATTAATTTTCACAAAGTTTGCAGGTTCAGTGTTTTTACATTTTTTTGTCAGATGTTACTATGGTATACTGAAGTATAATTAGCAGCATTTCATAAGTGTCAAAGGCTTTAATTGACAATTACATTAAGTTTATGAAAATAGTCAATATTTGCAATGTTGACACTTCTTTTCAAGACCTCTGCAATTTGCCCTGGCATACTATCAATCAACTTCTGGCCATATCCTGACAGATGGCAGTCTATTCTTGCATAATCAATGCTTGGAGTTTGTCAGAAATTGTGGGGGATTTTTTTGTTCACTCGCCTCTTAACTGGTTGCCGCCCGCCCACGGACAAATGATGGCGGGGCAGTGCGGCTCTCATTCTGGGACGCTGTCTTTTGACGGTGTCCCAGAATGGTCTTTTTCGTGCGTCTGCGGGAGTGCGCAGCGCGGTGATCGCGGCCACGCCATGTTGCTAGGACACTGCGCAACCCTGATTTGTAAAGAGCCGCGGACTCCATGTGATCGGCTATGTCCAATCACAGCCAGTCACAGTAAACAAGGAAGTGACAGTAGAGACTATATGCAAACGAGAAGATCTGGACAGCCGCACTCCAGGAAGTAATAATCCAAGTTTCTTTATTTTAAAATCAGGAACACATCAGATACAGGACATCCTAGACAGAATGTACAGATCATAGGCTAACGCGTTTTACACTTGTCCAAGTGCTTACTCATAGCTAATGATAATAGAAAATCTGACCACATATATACTAACTATTATTGATCACGTGACCAAGTAATCAATGCAAACACATGAAGCAGCTGAGATTCAGCTGTGGGGAATGTAAGTGTGAGTGAGCATTTAAATCTTGAAAGTCACTATGCATATAAAGTGTATATGTGTGAGCAGTAGAGGTAAATATGAAAGTATCAAAATTATTTAGTATGAAAAAGTGCATAAAAATTATTTGTGAGTTGGAATAATGAAATATATTATATAAAATTAAAAAATTAAAAATACAAATTCCAAAATATAATTGTAATGAATGCTGAAATCAATTATAAGTGAAGAGACCACAGAATGGGTGTAAATGTGGTGATACAAACATAAATTGATTGTAATAGGTGATAAAAGGAATTTATGTGAATTTTGTTAGTGTCATGAATAAATAAAATAACAAAATACATAAAAATAAACTCGAGTAAAATAAATGGTGATATATATTTAAAGAAATCAAGAGCTAAGCTTGTGTACGTGATAAATGTGGTAAATGACATTTGTGGCTAGACCGCATATGAAGGTACATGAAATTGACATTATTTTTAATATCATTTTTGTTGTAAAGAGTACCTGATCATGTAAAAAGGAAAGGGAAGGAAAATGCACAGAGAAAACAATCAGTGGATACATGTCTCCGCTATTTATAGTAAAAGTTATATAATTAAAAGTTATATAATTGTATCAAAAATTATTTTTAAATATACATTTGTTGTTTATATTTACTCCAGTATCTTGTTAACATACAATAACAACTTTTCGTAGTTTCTAAGAATGTAACATTTCTTCTGAATAAACAAAGTCAAGAAGAAACAAATATATACTGTGAAGAGCTTCTACCGAAAAGCGATACCCATGAGTCTTTAATTAATAGGGTTTGACATGTTTTCATACTCTGAGTAAACTCTTGAGTGCTGTGATAAGAGAAAACCATTTAATGGGATATAAAACCATGTTCATGACAAAACTAAATCATATTTAGTTTGAAACCTACATTACAAAATGTTACAAAAAGTTGACATGCACAGAGCTGTGCGTATGTGCAGGTGTGTGTATATATGGGTGTGGGTGTGGGAAGGTTAATTTCAGCTGAAACAAATCGGCTTCTGCACGATTCTGCACGAACTCCTGCACACACATACACATAAAGATCTTGCTCATTAGGACTACAATTGTCTATAGAGAGTAAAAAAGGGCATATTTCAGCTACCATATACATATTGGCTGAATGAAAGACCATCTGAAAAGCCTATAGAGATTAATATGTAGTTCTAAGTCTAAACCATCAATCAAGGGAATGCTCGCTAAGAATTTTTTTTTTTTTTGTCAAATTTGGTAATAAATTTCCAAGAGGAGGGATAAGAAGTTTATTGAAAAGTAAAAAAGAACCAAACTTGATGGCAGATTCCCGAAGTGAAAGATGGCAGGGAAAGTAAAGGGGGGGAACTCTCACAGGTTAATTAATGTAATAAAAAATGTAATCTGTTTCCATTATCATTATAAATGAAATATGAGTAGCTTTATTTTTGTTTGTTAATTTAGTTTATATTGATGTTTTTGTTAATATTTATCAAACCTTCTTGTCGCTATGTCAAACCATAGTGAAATTTATTAGGGGTGTCTAGAGTGTTAAATAGCATTAGGTTCGACATGAAATTGGCTACTCTGACCAGCAGTTGAACCGCATTAATATTCATATTAGTCAAAAGGAATGTAATTTAAAATATTTAGAGTGTTGATGCGTGTTCAAATAAACATGAAGTCAGTCATACTATTCAGCGGTGGAACTATAAACATCCCCATGTTAGTCAAAAGGAAGTGAGACCACTTCCCCTTGAACATGATAGTAAAATTTAAAAAATAAAAATAGGGAGGATGTGATAACCTCGACCTATTAGGGGTTTGAATGGCAAGCAATAAAGTGGAAACACATAGAGAGACACAACTATAATAATCTGGTATATGTGTCTCTATAGCCATAAATGCAATGGTCTATGGAGACATGAAAGGAAAAATGGAGAAGTGGAGTCATATGTAAACACCATCAGAAGATGTTTGACTCTGTGGAAACAAGGATCGGAACTATGAAATCGTCGTGTATATAACCACTGTTGTTTGTAAAACTTACTAGATGTTTTAACTCATGATATGCCGCTGCATATACAGATAAGTCTATGGAGATAGAGGCAAAGTAAAATCAAATCGCAACAAATCTATGTGCACAAATATAATAAAGTAGTTGCAACCAACGTTGACTATAGTTTCTTGTAAATGTGTTATTTCATTTCGCTATGTCACTGAGACTATATTTTTTATTATTATTTACTGATGTAATATGCGCCAAATATTTAATATGACTGTATACAGATATATTTATATATGCTGCCTCCACACAGATAATGATTTATTATGATTGTAATCATGTATATATAGTCTCATATATGTTCCTATTGTGATCATATTAATGACCACAGGTGAAAGAAATATATAGTAACATCTATTATGTATAATATTTATCATTGTTTTATCTGTGTGGGGGGCACTTTTGAACTAAAAAAGTATAAATATATATAAGGTAGGGCTAGATGATCAAAACCACTTGTAAATAGCCTATATATCAGTCATAATAGGAAACGTCCCATTCGAAGTTTAAGCCGAAGGGAATTCTGGTGTTTAAAGAAAAAATCCAAAAGGAAGGAAGGAAGGAAGGAAAAGGAAGGAAGTGACAGTAATCTGCGCTCCTTGCCTCACACTGACAGAGTGTGTGGTGAGGAGAGCTGATTAGCGGCATCTCCACGCAGGGGGACATGTAGTAATGTAATCAGGGCACTGATCATCAGTGCCCTGATTACAGTATAGGAAAACAGTGTCATCATAAAGTGCCCATCTGTGCCCTCCAATGCCAGCAATCAGTGCCCACCAGTGGCAGCAATCAGTGCCCACAAGTGCCACCAATCAGTGCCCATTAGTGATGCCAGTCAGTGCTGGCAATCAGTGCCGCCTATCATTGCTGCCCATCAATGCCCATCACTGCTGTCGATCAATGCCCATCACTGTCGCCCATCAGTGCCATCCATCAATGCCCATCAGTACCGCCTATCAATGCCGCCTATCCATGCCGCCTATCAGTGCTCACCAGTGCCGCCTATCAGTGCCCACCAGTGCTGCCTATTAGTGCCCATCAGTGCCTTCTAACAGTGCCCATCAGTCCCGCCTATCAGTGCTCATCAGTGCCACATATCAATGCCACCTATTAGTGCCCATAATTGTGGCATATTGGTGCCTCCTCGTCAGTGCCCATAAGTGCCACCTCATCAGTGCCCATAAGTGCCACCTCATCAATGCCCACCAGCTCAGCCTATCATACCCATCAGTGCCGCCTCATCAGCGCATATCAGTGAAGGAGACAAAATTAGTTAGTTACAAAATTTACTGACAGAAAAAAGTAAAAAACTTTTTCTTGATTGCAGTGATTAAATACCACCAAAAGAAAGCTCTATTTGTGTGAAGAAAATTATAAAAAATGTGTTTGGGTACAGTGTAGCACGATCTCGCAATTGTCATTCAAAGTGCAACAGCTCTGAAAGCTGAAAAATGGTCTGGGCAGGAAGGGGGTGTAAGTGCCTGGTAGGCAAGTGGTTAAGGATTGACCACAAATTCTCAATGGGATTAAGGTTTGGGGAATCTCCTGCCCATGAACCCAAAATTTCTATGTTTTGTTCCCCAAGCCACTTAGTTGCCTTATAGCAAGGTGCTCCATCATGCTGGCATTGTTCGTCACCAAACTGTTCTTGGGTGTTTGGGAGAAGTTGCACTCGGGGGATGTTTTTGTACCAATCTTTAGTCATGGCTGTGTTCTTAGGCAAAATTGCGAGTGAGCTCACTCCCTTGGCTGAGAAGCAACCCCATACAAAAGTAGTCTCAGGATGCTATACTGTTGGCATGACATAGGACTGATGGTAGAGCTCACCTTTTCTTCTCCGAACAAGGTTTTTTCCCAGATTCCTCAAACAATCAGAAAGGGGATTCATCAGAGAAAATTACTTTACCCCAATTCCTGTACCTTTTGCAGAATATCAGTCTGTCCCCGTTTTTTTTTCCTGGAGAGAAATGGCTTCTTGCTGCCCTTCTTGACACCAGACGATCCTCCAAAAGTCTTTGTCTCACTGTGAGTGCAGATGCACTCACATCTGCCTACTGCCATTCCTGAATAAGCTTTGCACTGGTGGTGCCGATCCCGCAGCTGAATCATCTGTAGGAGATGGTCCTGGTACATGCTGGACTTTTTTGGGCACCCTGAAGCCTTCTTCACAAATGCAGTGGAAATGTTTTTTATGGGATTAAGTTAATTGTCATGGCAAAGAGGGACTTTGCAATCAATTGCAATTCATCTGATCACTCTTCATATAATTCTGGAGTATATGCAAATTGCCATCATAAAAACTGAAGCAGCAGACTTTGTGAAAGTTTATATTTGTGTCATTCTCAAAACTTTTGGCCACCGCTTAGGTATTAAAAGCACATATTTATTGCAAACCATGATATCATAAAAGCATATCATAAATGCAACATCCAGCGCTCTGGTGGGCTTGATAACGTAATTTGCCCTATGAATTTCATCTGAACGGAAGATGGGTGAGGAATTTCTTATATATGATCCTTACTAGGGATGAGCCGAACACCCCCCTGTTCGGTTCGCACCAGAACTTGCGAACAGGCAAAAAATTTGTTTGAACACGCAAACACAGTTAAAGTCTATGTGACATGAACATGAATAATCAAAAGTGCTAATTTTAAAGGCTTATATGCAAGTTATTGTCATAAAAAGTGTTTGGGGACCTGGGTCCTGCCCCAGGGGACATGGATCAATGCAAAAAAAAAGTTTTAAAAACGGCCATTTTTTCGGGAGCAGTGATTTTACTAATGCTTAAAGTGAAACAATAAAAGCGTAATATCCCTTTAAATTTCGTACCTGGGGGTGTCTATAGTATGCCTGTAAAGGGGCGCATGTTTCCCGTATTTAGAACAGTCTGACAGCAAAATGACATTTCAAAGGAAAAAAAAGTAATTTAAAACTACTCGCGGCTATTAATGAATTGCCAGTCCAACAATACACATAAAAGTTCATTGATAAAAACGGCATGGGAATTCCCCACAGGGGAACCCTGAACCAAAATTAAAAAAAAAAATGATGTGGGGGTCCCCCTAAATTCCATACCAGGCCCTTCAGATCTGGTATGGATATTAAGGGGAACCCCGGTCAAAATTAAAAAAAAAAAACGGCGTGGGGTCCCTTTAACAATCCATACCAGACCCTTATCTGAGCACACAACCTAGCAGGCAGCAGGAAAAGAGGGGGGGACGAGAGAGGGGTCCCCCCTCCTGAACCGTACCAGGCCACATGCCCTCAACATTGGGAGGGTGCTTTGGGGTAGCCCCCCAAAACACCTTGTCCCCATGTTGATGAGGACAAGGGCCTCATCCCCACAACCCTGGCCGGTGGTTGTGGGGGTCTGCAAGCGGGGGGGCTTATCAGAATCTGGAAGCCCCCTTTAACAAGGGGACCCCCAGATCCCGGCCCTCCCCCTTGTGTGAAATGGTAAGGGGGTACAAAAGTACGCCTACCATTTCACTAAAAAACTGTCAAAAATGTTAAAAATGACAAGAGACAGTTTTTGACAATTCCTTTATTTAAATGATTCTTCTTTCTTCTTTCTTCTATCTTCCTTCGGTTTCTTCCTCCATTTTATTCTTCTTCTGATTCTTCTGGTTCTTCCTCCAGTGTTCTTGTCCAGCATCTTCTTCCACGGCATCAGCGTCTTCTTCCCTTCTTCTCCTCGGGCCGCTCCGCATCCATGATGGCATGGAGGGAGGCTCCCGCTCTTCTCTTCATCTTCTTCTCTTCATCTTCTTCTCTTCATCTTCTTGTCTTCATCTTCTTTTCGGGCTGCTCCTCATCCGTGATGGCATGGAGGGACAGTTAGACAGTTTTCTATCCATTTACAAACTGATATTTCCAAGCCTGTAGACTTTACCTTACACATGAGCCGTGTGTGGGGAACTGTGTCAACCGCTTTTGCAAAATCCAAGTATACTACGTCCACCGCCACCCCTCTGTCCAAGGTTTTACTTACCCCCTCATAAAAAGAAATCAGGTTTGTTTGACAACTTCTGTATTTCATGAATCCATGCTGTCTGTTGCTTAAAATATTTTTTTTCCAAAGAAGAACTTGTCTATGTAATATTTTATTAAATTCCCCAGTATCTCCCTGACTATAGAAGTTAAACTAACAGGTGTATAGTTACTTGGTAAAGACTTTTTCCCTTTTTAAATATAGGCACCCCATTGGCCCTACACAAATCCAGTGGTACTATTTCTGTCATTAATGAGTCCCTAAAAATGAGATACAATGGCTTTGAAATTACAGAGCTCAATTCTTTTATGATCTGTGGGTAGATGCCATCTGGCCCAGGTGCTTTATCCATCTTTATTCTGTCTAAATATTTCTGGACCATATCCTTTTTGAGCCATTGTGGATCATTTGGGGCTGTGTAACTATGACCCCCATTATGGACATGAGCTCCCCCATGCTCCTTTGTATACACAGAGCTGAAGAAAGAATTTAATACATTTGCCTTCTCTTTGTCTGCAGTCCCCCACTCTAGATTATGTTGTAAAGGGCCTACATGCTCAGACCTTACCATTTTACTATTAATATATTTGAAGAATTTTTGGGGATTTGTCCTACTATCTTTTGCAATCTGTTGTTCGTTTTGAGTTTTTGCGTCCTTGATTTCCTTTTTACATATTCTGTTATATTCTTCGTAACATTTAAACGACACTAGTGTTCCCTTTTTTAATATTTTTTAAAAGCTCTTTTCTTATTGTTTATAGCTTTTTTAACTTTGGCCATGAGCCACATAGGTTTTATTTTTAGCCTTTTAAACTTATTGCCCATGGGAATATACTTTGCAGTGAGTTCACAAACAGTCACTTTGAAGAATTCCCATTTCTGTTCTGTGCCCTTTGATGCCAATATTCCCTCCCAGTCCAAGTCCTGGAGAGCAGCCCTCATCCTTAGAAAATTTGCTCTCTTGAAGCTAAGTGTTTTTATCTTTCCCATATGTGTTTTTTGCTTACAGCTAACATCAAATTAAATCATGTTATGGTCGCTGCTACCAAGATGTTCCTTTATATGAACATTAGCAATAAGCTCTGCATGGTTTGAGATGACCAGGTCCAACAGAGCATCATTCCTAGTTGGGGCCTCAATAAACTGGACCCTAAAAGTGTCCTGTATTAGGTTTATACATTTTTGCCCTTTTACTGTCCCAGCAGTGCCATTACTCTAGTCAATTTCTATATAGATATTATCCCCCATTATTATCACTGTCCCAGCCCTTTCAGCCCTTTCCATCTGTCCACAGAGCTGAGTGTCCACCTCCTCATTAACTTTGGGTGGTCTATAACAAACTCCAATGATTAACTTTGAACTACGCACATCTATATGCAGTTCCAACCATAATGCTTCAGACTCACCACACTCTCCATGAACCAGGTCCTCTTTTATACACTTTGAGATCACTTCTCACATAGAGACAGACCCTGCCACTTTTCCCTTTTACCCTGTCTCCCCGAAAGAGTGCATAGCCAGGAATATTAATAGCCCGGTCATGTGAGGAATGAAGCCAAGTTTCAACAATACTGATTACATCATAGCTCTGATCATCCTGAGTTGTGTCTCACTAATACAGGAGGTGTGTTACTGGCCAGATTACCAGGCGAAAACAGAGATAAAAAAGCCAAAGAAAGAAAAACTGATGCAACCACAACATCTAATGATTGGTAAGCTGCGATTTAATACATTTTTGGTTTTGTGTTTAATACCACATTAAAGTGGTTGTAAAGGAAGGATTTTTTTTAGCTTAATGCATTCTCTATATATATATATATATATATATATATATATATATATATATACATATACAGATATATACACACAGCATATACAGTATATCCACATGCATATATTCTTGGACAGGCCAGTGACAAGTCAATTTTAAACATAAAAAGGATTCTTTGCTATGTTAATTTCATGCAAGGTCACCATGGTATTTGGGGAATAACCTGCTTATCTAATTAGGCATTTCAAAGGGTACATTTTTTACATACTTAGGGATGATAAAGAATGTGATTTGACTATACAAGAAGTATTTAATAATGGTAATTAGACTCAAGGTGGTATTCATCAGAACTGATGAAAGGGTGACTTGTTTACCTGGTAAACACTATGGTGACTGTGACAGACCTAGCCAGGACAGAGGCTTTTGGAGGGGACTGAATGCAAGCCTCTTGTCCACCGATTATGGGCCCTGACATTTGGGGGAATGGTGCTCTCTGTGAGCTGTATGCCTGGGCACCCGGGAGTTGGTGTTACTTTGAATTCCCCCCAAGACACACAGACTCTGGGAACCCTTTATATGCCATATTAGAATAGTGACTGATTCATACCATTGGGACTCATACTGTTAGATGCTAATGTCATCAAATTCAGCTACCTGGCTGTTGTCTGCTATAACGTGTTATTGTAAATAAGGCTAGTGTGGGCTCTAAGAGTCTTTTCACCTATTGTTGTTTGTGTTAATTAACTCTGCTACTGTGTGAAGCTCGGTGACCACAAGTCTGCCTAAAGGTTATGTCTCTTAGTCACCTAGGCTGTCTAAAGGATTAGATAATTAGCTTATGTTAATTAGGTTAGGTTTTAGTCATCCTGCTGTATATATTTGTGTGATATCTCAAATTAAAAGCTATTCCAAGACTGGTGTTGTCTGGTTCTTGGGGGTTCCTACAGCCAAATCCATTGACACATGTTCCAGGACTTAGGGAGCGGTATACTGATGGAAGCACTCAAGTGGAGTGTGGGACGTTCCATCACAGTGACTTTAATTGCTATTTACAGTAATTACATATGAAGTCTTTTCATGTTGAGATCAAAGGTGTTTTGTTGGCCAATCAGAATCCCTCCAGCTTAGCTTACTGGTAGTAAACTGTATATAATAATAAAAGGAGGAAAGACTCCTCAAGAGACTCATCAACGAGGAGTAAGTTTAAGAAAAAGTTCAAATTACTTTATTAAATAAATACATAAAACCACAATTACCTTCACCATTTCATAGTAAAAATTGACAACTTTATCAGTAACAGACTTAAACCACCCTGCTCAAGCCTTCATGATCACATACACACAAACACTATGACACATCAGGTATCCAATAAAGAATATATCTCTGATAGATGAAAAATTAACAGCCGGAGGCGGAGTCGCCCGCAACAGACATGTCCAGCTGAAGCTCCACATCTCTCGGGACTCCTCGGCTGATAAAGACACCCGCAAGGCATGGTAAACTGAAAATAATCTTACCATGTTCTGACTCAACTACAAGGCAATAACTTTATCTTCAGCTTCATATAGGGCTTACATGACCTGGTGATCTATTTATCCCTTGCATCAATTCAGACAGCCCAACTCAATAAATAAACTCACTGCATAGAGAAACAGACAACGATCCTTTTGAATGTTCCGTTTAATGATGGATATTCATAGGTAGAAAAACGTTGGTGTCGTAAGCCACATGTAAAGATGTTACAGCATGAGGTATACTGAGCACAATGAATCAGAGAGAGGAAGGGGAGGGGAATATACAGAACTACGGTGGGAGAGAGAGTTCAGCTAGACAGAAGGGAACAAAGCTTAAAGACATAGAGCATATGAAATCACATAGTGTAACACAATACTCCCCGTCTGAAATCTTTAGATTTCATAACCATAAAATAATATTTATACATATATATATATATATATATATATATATATATATATATATATATATATATATATATATATATATTCAATAAGTCCAATACTGTTAAATGTCCTGGAACCTGTAATGAAAAACAAGCAACAAGTAAGAATAAACATAAGTCAAACAGGATTGAATAACATGTAGTGCGACATATGACATCTTCAAAGAATTCCAAAGTTCCAAGTAGAACCTGAAGATAGCAGCAACGTACTCCCCACCATGCCAACATCATGGCTAGTCCTGCATAAGTCACACACCTGGCAAAAGGAGTACTAGCGCTATAATTGGTTGAGTAAAGGTTTGTGTCAATCCTCCCTTGGTTACCTTGACTTCTACCTTCCGGACCTTGTTATCCTCACTGGGCATAACTTTAGTAATAAGACCCATAGGCCACTCATTCCGACAAACTTCCTTGTCTTTTAGAAGGGTGAGATCTCCAACCTTAAGATTTGGCTTAGATGTTTGCCATTTGTTACGATCCTTGAAGGTGATGAAGATACCCCTTCCTCCAGCGATGCCAAAACACGTTGGCTAGATGCTGCACCTGCTTCCATTAATGCCTGTAGATATCCTTGGGTTCGATCCCACTTGAAGATATTACAGCAGTCCCAATCTTTTGAGTAAGAAGCAAAGCTGGTGTAAGGATCACTGGAGCATAAGGATCTGAAGATACGGGCACTAAAGGTCTTGCATTCACTATGGCAGACACTTTAGCAAGAAAGGTAGACAAAGTATCGTGGGTGAGTGGTAAGGACTTGTGAGTCTGCAACATGGAGTCAATAGGGGGTGAGTAGGACTCCTCACACAAAAAGATTGGAGGTGGAAGCCATACGCTGTTCTGAAGAACAGAGGATGACACGGCTCTGGTCTCACAGTCAGCTGGGTTGAGTTCAATGGGAACGTAATGCCATTGACGTGGTAGAGAGCATCTCTTAATACGTTCAACCCTGTTGCTGACGTACACATAAAACTGTTTTGTTTGGTTGTATATGTAACCAAGTACTACCTTACTGTCTGTATAAAAGGTGAAAGAATCAATTCTAGTGTCCATTTCACTTCTTATGACTTCGGCACTTTCTACTGCTAGCACGGCTGCACAAAGTTCAAGTCCTGGTATGGTATGTGCAGGTTTGGGAGTGAGTTTTGTCTTGTATAGGACAAAATTACAGTGTGATTCTCCATTCATTTCAGAGGTTTATAAATAGGTTACTGTAGCAATAGCTTCAACTGATGCATCTGAGAAAATATGAATTTCTCTCTGGTTAACAGTTAAAATGGAGCCTGGAACATAGCAATGGGAGATCTGAAGTTTTTCTAGTGACTTTAAAGAATGTCTCCACCTTTCCCATTTGTGTTGATTCTCACTAGGTAAGGGAGTATCCCAGTTTATGTTCTCAGTAGATAACTGTCTTAGCAGAATCTTACCTTGAATGGTAACTGGAGCAAGGAAAACCAGTGGCTCATGGATGTTATTCACCACGGACAGGACTCCTCTCTAAGTGAAGGGTTTGTCACAAGTTGACACTTGGAAGGTGAATGTGTCTTGTTTGATGTTCCACAATAAACCCAGACTTTGCTGCTCAGGAGGCACATCTGTACCTAAATTAAGGTTTTTTTAGACTAGTGGCATAGTCCTCAGAGTGAAAGGCATTCATAAGTTCCTGGCTGTTGCATATAATCTTGTGCAGTCTAAGGTTTGCTGTAGACAGCATCTACTTTGTTCTGGTGATAAGATCAATCGCTTCTTTAGCAGTTAGAAAAGATTTGAGTGCGTCGTCAACGTAGAAGTTTCTTTCAACAAATTGACGAGCATCAGATCCATATTCTTTTTCTTCAGTCTGAGCTGTTCTCCTTAGCCCATAAGTTGCCACTGCAGGGGAAGGACTTTTACCGAAGACATGTACCTTCATTCGATAGTCTATAACTTCCTTGTTGATGTCATTGTCTTTGTGCCATTGAAATCTGAGGTAGTTGTCTACTCTGACAATGAAGCAGTGAAACGTCTGTTGAATGTCTGCCATTACTGCTACAGGCTCTTGTCTGAGGCAAATCAAGACACCTATTAGACTATTGTTCAAGTTAGGCCCTGTAAGGAGCTTGTTGTTAAGAGAAACACCTTCATGCTGAGCACTGGAATCAAAGACAACTCTGATTTCGTCTGGTTTGCATGAGTGATAAACGCCAAAGGATGGAAGGTACCAGCATTCTTCTCCCTCCTTTAGTGGGGGTGCAGGGTCTGCATGATCTCTGTCAAATATATTTTGCATAAAGTCCACAAAGTGCCTTTGCATCTCTGGTTTCCTGCCTAAGTTTTGCTTTAAGGAAAGAATCTATTGATGGCCTGCTGTAAGTTGTTGGGCAATCTCTCTCTTGAGAGACGAAAAGGTAGGGGTGCTACCCAGTTATTGGAGTCATCTTGAAAGAACTCATTGTCCATTACCTTGATGAATTCTTTATCTTCCATCGAAGGAGCCAGTATGTCATCTTTACTGGTTGCATTAAACACTGTAGAGCCTAAGTCGTCATCATGGCAGGAGAAAGGGCTTGTGTTACCTGAGATACCATGTTGCTATCCATGGCTGGCTATCTTCTCTTTCACCTAATAGTGATGTGGGCATGGCACAAAGTAAGTGTTTCCGCCATTTGGCAGAACATTTGTCTTGAATGACAAAATGTTGGTAGGTCTCTTCATTTTGCCTGTACAGACATTGCCTATGATGACCCACCCTAGATCCGTGCGCTGGGCAAATGGGGCATCTGGGGGTCCACTGACTTGTCTGTGTACCTTGTGAACTCTTAGAATGTCTCTTCCTAACAGAAGAAGGATCTGAGCATCTTTGTCAAGTGGTGGTATCTTATTTGCTATTACCTTCAGATGAGGGTAATGGAATGCAGCAGCTTGGGTATGGATTTCTTCCCTGTTAGCAGGTATCTGATTGCACTCAACAAGTGTAGGTAGGGGTAATTGCAAATTACCTTTGAGAGAAGATACCATGAGTCCATGAGCCCTTCTTCCAGAGACCTCTGTAGTTCCACTACAGGTACCCAAGGTGTAAGGATGAGCTTTGCCTTTTTTTTCAAATAGTTTTAACAGTTCTGAATTTGTAAGCGATCTATTGCTCTGATCGTTCTAGATAGCATAGGCCTTTAACGTCTTTTCTGGTTGGTCCTTGTGGTATATGTTCACCAAGCATATTTTAGCACAGGACTTATCACAGCGGTCTTCTCCACAAACTTCAGTGCAGGATGAAGAAATTATGGTAGCATTAGGCACTTGGTCTGTATTCTCACTGCCATGCGTTAATCTGGGAGGAGAGTTAGCAGGTTGTGCAGAGCTGGGCTCAAGCAGGTGGAGGGCTTGCACATGCTCTTCAGAGCCACACTCTATGCACTTGATGGACACATTACAGTCCTTTGCAAAATGTTCTGTAGAAGCACACCTGAAACCTGACCCTAAATATCTTTAAAAGCTCCTTACGCTCTTCAAGAGGCTTTTTCCTAAAGTCGATACATTTTTTGAGGGGGTGTGGCTTCTTGTGAATAGGACACTCTCTGTTAGGGTTTTCAATCTTCCTACTCTGTCTGTCCGTGGCCACAACTGTAGTAGGAGTGAGAAGGATGTCAGTCTTTTTCATGGATACTGGGCCTCTATGGCTTCTATAGTTGCCCTGAAGACTGGTACACTTAGGAAGGGGTGAGAAGAGACTGTACTCACCATAGGAAAAACTTGGATTGTTTTTAGTCTCTGCAATTTTCCTGATGAATTTGCAGAAGAAAGAGAATGGAGGGAACCTTGTTCTCTTTTTTGTATGATGACCCTAGTGCAGACCATTTCTCTTATAAACCATAGGGGAGCTTGGAGACAATTGGGTTTAACCCTCTTGCAGTGTCAAGGTAACTGAGTACTGGTAGTTTTGGGTCTGCCTTGGCTAGCTGAAGCTCAAGTATAAGGTCTCTGGAACTCCTTGTTGTCCTTACCAGATATCTTTGGGAAAGTTTCCAGACGCATGAACAAGGCTTCTGGACTGCCATAACTTTGCTCTAGTCGCTCCCATGCAGCTGTGAGGCCTGCTGTAGGATTGTCCATGAAAACTGATCTTAATGGCTAAACACGTGCAGCAGATAGAGGACCAAGCCATCTAATCAGCAGATCCAATTCTTCAGCATCTGTAATGCCAAGATCGCTGATTGCAGTTCTGAAAACACATTTCCAGCTTCTGTAGTTCCCAGGTTGGTCATCAAAACTTGTAAGACCAGTCTTTGTAAGCTTTCTGCGAAGTATGTACCTCACAAACTCTGCTGTCTCAGTTGTCTCTGCCTTTATGCAAGATGATGTTGGCAGAATGGTGCTTATTGCGCTATCTTTGACATCATTGTTAAAGGACACAGAGAAATATGGTGCAGCAGATGCGTTCAGGTGAGTTGCTTGCTTGAAGTCGGTTGTTTCAATGGTACGTTGATTCAATGCTGTACCGATGACAGGAAATTGATGACTTGCTTGTAGCTTGCTCTGATGCTCTGTGACTTAAGAAGGAAGGTTAGGTAGGCAGGCAGGAAATGCACTGAAGTGATTTTGCATGCAGGAAGTTGCTGGAACCTCTTTAACTTGAAGTTCTGAAGGAGTCTCTATGTTGTCAGGAGTATTGGAGACGATGGAGTGTACACTGCAGTGGCTTAGGACATAGTCTTTAGTGCGTTTGAGGGGATCTTCCATATCTGCTATATTAAGGTTGATGCTTTCTTTCTCACTTGCACCTTCGTCTGTTTGTTTAAGATCTCTATTGTTGCTCTTTGATGTGCTGTTTGAGCTTCCAACTCTGCTCTCTTTTCTGCATATGCGACCTGCACCTTGCTGGCTTCCGTTTCAGTGCGGGCACTAGTAAGTCGCTCACTGAGTGTTGAGTATCTTGAACTATGACTTCTAGGAGATCTTTTAGAATGTCTGGTGGAAACAGATCTGTGAGATGCAGTGTCCTGTAGCAGCTTCTGCCTTTAATTTGGTTTGCTGGATAAAACTGTCTCTTTCTAGATTAAGAGCCTTGAAATTCTTTAATTTCTCCAGCGAACCTGTTGTGTTCATATTTTTTAAGACATTAATGAACTTGTCACTGGTAAGCTGATAGAGCTCATATGAGGCAGCAAGTTGTTTAATGACACTAGTGTCAGTAGTTCACATTCAACAGACACTGTATTAGATTCAGGAACAATCTTCTCCCAAAATAGTTTCAAGCTATTAAACAATTCAGTTCTTAAAGCTTCATAATTCTCCATTACTTTCCAAGTTGGTTTGACTGAGCATTTGTGTAACTCAGTTGGCTCAAGATCTTGTGCTTGAATTGCTGTGTATTCACATTCAGAGTTGTGGTAACTCATGGCAGATAAATGTCTGAGTGATAAGCGGACAGGATCTGTGTGCTGTAATATGACACCATGCAACCTGGACTCAGGTTATGAGGCTTCCATGTGCTGCTGTCTCATTCTTTCTTGCAGTGAGGGCAGTAAATCTTGTCTGTATCAGTACTGTCATGCAGAAATCTTGTAAGTAGGCTGTGGAACTCAGTTTTTCTACTGTTTTGACTCAACTACAAGGCAATAACATTATCTTCAGCTTCATATAGGGCTTACATGACCTGGTGATCTATTTATCCCTTGCATCAATTCAGACAGCTTAACTCAATGAGTAAACTCACTGTATGGAGAAACAGACGATGATCCTTTCAAATGTTCCGTTTAATGATGGATATTCATAGGTAGAAAAATGTTGGTGTTGTAAGCCACATGTAAAAATGTTACAGCATGACGTATACTGAGCACAATGAATCAGAGAGAGGAAGGGCAGGGGAATATACAGAACTACGGTGGGAGAGAGAGTTCAGCTAGACACAAGGGAACAAAGCTTAACAGAGCATAATAAATCACATAGTGTAACACAACATACCATAAGCCTCCTCAGTGACCCTGGGATAAAAAAAAGGTCTTTGGTGCCACCCGAGGTAAAAATAAACTAAAGAGTGCCAAGGATACACAGTCAAGAGGCCCCTGTAAAATGGCACAGCCTCCTTCCTCACACACAGGCACATCTTGTGCTGCTAAGCAACTGCAGTTACCTCAGGATGCCTATAATGACTCTGACTTTGCATACAGTGCCACCTCACAAGAAAAACAGATTCCCTACATCCAAATATTTTGAGACAAATAGAAAAAATGTTACAGAAAGCCTTAAAGCAGACCTCAGAGGCCCCCTTAAAGAAATCCGTGAGTTAGGCCAGCACACTTCTGACCTAGAAATCAGAGAGGATGACATGGAAATGAATGTACTGTACCATGGTAATGAATTAGAGACTCTTAAGGAAGAAAACCTTATTCTGCAAACATGCTTAGAGGACTTTGAAAATAGAGCACGTCGATCAAATCTTCCTATACGAGGAATACCTGAGACTATTGTTGAGCTTCATTATACTATGACCGCACTTTTCCAAGAACTACTACCATCAATCCCGGTCGATCGTTTGGAGATGGATAGGATTCATAGAGCTTTAACACCACGCAAACCAGAAGGTCCCCCTTGTGATATTTTTGCTAAATTCCACTTCCATTGCACCGAAGAACAACTCATGGCTGCAGCTAGAGTAAAAGATTCCCTCATCTTTCAAGATTATCCTTATCAGCTTTTTGCTAACTTTTCCCCAATTACTGTGGCTAAATGACGTGCACTGAAGCCCTTACTTCATAATCTACAGCAACACCAGATCCCTTATCAATGTGAATTCCCATTTTCTATCCACTTTACCTATCAAGGTGTCAAATATTCCTGTAGATCCTCAGATGAACTACAAAACACTCTACAAGAACTACATCTTATCGAAAGATCTTCAACTAGCCCTCGTCAACGCACAACATCCAGTTCCTCTCAAGAATCCTCCAAATCTGAAAAAGATAGAGGCCGACAAAAACAAAGAGAAGTTGATTCAATTCTCCTGATATAGGCCCTGTGGACACAATGGACTGAATGACTTTCTCTCCTCATCTTGAAGCGTATTTAATCTTAAGGCTTTGCCTTTCTTTGGTCACTAAGTAATTTACCACCTTTAGTATAATCTGACTAAACTTATTTAGCCACTTCAGCCCTAGAAGATTTTACCCCCTTCCTAACCAGAGCACTTTTTGCGATTCGGCACTGCGTGTGCTTTAACTGACAATTGCGCAGCCGTGCGACGTTACAGCAAAACAAAATTGACGTCCTTTTTTTCCCATAAATAGAGCTTTCTTTTGGTGGTAATTGATCACCTCTGCGGTTTTTCTTTTTTGCGCAATAAACAAAAAATTTTTGCTATAATATCCCCAAAAAATATATAAAAAAACTATATTTTCCTCAGTTTAGGCCGATATGTATTCTTCTCCATATTTTTGGTAAAAAAATTGCAATAAGCAAATATTGATTGGTTTGTGCAAAAGTTATAGCGTCTACAAAATAGGGGGTAGATTTATGGCATTTTTATTTTTAATTTTTTATTAGTAATGTCGGCGATCTGAGATTTTTATCATGACTGCGACATTATGGCAGACACATAGGACACTTTTGACACTATTTTGGGACCATTGTCATTTATACAGCGATCAGTGCTATAAAAATGCACTGATTACTGTATAAATTACACTGGCAGGGAAGAGGCAGGCAGTAGATCCCTGTCATGTCACTAGGCAGAACAGGGAAATGCCTTGTTTACATAGGCATCTCCCCATTCTGCCTCTCCGTGACACGATTGTGGGACACCAGTGGACATCAAGTCCGGGGGAACCGTAGGCCCGGTCATGCTGTACGTGGCAGACACTTGTGCGTGCGCCCACTAGCCCCGCAAATTAAAGGGGACATACAGATACGCCCATTTGCCCACCGCTGCCATTGTGCCAACATATATTGGCGTGCGGCGGTCGGCAAGTGGTTAAAATAATACTGTTCTATTAAGTTTTGAACTTCCCTCTTTTAACCCCCATAACCTCAGATAAACATATTTTATGTTTTTTCTATTTACCCCTTTCTCCCTCCCCCCTTCCCTCCCCCTCTCCTCCCCCTTAAGTCAATGAGATACTTATTGTCTCAATTATAACCTTATTTACTTATATTTATCTTAGAGAAAAATCTAGTTATTTTTTTAATTGAAGTACTTCTATAATTTTATATTTAATGAACCTGTTTATCAATATCACTATTTTCCTTCTTCATTACTGGCAATCTTATGATAAGTAATAGTGCTATGCAAACTATACAGTTTATTATTTTAATGTATTTTTTACCTAGGGTTACCTGTAGACATGTATAATCACCTTACAATATAGTTGTTAATAGCTAATGTACCTTTTATTTTTTTTTACCCTCGCTCACTTTTTTTTCCTCAATGGCCGAACTTGGGTGTCCAAGTATTTCTCCCTTCTTTCTGTATATAGATCTAGGCCGTTGGAGTCTCGAAAGATTGTCACTGCTCCCCCTATCTTTCTGTCCTAGGATAAACCTCCATTCTGACCTATTATTGGTGGACCTCCTCGGATAGATACTAGGCCTCTGAGTTAGCGCTTTTTTACGCACTCAGTAAGCCGTCTTTTTACTTCTCTTATTCGCACAATTTACTTACTGTTATTTGACTATATGACTCTTATGCCGCGTACACGCGGTCGGATTTTCTGACAGGAAATGTTCGATGGGAGCTTGTTGTCGGAAATTCCGACTGTGTGTAGGCTCCATCGGACATTTTTTGTCAGAATTTCCAACAAACAACATTTGAGATCGATTCTCCGACAACAAAATCCATTGTCGGGAATTCCGATCATGTGTACACAATTCCGACGCTCAAAATTCCACGCATGCTCAGAACCAAGCAGAAGAGCCTCACTGGCTATTGAACTTCATTTTACTGGGCTTGTCGTATGTATTGTACGTCACCGCGTTCTTGACGATCGGAATTTCTGACTTGATTTGTGTGACCGTGTGTATGTAAGACAAGTTTGAGCCAACATTCGAAGGAAAAAAAACATGCATTTTGTTGTCGGAATGTGTGAGTGTGTGTAAGCGGCATTACTCTCTTTCTTCCTCCTTATTCTACTCTCCTCTTGGTTCTTGCCCCCCCCCGGGGTAATTGTAGACTCACAATCTATGAATGCAGTATACTACAATATTTCCTTTAAGATGTACCGATGGCCCCCTTAAATGTCCTTACATAAAATGTACAAGGTCTAAATATCCCACAAAAGCGAAGTTTTTCTCTCCTTAGCTTCCTCAAAAGCACATGTTGTATGCCTCCAAGAAACCCATTTCGCAGATAGGGCGTCCCCTAAATATTTTTGTTCAGCTTATCCCCAAATTTTCACAGCCTCTGCCAAAATGAAACAACGAGAGGTGCTAATAACGTTTCATCGTACTTTACCCTTTTCCCATCTGACAGAGATCAAAGACCCAGAAGGTCGCTATCATATACTCACAGGATATCTATTCGATTCTCTAATCACAGTGGTATCCTACTATGCTCCTAACAAAACTCCATCCTCATTCCTCTCCCATTTATTACAGGTAATTGATACTCATAAAACGGGGACACTTTTAATCTGTGCAGATAAATCCCCAACTCCTATTGCATCTAGTTCTCAATCTCGTAAGTTCCAACAACTTCTTCAACAACACTCTATTAGATTCTTGGCGTGAAATCAATCCTGCTAGGCGCCAATTTACTTTTTATTCTCATTCCCATAAATCATTTTCCCGTATTGATCACATTTTGATCTCAATAGGCATGACCCCTGAACTCCTTTCTTCATCTATTATCCCTTTTACATGGACTGACCACTGTGTTGTACTTTCAACTTTCACTTCTCTAATACCCAAAACACAACATTCTACATGGCATATTAATGACTCAATCCTATCTCATCCATCACACTCCTCTGTTAAACGATTACCTGGCCCCTAATATATCCCCGCTGACCCTATGGGAAGCTCATAAACCTGTTCTCCCTGGGGTTTGTATACGCCAAGCCTCATTTCTTAAAAGAGAAAAATGACAACTAAAACAAAAGCTAGAAGCAGAATTGAATACATGCCAACCAATCATTTAATCCAATTCTACCCCTGTGACAAAATTGCAGCTTGATAAAGCACATTTAAACCTTGACCTTTTTTTATCAGAATCTGTAGATAAAATGTTATGTAAGTCTAAACATACATTTTATCTTAAAGCGAATAAACCAGACACAAAACTAAATCGCCCCTACATTTACTAGTAATCCAGTAAAGATCCTCCACACTTTTCAAAAATATCTCACCCCCTTATATAAAAAGGAAGGATCTTTTGATCAAACTTTATTAGAATAATTTTTTTCACAAATTGAACTTCCTACTATTCCTTTAGCCGAACGTGATCGTCTTGAAAGCCCCATTACAGCTATTGAAATGAAATTAGCAATTAACTCTCTTAAACCAAATAAACATTCAGACTCAGCTGGTGTCAGGGAAATGGCCATAGGAGAACTGGTAATAGTGTCAGTACTGGTAATGGTCGCTTCCAGCACATTGCCATGCGCACTAGTGCAAGAAGTGCGAATGGGCACATGCAGGTCCACAACGATACTAACATGTGAACACGCTTGTGCAAAAGTGCCAATTGGCAAATGCGCATACGCACAATGTGACAGATATGCCCACTTACTGGCCTATATAACACTGCTGCTGAGCCCATCACATTGCTGGGTTGTCGTCAGCCTTCCTGTGTTCCTGAGCCTCTGTGCATAATCTACTTGGATTTCCTGTTGTGAACAGGCTTGCTCCTGACCTGTCTGATCTGCTCTCCTGGTTTGACCCCCTGGCTTGCTTTACCGACTCTGCTGTTATCTCCAGTGTTTGATCCCAGCTTGCATTACGGACTTTGCTACTACTACCTGTTCCTGACCTGCCTTCCCACATTTGACCTTTGCTTGTTCCCGTTCTTGCTACCTGCCTCTTCCTCCTGTTGTATCCACAGTGTTTGACCCCTGGCCTGGCTTCCACTGCTGTCTCCTGCACACACCTTGCTAAGTGTTACTGAGGACTCCTAGAGACTTTTGCCCAGCCGTCTATCCTGCATTATCTGAAATACTTCAGGTGACCATCGGCTCTACCTTCCTGTATCAATCTGGCAACCTGTGCTTCTTTGGGCACTACACCTTCTGTACCATCTTCCGGGGTGTACTGCACTTAGCCACAAGGGGAGCCCTCTCGGCACTTCGGCCTCCAACCAGGTACGTGACAGTTGGCTTCTCTGCCCTATACTATAAGAAATTCTCTCATATCCTTGCTCAAATGTTAACAAATGCATGCAATTCTCTCCTTAATGATCAATCCTTTCACCCAAAACATTAATGGCTATAATTTCAATGATCCCCAAACCTCAGTCAGACGATACATCTTGTTCTAACTATAGACCCACATCATTACTCAACCTTGACGTTAAGTTACTAGTGAAAGTCTTAGCGACTTGCTTAAATAGTGTAATAGATTTAGGTTGGCTTTATTCCACAGCGCCAAGTGGCACGCAGGACTACTTTACTAATTCAAGTAGCTAAACCATGACAAATACCCATCTGTCTCTTATCTTTAGATATCAAAAAAGCATTTGATACAGTTTTGTGGCAATACCTACATTTTGACCTGCAGTGTTGGGGATTTGATCCTTATTTTCTTAGCTGGATCTCCTCATTATACAAAAATCACAAAGCTTATGTTAAATATGCTGGATATAAATCAAACCTATCTGACATCTGTAGGGGTACGTGTCAGGGATGTCCACTTTTCCCACTCTTATTTGCCCTACTTATTGAACCCCTTGCTCAATCAATCCATACTGACCCCTCTATTAAAGGTCTAGATTTAGCTGGTCATCAACATAAACGTTATCTATTTGCTGATGATATCTTAATCTTTATGTCATCCCCTCATATTTCTGCTTCTAATCTTATAAGTAAACTTGATCACTTTGTCCATGTATCTGGTCTAATTATTAACTCTCAAAAATGTATAGCCTTAAATATATCTTTTACCTCCTTATATTTTACAACAAGCACAAACATCCCTCCCTTTCCCATGGTCCACTTTAGGCCTTCTTTACCTAGGGATAACTCTCACACCCAATCTTTCTGACATTTTCACTGCCTAATATCCTCCAATTTTGCATCAAATATCTAATCTTCTGACACAATGATCCTCTCTACCATTATCTTAGATAGGTAAAATTAACATAATAAAGATGGCGATACTGCCCAAAATTCTTTATCTTTTTTGAGTTTTACCTATCCCTGTTCCAGCATACTTTGTCAGAATACTACAAGGTAAGGCATTAACTTTTGTTTGGGGCTCCTTGAAACCCCATCTGTCCAAACACACTCTTTACCTTCCAAAGCCCAAAGGGGGACTAGGGTTTCCTAATTTTACCACCTATTACCATGCAGCTTAATTACCCATATCCCTAAATATCATGCAAAACGCGAAATTCTGCTTTGGGTTGCACTGGAATCAATAGATTGCAACCCACTTTTTAATAACCAACCATGTATGGTCTAATTCCTCCGACTGTAAAAAACTCAATAATCCTATAACTAAACATACACTAGCCATTTGGGATAAATTTAAATTAGTAAATGGACTACAATTTCCCCATATACCTCTTTTACCAATACTCATATATCACTTTTTTTTCACTCACCCATTGTCCACTTATTTTTTACCTGTGATTTATTTTTTTTCCTGTTGTTATTTCTATGTGATTAGACTCATTAGAAGACACTCACAAGAAATATCTTATCACTGTTTGCACATGACACTTTAAGATTGTCCATATGCCTTATTTTTTATGAAATCAATAATTGATCATAGGTAGGGTGGTGTTTTCTGGTAGCTTTGCATGCAACCTTACTGGATGACAGGATGCACCCTGCTTTAGAAAACATTCACATTCATTCGTATCTGCAACTGTCACACAGCTGCAAAAAAAATAGATTTTGGATGTAATGCAACAAAACAATAGGGTTTAGGTGTTGATGGTGCCCAAACTCCATCACATCTCAGATAAAATCCTTCAAAGCGTGGGATGGACTCTTTTAAACAATATTCACTGCATTTGCAACTGTGAAACAGCTGCTAAAGAAACTGGATTGCCATAATAAAAATGCTGTTGAAAGGAGCAGCACCTATGGTCCTAGTTTTAGAGCAGGGATCTCAAAACAACAACCCTCCAGCTGTTGCAGAACTACACATCCCATGAGGCATTGTAAAACTTTGACATTCACAGATGGGACTAGGCATGATGGGAATTGTAGTTCCTAAACAACTGGAGGGCCACAATTTGGAGACAAGCCTACAGCAGGGGCAGGAGATGTTATCAGTAACATGTAGAAAGATTGGTGCTCTCATGGAGACTGGACATGGCAATGGTGGCAGGGTGTGTGCAATATTTTTTGTAACCTGATATGGTAAAAGGAGAAGTTTGGGATGCAGCAAAAAAAAAAATTGTGCCAGGATCCCCCAAACATATATTCAGCAGCATCTAAAACAGGGGCTTCATAGCTGCTGCTGATCCAAGACTGGCCAGTTTTCAAAAATGTCAGCCAGTTCATGGATGCACTCTTTTGTTTATCACAAAGTCCCACTACAACATTAAGGCTGGGTTCACACTTGAGAACACAGCGGCTCACAGCAGGAGTCCGATGCATCTCCATTCACTGTTTAAGGCCCAATTTCAGCCCGAATTTTGGGCTGAATTCGGACCAGAAACAGACCAAAAGGCGTACATCCTCCTAATTCTATGCATTAAGATAAAAAGGCTTCTGTGTGCAGCAACACCCCAGCCCCCCTAATACTTACCTGAGCCCCATCTAGATCCATCGATGTCCAGGGGGCCCTCGGCCATTTGGGACTCTCCCTCCTGAATTGCTGAGACACAGCAGCGGCGCTATTGGCTCCCGCTGCTCTCAATCAAAGTCAGTTAGCCAATCAGGAGAGAGAGGGGACAGGGCCAAACCAGAGCTCCATGTTTGAATGGATACACAGAGTTGCATTTCGGCTCGGGTGCCCCCATAGCAAGCTGCTTGCTGTGGGGGAACTTGACAGAAGGGGGGGCCAGGAGCAAGGAAGAGGGACATGAGAAGAGGAGAATCAGGGCAGCTCTGTGCAAATCCACAACACAGAGCAGGTAAGAATAACATGTTTGTTATTTGAAAAAAAAAAAAGATGGTACAATCACTTTAACACTGGCTGCTCTATGTCCTGTAATAGCAGACTCTTTTGCAACCTTGCCTGTAAATTCTGTCTCTTTGACTGATCAAGCACAAAAATCTACTCCCCAAATGTGAACAAGAGCAGCATTGTAAACAGCAAACTGACAAGAGATATTGAGTCCCAGTTGCAGCTCACGCGCCACATGGCAATTGCATCTACCTAAAGCTCCCTGGTCCCTTAAATGGTCCCAGTTGGATGCACACATTATTATTATTATTATTATACAGGATTTATATGATGGTCTTCCATTGCCAAGCGTGATGTCATCCTGTCTGGATGTCCATTACTGCACAAGTGTGCCAAGTAGGGGTGAGCCGAACACCCCCATCGGTGCGGTTCTCACCAGAACATACTGAACAGTCAAAAAATTTGGAAGAACACACAAACACCGTTAAATTCTATGGAACACGAACATAAAAAATCAAAAGTGCTCATTTTAAAGGCTTTTATGCAAGTTATTGTTATAAAAAGTATTTTTGGGACCCAGGTCCTGCCCCAGGGGACATGTATCAATGCAACATTTTTTTTTGGGAGCAGTGATTTTTTTAATGCTTAAAGTGAAACAATAAAGATGAAATATTCCTTTAAATATTGTGCCTGGGGGTGTCTATAGTATGCCTGCAAAGTGGCACATTTTTCCTGTGTTTAGAACAGTACCACTGCAAAATGACATTTCTAAAGGTAAAATTGTCATTTAAAACTGATCGCAGCTGCAATGAATTGTCAGGTCTCGGCAATATAGATAAAACTCATTGAAAAAAAGAGCATGGGTCCCCCCCAGTCCATTAACAGGCCCTTTGGGTCTGGTATGAATATTAAGGGAAACCCCAAAACAAAATTAAAAAAAAGGGGGAGTCCCCCTAAAATCCATACCAGGCCCTTCAGGTCTGATATGAAAATTAAGGGGAACCCTGCGCCAAATAAAAAAAAATAATGGCGTAGGGGTCCCTCCAAAATCCATACCAGACCCTTCAAGTCTAGAATGGATTTTATGGGGAACTTTGGGGGACCCCTACACCATTTTTTTTATGCAGGGTTCCCCCAAAATTCATACCAGACCCTTATCCGAGCACGAAAACTGGCAGGCCGCAGGAAAAGATGGGGGACGAGAGAGTGCCCCCCTCTTAAACCATACCAGGCCACGTGCCCTCAACATGGGGAAGGTGCTTTGGGGTCTGACCCCAAAGCACCTTGTCCCCATGTTACATAGTTACAGAGCTACATAGTAGGTGAGGTCGAAAAAAGACACAAGTCCATCAAGTCCAACCTATGTGTGTGATTATATGTCAGTATTACCTTGTATATCCTTGTATCTTGTGGTTGTTCAGGTGCTTATCTAATAGTTTCTTGAAACTATCGATGCTCCCCACTAAGACCACCGCCTGTGGAAGGGAATTCCACATCCTTGCCGCTCTTACAGTACAGAACCCTCTACGTAGTTTAAGGTTAAACCTCTTTTCTTTTAATTTTAATGAGTCGCCACGAGTCTTGTTAAACTCCCTTCTGCAAAAAAGTTTTATCCCTATTGTGGGGTCACTAGTACAGTATTTGTAAATTGAAATCATATTCCCTCTCAAGTGTCTCTTCTCCAGAGAGAATAAGTTCAGTGCTCGCACCTTTCCTCATAACTAATATCCTCCAGACCCTTTATTAGCTTTCGTGCCCTTTTTTGTACTCGCTCCATTTCCAGTACATCCTTCCTGAGGACTGGTGCCCAGAACTGGACAGCATACTCTAGGCCGGACCAGAGTCTTGTAGAACGGGAGAATTATTGTTTTATCTCTGGAATTAATGCCCTTTTAATGCATGCCAATATTCTGTTTGCTTTGTTAGCAGCAGTGGCATTGCATGCCATTGCTGAGCCTATCATCTACTAGGACCCCCAGGTCCGTTTCCATCCTAGATTCCCCCAGGGGTTCTCCCCCCAGTGTATAGATTGCATTCATATTTTTGTCCCCAATGCATTATTTTACATTTTTCTACATTTAACTTCATTTGCGATGTAGTTGCCCACCCCATTAATTTGTTCAGATCTTTTTCCAAGGTTTCCACATCCTGCAGAGAAGTTGTTGCCCTGCTTAGCTTAGTATTGTCCACAAATACAGAGATTGAACTGTTTACCCCATCCTCCAGGTCATTTATGAACAAATTAAACAGGATTGGTCCCAGCACAGAACCCTGGGGGACCCCACTACCCACCCCTGACCATTCCGAGTACTCCCCATTTATCCATGTACTCACCCTATGGTCCATGTCAATGGACCTTATTTTTTACAGTAAAAGTGAACTGTGTCAAATGCTTTTGCAAAATCTAGATACACCACATCTACGGGCCTTCCTTTATCTAGATGGCAACTCACTGGTCGCATATTATCCTCTTATTGTGTGTTCCGAGATTGCAACTAGGACTTGCTACTATGTTGATGGGGACAAGGGCCTCATCCCCACAACCCTTGCCCAGTGGTTGTGGGGGTATGCAGGCGGAACGCTTATTGGAATCTGGAAGCCCCCTTTAACAAGGGGACTCCCAGATCCTGCCCCCTCCTTTGTGAATTGGTAATGGGGTACATTGTACCCCTACCATTTCACAAAAAAGTGTAAAAAATGGTAAAAAAGACAAGAGACAGCTTGGGACAAGTCCTTTATTAAAAAATAAAATAATAAAAATGTTCCACGATGTAAATTCATGCTGCCCGATAGACCAAAAAAAAAGTGCAACCATTCCGGCTCCATGGGAGGCTCCCTCCGACTGACACTTCTTCTCTGTGACAGTTCTTATATAGTTGAGGGTGGGGCCACCCGGTGATGTAAACAGGTGACTCCGCCCCCTCTGACACCACGGGGTAGCCAGGGGGGATGTATAGGGAGCTATACAATAACTGTCACAGAGAAGAAGCGTCAGTTGGTGGGAGCCTCCCATTGAGGCGGAACGGTTGAGGCTTTTTTTTTTCTTTTTGCGTGAATTTACATCGTGGGACATTTTTATTCATATATTTTTTAATAAAGGACTTGTCCCAAGCTGTCTCTTGTCAGTCCCAAGTCCCAGATGGGACTGTGATGTCATAAGGGGGCGGGGCCACCGGGTGACATTACCCGGTGACCACGCCCCATGCCTATATAAGTCGTTGCGCACCTCGCACACAGCATTACAGAGGGAGAGAGCATGATGTCAACATCGGAAGAAGAGAAGAGGGAACAAGACGACGGAGAAGACCGGGCCACCACTAGCAAATGAGCGGCAAAAGAGCAGAAGATAGCAGAGGAGCTCAGCAGAAGAACCGGAGAGCAGGAGAAGAACTGAACACCAGGAGAAGAGGCCGGAAAGAGCAGAGAAGTCGGAAGAAGACTCCCAAAGTTGGAAGAAGTCCCTGGAGCTGCCTAATAAATTACTTTAAAAACCTGTGTAGTGTGTTTTTTTATTGACACTTTTTCCCTGAGGTGAATGGGTAGGGGTACGATGTACCCTATACTTATTCACATAGGGTGGGGGGCTGGGATCTGGGGTGCCCCCTTATTAAAGGGGGCTCCCAGATTCCGATAAGCCCTCTGCCCGCAGACCCGGACAACCAATGGCCAGGGTTTTTGGGAAGAGGCCCTTGTCCTCATCAACATGGGGACAAGGTGCTTTGGGGTGAGGGGCTGAAGGGAGCCCCCCGGCCCCAAAGCACCCACCCCCCATGTTAAGGGCATGCGGCCTGGTGCCGCTCAGGGGGGGGGGGCGCTCGCTTGTCCCCACCCCCTTTTCTGACCGGCCGGGCTGTGTGCTCGGATAATGGTCTGGTATGGATTTTGGGGGAGGCCCCCACGTCGTTTTTTCAGCATAGGGGGTTCCCCTTAAAATCCATACCAGACCTAAGGGCCTGGTATGCTCCCAGAGGGTAATTCCCTCTCACGCTCGCTGCAATAGGAAAATGTGTTTTTCCTATTGCAGCCAGCGCAAGATGTACAGTACCCTGTCGCCGAGAACCAGCGTGATGGGATTGCGCTAAAAACATTCTCGCGGGCAGGTACTGTAGTTTGTACAAAAGTCAGATGGCTTTGTGTACACACGATCGGACTTTGCTCCATCGGACTTTTGTTGACAGAAAGTTTGTCCGTTCGCACAGCCAACAAAAGTCCGATGAAAACCGAAAAAGTTTGTCCGATGGAGCATACACACGGTCAGATGTTGCCCCAAAACAGCTAATTTAATTTTTTGTCAAAAAGTCCGATCGTGTGTACGGGCCTTAACTCTATTTCTGCATTCCTCTTGATCTGCCCGAAATCGGGTGTGCGCCTGTAGTGCACTGCATCTGTTGCACTGAAATCCCAGTAATCTGACTCAGTTCAATTTTCCTGGACTACAGAACAAAGGTGGCCCCCTTTAAAACCAAATGGGCCCCCAGATGTGCATTTATTGCAGATATGTACTGGATAGTTTTTTCCAATGCAAACATTTTAAGGTAAACTGTGCAGTACTAACTCAAAATACTTGCTCATTGAAAATATGCCATATTTTCCCTTTAGCCACTTCTGGACCAGGCCATTTTTTCGATACGGCACTGCATTATTTTAACTGACAATTGTGTGGTCACGCAACACTGTGCCCAAATATAGTGTATGTCCTTTCCCCCCCCACAAATAGAGGTTTCTTTTGGTGGCATTTGATCACCTCTGCGGTTTTAATTTTTTGTGCAATAATCAAAAAAAGAACAACAATTTTGAAAAAAAAAAATAAATATTTTTTTTAACTTTCTGCTATAAAAACATATCCAAAAAAAAAAAAATCTAATTTCTTCATCAATTTAGGCCAATATGCATTCTGCTACATATTTTTTGGTAAAAAAAATCCCAATGAGCATATATCGATTGGTTTGCACAAAAGTTATAGTGTCTACAATCTATAGGATATATTTATGGAATTTTAATTTTTTTTTTCTACTAGTAATGGCGGTGATCTGTAATATTGTGGCGGACAAATTGGTCACTAACTGACAGTTTTTACACTTTTTTGGGGACCAATGACATTATTACAGTTACTATGCACATCAATATGTGCCTAAGATTTGAGGATCTAACTATGAACAGCTGACGAATCAACTTTGGGAAAAGTGACCAGGAAGACTCCCTTGGATACCGTTACTGGGTGGAGTGAGCTGTTGAGGCCCTACAGACCACAGATACCATGTGTGGACCACTAGGAGAGATACCAGGAACCATCCCAGGCTATCTTTACATGCCTATTACCCCTGCAGGGGTGCAGAGAACTGTTAAGTGGGGACCCATCAGGGGAAGCACTTAAGTCACTCGATTCTCTGAACACTAGATTCACTTGAGCACTTTGGACTTTTTTTGTTTTTCGCTGATCATTTTAGAGCTTCACAAATAATTTTTTATATATATTTTATATCTTCATGCTGATTTTTTATTACAGTTTATGACCGGATTTTGCTAGTTTTGGGTTTTATACATTTTTGCACATAATGTATATATATTTTTTATCTTTTGGACATTAAGGTTTTTTTGATGGTACATGGATCTCATGAGGTTTATTTCTCAAGGTTATTCTTATGCACACATATATATGTGAGGTTTATTGGGGTTCACTCAATATTTATTTTTTATCTGTGTATTGCACATTTTTTTATTTTTTATTTTTTGAACATTGGTATGGATGCATGGGGCCTGCATTATCGGGGTAACTAACCCTTTCGTACACGCATTCACCACTGGCATGCACATTGCCAATATATTCAACCTTATAAGTTAGCCAGTAGGTAGCGCCACCAACCCCACACCTGCACATCATTACATTATTTCAGTGATCAGTGCTAAAAATATGCACTGTTACTGTACTAATGACACTGGCTGGGAAGGGTTTAACATCAGGTTTAAAACGTGTATAGGGTGGTTGGCAAGTGGTTAACAAGCTTTATCTTTTGATCCCTTAACACTATCTTCAGCAAAGAAAATATATGGTACTTATGAGCATGTGACGCTCCCATTTTGACAGTGCTAGGTAGGAATAAGCAAAACACACATGGCTTTGGTTTCATTGAACATATACAAAGTTTGGATTTGAACCTCATTGGAGTCAATGGGAGCTAAATCTGTCTTATCAATTTTCTCAGTTAATTATCAGAATTGTATAATGTTTAAAGTACAACATTAAAATGCACAATTCATTAATTCATTATAAAAAGAAAAGAACTGCTGGGTGGGGGATTCGCCTAAACTTGCCTATGGTGATTCTCTACCCTGCAGACAAAGTAGTAGTGACAAAGAAGAAAACACTGTTTAAAATGTTGTTACTTCACATTTCCCTGCAAGCTTCATTTGTAACCCCCTAATAATCCTCCTTGATAATGGTCTGGTATGCAATGGGGGGGGGGGGTCCCATTGCATGATTTACAAAATAAAGTAATCTTGCAGGGAAAAGGGAATTTCATTTTTCTTTTTTTTGTATAGTTCACTATTGCCATGCATTAAAAAAATGACATGGGGTTCCCTCTAAAATGAATCCTAGATGCGATGATGAAGGTCCTCTTCCCTACAACCCCAGCCTGATGATTGTAGGGGTATGGAGAAAGGACTTATTAGAATCTGCATGGCCTCTTTAGGATAAAGTGGCCCCAGGATATCTGGCTTCCTCTACATGAATAAGTGATATATAGAGATATAAGAGATATATAGTACCCCTACTCATTCACAAAAAAAGTATGTTCTAAATAAACATTCACTTGTGGACAAGTTCTTAAAAAAAAAGTCTATCATTGTAATTGATAGCATCAATCATGATAAACCACGCCCACCAAGCATTAAAAGAAACACTGTCGACATGCTGGTTAAAGAGGAAGTAAACTTCCTTTACTGACTTTTATCTATAGGTAAGCCTATAACAAGGCTTACCTATAGGTAGTGCAAATATCTCCTAAATGTGCACAGTTTAGGAGATATTTGCATTACATGCAGCCAGTGACATCACTGGCGCATGCGCTCTGAAGGAACCCCCCATTCCATTCCTTCAGAACCCTGTGCTGTGAAGGGCGGCTCTCGTGCACATGCGTGGGAGTGACGCCATCATGGCTCCCGCCAGTCACAGAGCCAAAGCCCGCAAGACGGGTGGAGATGGGAGCTCCTGAAACGCTGACATTGCGGCGCTGGAACAGCTTTGTTTTAAGGTAAGTTTCACATAATGTGCTAGTATGTGATGCCGGAGGAAAAAGAATAAAAATGTCCAGTATTTTACAACCGCTTTAAGGACTCACCAGTGCTTGCACCCACCATCATCCTTACCAACCATCAAAAGTAGGAATCTCTCATGTATAATAGTGGTAGTAATACCGCTATTATACAGTACAAGACATGCAGCTCCCAATCAACAGTTGTCACATTGGCCATAGCCCTATGTTAATTCTATTATTCTATTCAACAGCTGAACAGAGCAAAGGAAAGGTATATATGAACTTCTAGGGAGTGAGGATTAAAGTGAAATTGTTACTTTGACTTGCATGGTTGAGTCTTAGGTTCACTTTGATAAATGTGCTTATTGGATTTGCGTTAATGGACATTCCATTATATGCTCATCCCCCTGCCACTTCCACTTACTATGCCCACAAGTTACATATGGGACATCTGGGCAGATATACAGGAGAAAACTACTACAACCTTCTGGAATCCATTGCTAACCTCCCTCTGAGGATGATAGTGTGCATATGACTTCTGTTCATTCACATAACTACTAAGCAACTAGCATTTTCATAAGAAGTTAGCCTTCAGGTTTCATTACACATTTTTTTTCAATAAGATGAAAAGTTGCAGATGAAGTAAAGCAGCTGGAGAAAAAATATTCCTTCTTATGAAAAAATACTAAATGCAAAGTTAAGAACATATATTTTTATTGTAGAATGTTATTTTTTTTTAACTTAAAAATAAGGAAAGAGAATATCTTGTGTAGCAGCGTGTTTCAGAGGGAGCCTGGAAAAGTCCTGTTTGGGGTTTACACATATTTCAGACTCTTTTCATACACTTTAGAGAACTCTGATCCTCTGTTCACTTCGGGTTTTGCTCCTCTCCCCTGTGGCAATTTAGACACTCCTGGAACATACAGTCAGTGCTCAAGCCTGGGGTTAAAGACAGGTCATGTCTTCAGACCGAGACAGCAGTACAGTTAATCACACTTGTTTAATAATAATAAAAGGGTAAACAGAGTAAGCAAAGTCAATACATACATCTCCTTCAGTTCTTCCACATAGAGGAGTTCAGCTCCCATGGTTGAGACACAGGATCTTCCATTCTATTACTAGGGTAGGACCCACTAGCTCGGGGTACTTTGTCGCAGTAAGTGGGTTTAGCACTATATGACCATATAGTGTGACCAAACCCCCGTATTTTTTTGAATATGTTCAGGTGTTCAAGGTTTTTAACTAGCCTTGCAGGAAATGTCATTCTTGAATATGTTTTGTACTGTTTGTTGGTCTTATAGCAGCACCATCTTGAATCTAAACGCATTTTAGGGTGTGCCCCCCAAATATGTTTTTGTATAGTCAATACATTGCCAGAGTTCAGTAACCAGAGATGCTCCTCTAATGCAGGAATACTCTGTGGAACAAAGGAGGCAGGCAACACGGAAGGCTGGAAACCATAGTTCGCTATAAATGGGGGAAAACTGGAGGCTGAATTCAAGGCACTATTGTGAGCAAACTCCGCCCATGGTAAGACGTTGAGACAGAAGGGTGCCAACTCCAGTCTCAGAAGCATCAATGTCTAGGATAAAAGGCAACATAGGATCAGGGTGTGCCAATAAAGGAGCAGAAACAAAGGCAGCCTTGAGACTCTCAAAGGCCTTAATGGACTCCAGAGACCAACTCTGTGGGTTGCCGTCTTTCCTGGTCATATCAGTCAGGAGCTTGACCAGAGATTAGAAGTTACGAATAAACGTCCGATAATAGTTGGCAAAGCCAAGAAAATGCTGCAGAGGATGTAAACCCATAGGTCGATGCCACTGTAGGACCGCTGAAAGTTTCTCTGGGTCCATCGAAAAACCAGCAATGGAAATGAAAGCCCAGGAATTTCACCTGTTCACAATGGAATTCGCACTTTTCCAATTTACAATAGAGATTGTTCTCTCGTAGTCTCTGAAGCACACCACAGACATCTGTGTGGTGGCACTCCAGGGACTTGGAAAATATGAGGATATCGTCGAGCTAAACCACAACACATAACTAAAACAAATCTCGGAGGACATTGTTAACTCCTGGAAAACTGCCGGAGCGTTACAAAGGCCAAAAGGCATTATGAGATACTCATAATGACCTGATCTGATATTAAATGCAGTTTTCCACTCGTCACCCTCCTTAATCCTGATGAGATTGTATGCCCCTCTCAAATCAAGCTTCGTGAAATCCGTTGCTCCCTTGAGGTGGTCAAATAACTCCGTAATCAATGGAATGGGATAGGCATTCTTAATCGTGAAATGATTGAGACCCCTATAATCAATAC
The DNA here is from genome assembly GCA_037952925.1 of Lithobates clamitans. Classification (NCBI taxonomy): domain Eukaryota; kingdom Metazoa; phylum Chordata; class Amphibia; order Anura; family Ranidae; genus Lithobates; species Lithobates clamitans. Next base: position 1,270,932 of record JBBGZY010000512.1, read on the forward strand.
AAGGTCTCAGTTCACCACTCTTCTTCTTCACAAAAAAGAAACCAGCAGGAGACAAGGATTTGAGGATGAAACTACGAAAAAGTGCGTCTGCAACATACTCCTTTGTGGCCTAATCCTCCAAGAGCGACAAAGGGTAAACCTGGCCACGAGGGGGTATGGCACCAGGTTGAAGGTCAATTGTGCAATCATACGACCTGTGTACAGGCAAAGGGCAAAGTACCGGCTTGACCTTTGTCAAAGACATTGCTAAAATCGCGGTACTCATCCGGCAGGGAAGAGAGTGAAGAGGTGCACAGGACCTTGGCTATCTTCTGGAAGCTTCTCTCAGTGCACTGTGGCAACCAGGACAGAACCTCAGCATTGAGCCAATCAAAAGAAGGGTTGTGCCTCTGTAACCAAGGATAACCAATAACCAGCGGAAACATAGGTGAGGAAATAACTTGGATTATTTCATGGTGAAGGTGGAGTGTCACACAGCTGCAGCAGAATCGAGTGCTTTGATACAAAGGCAGCATCAAAGAACAGGCCTGCAGCCCCAGAGTCGATTAGAGCCCGTATCTAGAGGGATGACTCAGCCCAAGACAGGGTAACTGAAACCAGGGGCTTATCTTTCTGGGAAACTGGAGATTAAACAATGTCACCTAAGGTCTGTCCGTGACAGGGCCTCAAGGTTCGGGTGTTCCCTGGATGGGTAGGACAAGACTTCAAAAAGTAACCAGCCTGGCCACAATAAAGGCACAATCTCTCCTTCATCCTAATGGCTCTCTCACAGACCGACTCGGTACCAGGAGGCATGGGAGGTGAGGGAGGCAAGGGTGGGACTGCAAAGCTTGGAGACAAATGTACAGGAGGCTTGCGCCAGCGCTCCTTATAAGAGAGTCTTTCTTTGAGTCTGGAGTCAATGAGGATGGCAAATGTGATTAACCTCTCCAGCTCAGTGGGTATATATCGGGCTGTTATCTCATCCTTGATGTTTTCCAAGAGACCATGAGAGAAGGCAGCCATGAGGGCCTCATTGTTCCAAGAAACCTCTGTTGCCAGATTCAATGGTATAATCGGCAACAGTTCTCATACTCTGTTTGATGGACATGAGGCTCTTGGCAGCAGAAGCGGAGAGTGCAGGAACATCAAATACCCTTATGAAGGAAGTCACAAATTCTGGGTACCTCAGGACCACAGGTTTTTGCGTTTCCCATAGAGGGTTTTCCCAGGCCAAGGCTCTCTCAGAAAGCAAAGATATCACAAAACCTGCTTCTGTCCGTGGGAAACGCCTGGGGCAGCATCTCAAAGTATATCTCAACCTGGTTGAGAAACCCTCTGCATTGAACTGGATCGCCCCCAAATCAATGGGGAAGCGGAGCAGAACCAGACATGCCTCTTATAGAGGTAATACTCGAGGCAGGTGCCTGCCCTGCACAGAGACTGGAGCAGCAGCAGGGACATGCCTTGTAAACATGCCTTGTAATAGAAAAAAAACATGACAGGACCTCTTAAAATTTGAGATTTGGGGTCAAAAAGACCTCAGATCTCATATTTACACTAAAATGCAATAAAAAAAATGTCATTTAAAAAAAATGCCTCTAAGAGCTATGGGCGGAAGTGATGTTTTGACGTCGCTTCCGCCCTGCAATGATATGGAGATGATATGGGTGGGCCATCTTCCCCTCACTCGTCTCCATGTCACACAAGGGGAAACATCCGATCTCCTGCTCTGCTGCCGATGGCTCTGGTAAGCGGCGGAGGGCACCGGAGCGAGGCGGGAGGGGGGCCCTCTCCCACCACCAATAAAAGTGATCTCGTGGTGAATCCACTGCAGCGACCACTTTTATCTGAAAGTGGACCGCCCGCTAAAGAAGAGGATACTGGGGTTATGGCAGTTAGCTCACATATAACAATGGTGGGTGGTCCGGAAGTGGTTATTTTGTTGATTACATAATTATCAATATTGTAATATGCTTTGAATGTCCTCTTTGTCCTCATGCATGCTGTAAGCTTTTCCTGCTCCTTTTTGACCAACATGCATATTTTCCATAACTAACCTTCCTAGAATGCTATACTGGGCCCATACACACCTATCCTAGTAACTTAACAATGTTTTTTTGTCAGCTACATTTTGGGGCTTACCCTAAACAACCCCTAAAATGTGTACAAATGTTATTGTTGTCCTCAAAAAATACTAAGTCAACAGATACAAATACTCTATCCGCTGACTTTGCAAAACCTATACACACTATCCCTCTTTTGTGTTTAAATTTCTATGTAAATTCACCAAACCATGTAGTGCAAGGGCCTGCCTGATTACCAACAAATTGTAACATAGAAAGTTTTTGTCTCCTATTATATTGATAGGTATTTTCAGAATGTCAAAATGTGCTGCAATTTGGACAGTGTGTATCCAGATTTTTAGATTATGACACTTCTTACCTGTCCCCTGGGCTGCCAATAGTGTAAGTAAGGAGGGCTGGCTAAATTATCACAGATTATTTATACAAACAGCTCTCATGGAAGTGGAGAGGGTTACCTGTCCAAAACATGTACCCATTACCTCCCCCCACCCTAAAATTTTGCTAATCGGCACCAGAGGTGGTGATGAATTAGATAAGTCGACCTTACACTTTTGTCTGTAAATGCTCATTTAAGTTTTATCCTTATGTTGGCTAAGCATGTTTGTGTCAAATCTGCTTGCAATGTTATGTGCAGAAGTAGTAAGTTATTTATTCTTTTTTTATCCACAGTTTCCTTCCAACCCAGAGCAATGGCAGGACATTGCAGCCCAGTTCCACCATCAGTGGGATTTTCCCAACTGTGGTGGTGCTATTGATGGAAAGCATGTCTGGATTGTCCCACCACCCAACTCTGGCTCATATTATTTTAATGATAAGGGTTTTTGCAGCATAGTCATGCTAGCTGTAGTGTCTGCCAACTATGAGTTTTTGTATCTGGATGTTGGGAAGAATGGCCGCAACTCTGATGGAGGAGTGATTATGCAGACAGAGTTCTAAAAGCTGCTCCAGAATGGCACCTTTAACTTGCCACCTGCTGAGGAGAATGTTGAGGGCCTCAATTTTGTTGCAGATGAGGCCTTTGCTCTGGGGGAACATCTGATGAAACCGTTTCCTATGAGGAACCTCACCCCAGAGAATATTCAATTACAGGCTCTCTCGTTCCAGAAGGGTGGTCAAAATGCCTTTGGCACCCTATCCAGTCATTTCAGGCTGTTTTTGACTCCAATCAACCTGGCACTCTACAAGATTAACCATGTGGTCCTGTGCTGTTGTATTTTTTTAAGGAGGAATGCTACCAGCTACCTTGCCTCACTGCCAAGTGACGTGGACCCTGCAGTGGCAGGCCCAGCTGAAGAGGCTGCAGCTCGGCTGCCTATGGGCATGCGGACACCTATAGAAAATGCCCGTGCTGGATTGCCCTCACATATTGCCAGAGATTTACGGCAGAAATACCTTTATTATTTTGTGGGTAGAGGGGCAGTATTTTGGCAGCAAATTGTAGCTGATTATGCCTAATATAATTTTGAGATCATAAACTCATATTTAATTTGAACTACTGTAGTCTGTGTTTCTTATCTGTCTAATATGTTCACAAATGGGCTTTATTTTTGCCACTTGCTCCAATAGTGCAAATGTACCTTATTTGCTACATGGGGTGACGATATCTTCTTCATTTAACTATTATGGTGTGCTGTGGGTCTGCTACACACACACACAATATTTTTGTTCTTAATGGATCTAATGCATGAACATTATGCCTTTTCAACTTTTATAATTTTTGAGGACTAAAAATTGCAGGAGTGTATGTGATGGAAAAATCTGGACAGCCGCACTACGGATTGGAAAAGTGAAAAATAAAATCCTCTTTATTGAAAAAGTAATAACATGATTAAAATCCGTACATGGCTTTGTTGGGATAATGCAGCATAACCGCTAACGCGTTTCACGCTCCCATAGAGCGCTTACTTACACAAAATTGCAGGAGTTGGCCACATTTAAGAGCACATTGTCACAGCAACAACTACAACAACTTAACAAATACATTGGTATTGAGCATTGAAATAATAAGCCACACATTGTTAAGTAAAAAACATTTTACCGAAAAGCACATTCACAAGTGCATTTTAAGGTTTTAAAACAAACCAACATCTTGGTGTATAATATGTATGTTTTGCATGATTTCACCTTTTTTGTGGGCTAAACAGGCATGTTCAAAAACATTAGATACACATCCCAAACTCAGGAACTTACAAAGTTCGATTTTGGTAAAGTGAAGGCCAAATGAGACATTAGTATCCCAAGACTGTGTGGATGTTGCCTTCCTCATATGGGGTGATCTCACCCCTCTAAAAGCCAAATTTTTTTAGCCACGTATACGTAGAGGAATAACAATTACATTTCCCTTATGATCCCATGCTGCAAATGTGTGTAGTTACAAATATCTTTTTTTCTAAACCCACAAAACACACAGTGTGTCAACATGTGTTTTCTCCCACCTCGGTGTATGAATGGACATGTTTCGGAGTCAGGTGGACTCTCATTCTTCTGCAGGAGTCAGAGGCTGCATGGGTGCAGCCAGAGCATGCATGTCTGCAGGAGGCAGATGCACTTTGTGACAGAGCAGCAAGGCACTCAACTGATAAGCTAGGAGAGAGCTTAATACCCCGTACACACGGTCGGACATTGATCGGACATTCCGACAACAAAATCCTAGGATTTTTTCCGACGGATGTTGGCTCAAACTTGTTTTGCGTACACACGGTCGCACAAAGTTGTCAGAATTTACGATCGCCAAGAACGCGGTGACGTAAACCACATACAACGAGACTAGAAAAGGCCAATTCAGAACCAAGCGCGGCACCCTTTGGGCTCCTATTGCTAATCTCGTGTTAGTAAAAGTTTGGTGAGAGACGATTTGCGCTTTTTCAGACTCGTGGCTTTCAGATAATTTTCTGCTGTTCAGTTTGTGCTTGTGGGTTTGTATCTGCTCTTCAGTGCCTGCAAGCAAGCTCCGCGTGACTTATTTTAGTCATTGTGTTCTTGTTCGTTCGTTACTGTTTTTCAGGTTGCTCTTCACAGGCCTTGCTGTTCTTCAGTGCGTTCTGTTACTTCGTTCTGAGCAGCAGACCGTTTTCTAGCCATGTTGCGTATACGTACTCCTTGTAGAGTTCGTGCTGTGCGGGGGCTTGGTGTTGGGGTCCTGACCTTGACACAAGTCCAGTCCATGAACAGGGTGGGGAGGAGTTCATGGACCAAGAATTGGTTGCTGCAGTGTGACCAGTTCTGTCACATGCCTTTGCTCCGTGAGATCCGTGAGAATAATCCTGATGATTTCAGGAACTTTCTCCGGATGACGGACCCCATATTTCACCATTTGTTGGCTTTGCTGACCCGCTATATCAGCAGGCAAGATACCTGCATGAGGCAAGCCATCACTCCGGAGCAGAGGCTCGTCGCCACCCTGCGGTACTTGGCGACGGGGAGAAGCCTGCAGGACCTCAAGTTCTCGACAGGCATCTCCCCTCAGGCTCTGGGGATTATTATCCCAGAGACCTGTTCTGCCATTATACAGGTCCTGCAGAAGGAATATATTAAGGTAAGATTTTTATCCTTTAATCTCACATTTTATTGTATTTAATGTTTGATAATATATTGTATTTCTTTCCTCATTCCCTAATTACCATGATTGTAATAGGCTGTGAATGTCTCCTTTGTCCTCATGCATGCTTGATTTTTATGTAATTATTTTTGTTGTCCTTCATACATATTTGCCTTCACTTACCTCCCCAGCATGCTCTCCTGGCCCTATATTCACCTCATGTAGTCACTTAACAATGTATTTTATCAGCTCCATAGTAGTACTTTACCCCAAACACCCCTAAAATGTTTTTAAATGTGATTTGTAATTTAAATTCAGGCAGAGTGCCAGAGGCTTTTTTTGGGGTCCCCAAATCATTTGGAACCCTCCCTCCCCCCAACTGCTAAGTCAGCTGATACCAATTTTCTATCTATCCTCAATCATCTATCTGCTGACTTTGCCAAACCCATATACACTATACCAATCTCTTTTGTGGTCATATTTATGGATGAATTCCCCAAAGCATGTAGTGCAAGGGCCTGCCTGAACACTTTCAAATGGTACTGTTTCAAGTTTTTGTATCCTATTATTATCTTGATAGGTAATAGCAGAATGTCCAATTGTGCTCAAATGTGTACAGTGTGTATTTATATCTTTGTATTATGACACTTCTTACCTGTCCAGTGGGCTGCCAATAGTGTAACTAAGGAGGGACTGTTCAAAGTAATACACATTATTTAGGCATTCATCTCTCAATGAAGTGGAGAGGGTTACCTGTCCAAGAGCTCCCCCCCCCCTATAATGTTAGAAAGGGCCCAGGAGAGGGGGGGAATATGATAGGTGTACCTTATACTTTGGTGTTTAAAAATTCCCATTAATAAATGTTATCTTGATGTTGGCCAAGAATGTTTGTGTTTAATCTGTTTTCCATGTTTTAATGTGCAAAAAGACTAATTTTTTTTCTGTTTTCCTCAACAGTTTCCTTCCACGCCACAGGAATGGCAGACCGTGGCCTCCCACTTTGCCCAGCAGTGGGACTTTCCTAACTGCGGAGGGGCAATTAATGGGAAACACGTCCACATCGTCCCACCACCCAACTCGGGGTCGTACTATTATAATTATAAGGGGTTCAATAGTATTGTGATGTTGGCGGTGGTGTCCGATAATTATGAGTTCCTGTATTTGGACGTGGGGAAGAATGGCCCGATGTCCGACGGTGGAGTCATCGCCCAGACGGAGTTTTACAGGCGTCTCCAGAATGGCAGCTTGGACTTGCCACCTCCAGAAGAAAATGTGGAAGGACTCCCATTCGTCTTCATTGCGGATGAAGCTTTTGCGCTGGGGGACCATCTTATGCGGCCATTTCGTATGAGGACCCTCACCCCTGACCAGAGGGTTTTCAATTACCGGCTGGCCAGAGCCGGTAATTAAAACATCATTGATGTTTTTTGTAATGTTTTCCAATGCAACATTACACCCCATAATCTCCCCAATCAGGATCTGTGCACTTTCTGAGGTGAAAGGATCAGGATCCACAACATCACGACCACTTAAAAAGATAGAAACCAAAAAAAAATGTATTATAAATATGCCGGAATCCATCTCTTACCTGAGCCTGTGGTCGCAGACACTCACCTGTTGTGGTGACTAGTTCCACCACGTCTTCCTCCTCCTGCTCTGCTTGTCTTTGTGGGATTTCCCCTTCTTCCAGAGGTGGGGGGTCTCTGGTCTCCTCGGATGAGGGGTGTCCTCCGAGTCTTTTCTCCCCTATGTGAAAAAAAATTGTATACTTAGCACACAGATTTGATGGCAGAACTATAAATATGAAACATTGCTTTGAAGTGGGGTACAATTGTCAATTTTGGCAGAGTTCCAAGATGTAGAATTTTTTGGGTCCTTTGTCAAACTTCAATACTTTACCTGTTTTGTACAAGCTTCACAGATGGAGACACCCCTATAGTATACACTGGAGAACCTGTGTGGGCCCCCTAATAAAAAGGGTGTTCTTGTGTCCCACACTAGTGCTCCAGAGTCCAGATGTGTAAACAGCTGCTGAGTGTTCTCTCCTTACACAGAATCTAGTTTGCATTTCATTCTAGTAACAAACCCATCTACACAACCAAATTATTTTCATACAAGTAGGCCCTAAAAAATGTGGTCAAATGCATATGGCCAAAACAATGGTGTTTTATAGGCCGAAATAAAAATGTTTGATACGAATGAATAATGTGCCCATGAACATGAAAGTTGCCATTTTAAACTGTACAACAGTTCAGAAAAGCACATGGATCAGCATGAACGTAATAAACACAAAAAGAATAGGAACACAGCACAACTACTTACTTTTTTGCAGCACTCTCCTGATCCTTCTGTACTGCTCATGTTCTCTTAATTTGAGGTCCGACCACCGCTTCCTGAGCTGATCTTTCGATCAACGTACCCCAAAATTCCAGTGCAGACTCTTGACCACTTTCGCCATGATCTTGGCCTTTCTGACATTGGGGTTGGGGTAAGGTCTATACTTCCCATCATAGTCGGCCCTCTTCAGGATGTCGATCATCTCCAACATCTCCCCAAAGCACATATTTGATGCCTTAAATCTTCTCCTTCTGGATCCAGACGTTTCCAGCTCCGAGCTTTCCTCCCCCTCCTCCTCGTTGCTATAATTAGCACGCACCTGCTCTGACTCCGCCATGTGCTCATCCCCCACTGCGCCGAATGAAAAGGGGCGGGGAATAGACTAGAAAGAACGTCAGGGGTGGGCGGAGTTACACGCATGCGCAGTGTGTATAAAGCGTAACACGGTGCGTAGTACGTACGATCTGTGAGCGGAGGAAGGAGTATCGGAGGCGCCGATCGTGATAACATAGGTAAGAGCCAAATTTGGGCCTATACTGCTTCTAGATTGAGGCCTATATTGTAACAAGATTAGGAGAGTTTTGCCTGACATTAGGGTTTGTCTTGTGTTGTGTCTTGCAGTGAAAATGGATATCTTGAAAGATAACGACTTGCAATGATGCAACGATGGCAATCTTCATTGATATGTTCAGGGAGCTGCCTTGTCTATGGGAGATAAACCACCCGGAATATAAGAACCAAACAAAGAGGAAGGCAGCACTGGATCAATTGCTGGAATTTGTGAAGACAGTGATCCCCACGGCAGACATCACCTATTTGAAGATCCTAATTGGTGGCCTGAGGAGCACTTATCTAAGGGAGCACAAGAAGGTCCAGGATTCCCAGAGATCCGGAGCTGCAGATGACATTTATCTCCCCAGACTGTGGTACTATTAGAGGCTGCATTTTCTGGCCGGTCAGACTGAACCCAGGCCAGCACTCTCCAGTCTTCCTTCCACGCTTCCTTTCCCCCCAGCTGAGGCTTCTGACGTCCGACCTGGGCCTTCCAGGCAGCAACATGTGGAGGAGCCCAGCTTGAGCCAGGTATAGCATTTCTCTAAATATTTCTGCTTGTCCAATCAATGATGTTAACTAGATGTTAGTTTGGAGTACTAATTTATGATTGTGATTGATGAAGTAAAAACTAAAACCATGTCCCTTTTTCATACATAGGGAAGTGTCAGCCAGGAGGTGGCCGGGTGTCAGGTCACCTGTATCCAGGTGACAGATGCACCCCGTTGGGATCAGGAGTGCACCACAAGGTAGTGGACCCTACGGCCGACTGCTGCGGATTGAACCCTGGGAGGTTCAGGAAGCAGGTCTACTGGATCACTGACACAGATCCCACTGGAAGCTAGAGCATAGATTCCCCAGGGCGTGGAGTCTAAGAGCCAGCAGGTGTTCACCAGAGCCTTTAATGGTAAGGATGGACTGAGCTGCAGTCTGGCTCCAGGTCGCGGCCCCCAGGGTCTCACAGCTCATGCTCACGGTAGACTACAGGAGAAGAGGAAGGAGGCAGCAGGCTGGAACAACAAGGAAAGTAAGGGACAAGCCAAGGTCGGGGCCACAAGCAGACAAGGACAACAGAGTACACGCCAAGGTTCAGGGTCACAGGCAAACAGGGATGGTCAGGAACACGCCAAAGGTCAGGGTCACAAGCAGACAGGAATAGTTAAGAACAGGCCAAAGTCGGTAACAGGAATCAGACGTAGGAAACACAGCAAGTACACACAGAGGCTAACACACAATGGTTGATCAGCACTGCTGGCTTGCAGTGCACAGGTTAATATAGGGTTCCCTGATAGGGCCTGGGGTGGGGCCATGCTTAGAGGAGAGGTTACAAAAGCAGTCAGGTGAGGGTCAGCTGGTCTCTAGAGATGAACACGTGGAGACGGGTATGCTGATCGACAAACTCTATTGCATAACCATGACAGTACCCCCCCTCTTAAGACCTCCCCCTCCCCCGCCTGTGCCCAGGCTTAAAGGGAAACTCCAGATGGAACCTCCTCAATAGATGAGGAGCAAGACCTCAGATGCAGTGATCCAAGACCTCTCCTCAGGATCAAACTCTTTCCAATGTACTTGGTACTGAAGAATGCCTCTACGGCGCCGGGAATCGAGAACTTGACTAACCTTGTACTTAAGATTATCCTCAGAGACTGAAACCGAGGTAGGGAGAGGACGAGAGGACTTATTGAGGGCTAAAGGCAACTTAGGAATGGGTAAAGGCATAAGAAGACCATCAGGAGTCTGAGCAGGGTCCCCCAGACCCTTAAAGATGAGCTGGACATCCAACACAGGATCATCAGACTGGGCAGACGTCAGTGGATCCCTGAGGCCGGGTTGTTTAGAAAGTGATGTGTCACAGAAGTCAAGCTGGATAGCTTCACTGGGCATAGTCTGAACTGGTGCAGAGGCCAACTGAACAGCATTGCCAGGTGCAGCGACCACCAGAATCGCATCACAGGGCATAGCGACTGTGGAACTGGTAGACGAGTCAGCCTGGGTTTGCGTCCAAGGGGGTCCAGGAACAGGCAAAGGTAAATGACCATGCAAACTGGAGTGAATGATCGGCTCAAGTTTACAGGTGGGCTCCTCATCCAGAGTGCCACATGACCCAGAGAGTGCCTCAGCCTGACTATTGCAGGAGACATTCCAGAAATCACTATATGCAGCGGGAAGAGCAGAAGATACTGGGATGGTGGCAACAGGAAGTTTCTCTTTTGGGGTAACCTTGAGTAGGCAGGAAGAGGAACAGGAGGAACCCCAAGCCAGGATCCGTCCAGCAGTCCAGTCAATGTGTGGAGAATGGAACCGTAACCAAGGAAGACCTAATATGATAGGAGATGAAGCTTTAGGCAAGACAAGGAAGGATATCCACTCCTGGTGGAGTGTCCCTACCAACATCCTAACAGGAAGGGTCTGGAAGCGGATAGGACCCCCTGGGAGAACAGTGCCATCAATCACCAAGACCACCAATGGTGTTGAAAAGGGCAAAAGGGTAAGTCTCATGGAAGATGCAGCTTCCCAATTCATGAAATTGCCAGCGGCTCCGGAATCCAGATGTGCCCAGACCAAACGAGAGGAAGCGCTGACATGAAGGAACACAGAAAGAAGAAGATGAGAAGGTGAAGGTGATACTTCAGGGTCTAATACTCCACCTTCCAGATGTATTAGCCCTGATCGTTTTTCCAGATGAAGAGAACAAGTGTCACGAAAATGACCTTTGGCCCCACAATAGAGGCACAGGCCCAGAGTTCTGCGCCTAGCGTGTTCTTCAGGAGACAACTTGGTCCAGCCCAGCTGCATAGGTTCCTCAGCGGGCAGGGGGTGCTCCTCGGACCGAAGAGAAGGGACAGGGAGCTCAAGCTGCCTAAGGAACGGGGAGTGCTGGCGTCTTTTTTCCAGGGCCCTCTCCTGAAAGCGAATATCGATCTGGTTACACAGGGTGATGACACCGTCCAAATCAGCAGGAAGGGATCTTCCTGCTAATTCATCCTTCACTCTATCAGAGAGGCCATGTAAAAAGGTTGCAACTAGGGCCTCATTATTCCAGTTCAATTCAGCTGTGAGGATACGGAATTGAAGAGCATACTGTCCCACAGAAGCGGACTCTTGACGGAGACGTAAAAAAGCACTAGCTGCTGAGGGGACACGACCCGGTTCCTCGAAGATATTCCGAAAAAGTGTCAAGAAATCAGACAGGCTAGAAACCACTGGATCATTCAGTTCCCACAGAGGGGTAGCCCAAGCTAGTGCCTCGCCGGACAGAAGGTATATAATATAGGCTACTTCCGCCCGATCGGACAGGAAGTTTTGGATGGACTGAGCTGCAGTCTGGCTCCAGGTCGCGGTCCCCAGGGTCTCACAGCTCAAGCTCACGGTAGACTACAGGAGAAGAGGAAGGAGGCAGCAGGCTGGAACAACAAGGAAAGTAAGGGACAAGCCAAGGTCGGGGCCACAAGCAGACAAGGACAACAGAGTACACGCCAAGGTTCAGGGTCACAGGCAAACAGGGATGGTCGGGAACACGCCAAAGGTCAGGGTCACAAGCAGACAGAAATAGTTAAGAACAGGCCAAAGTCGGTAACAGGAATCAGACGTAGGAAACACAGCACGTACACACAGAGGCTAACACACAATGGTTGATCTGCACTGCTGGCTTGCAGTGCACAGGTTAATATAGGGTTCCCTGATAGGACCTGGGGTGGGGCCATGCTTAGAGGAGAGGTTACAAAAGCAGTCAGGTGAGGATCAGCTGGTCTCTAGAGATGAACACATGGAGACAGGTATGCTGATCGACAAACTCTATTGCATAACCATGACACCGGGCCAAGCAGGCTGCCTGATATCCAGGTCCCTCCCCTACACCTGCAAAGACAAAGTGGCAGGAAGAGGAGTACCCTGGAGGAGGCTGCCATAGGCCTCTTTTGGAAGGCTACAGAGGACCTGAGAACCCCCCACACTGTGGAGGAGGACCATAGGCGTGCGCACGGGGTGTGCCGGGTGTTCCTGGGCACACCCTAATCACCCCGTGCTGTCGCCAGAGATTTGCCCCAAAATGCTGCATCCAAGATAGTGTGTGGCCCGTGCTGCCTGTGACACAGGCAGCAGATGGTGGGAATTGCCAGAGCTGTTCAGTGTATGAAACTGTCAGATAATGACACTGCATGCAGGGAGAGACACCAGCTGTCTTAATGTCAGGGTGATGTCGGGGGTTGGCGGGACTGAACGGCCATCAAACACAAGCCAATGGGATGGGGTCTGGGCGGGCCACTACATTTATGTGGCCCCGCCCCCTCTCTAAAGCAGCTCAAACATTGGCTGGTGTTTATAGCACTTGGTCCCGCCCACCCCCGACATCGCGGCTCAGTTGTAAGTCATCACAACTCAGCCGTGATGTCCGGGGTGGGCGGGACCAAGCGCCAACACCAGCCAATGATTGGGCTGTTTCAGAGAGAGGGCGGAGCCAGAGAAATGTAGCGGCCCGCCCAGACCCATCCTATTGGCTGTTGTTTGGTAACTGTTCAGTCCCGCCCACCACCAACATCACCGCTGACTTTTAACAGCTGGTATCTCTCCCTGCATGCAGTGTCATTATCTGACAGTTTCATACACTGAACAGCTCTGGCAATTCTCACGATCTCCTGAATGTGAAACTCCCCCTCTCCCCTATCTGTGCCAACCAATGCTGCCAATCAGTGCCAACCAATGCTGCCAATCAGTGCCAACCAGTGCAAACTAGTGCTGCCTATCAGTGTCAACCAATGCTGCCTATCAGTGCCAGTGCTGCTTATCCGTGCCAACCAATGCTGTCTATCAGTGCCAGTGCTGATCCTCAGTGCCAACCAATGCTGCCAATCAGTGCCAACCAATGCTGCCAATCAGTGCCAACCAATGCTGCCAATCAGTGCCAACCAGTACTGCCAATCAGTGCCAACCAGTACTGCCTATCCATGCCAATGCTGCTTATCAGTGCCAACCAATTCTGCCTTTCAGTGCCAACCAGTGCAAACTAGTGCTGCCTATCAGTGCCAACCAATGCTGCCTATCAGTGCCAGTGCTGCTTATCTACGCCAACCAATGCTGCCTATCAGTGCCAGTGCTGATCCTAAGTGCCAACCAATGCTGCCTATCAGTGCCAACCAGTACTGCCTATCCATGCCAGTGCTGCTTATCAGTGCCAACTAATTCTGCCTATCAGTGCCAACCAGTGCTGTCTATCAGTGCAAACCAGTGCTGCCTATCAGTGCCAACCAATGCTGCCAAGCAGTGCCAACCAATGCTGCCAATCAGTGCCAACCAGTACTGCCTATCAGTGCCAACCAGTACTGCCTATCCATGCCAGTGCTGCTTATCAGTGCCAACTAATTCTGCCTATCAGTGCTAACCAGTGCTGATTATTAGTACTGACCAATGCTGCCTATTAGTGCCAGTGTTGCTTATCAATGCCAGTGCCAACCAATGCTGCCTATCAGTGCCAGTGCTGCCAATCAGTGCCAACCAATGCTGCCTATCAGTGCCAACCAGTACTGCCTCTCCGTGCCAGAGCTGCTTATCAGTTCCAACCAATTCTTTTTAGAGTGTTACACTTAATTGTATATGTTTTAGTTACAGTTATAATGTGAACTATTGCACTTGAAGTTAATTTCCTGCTAAGTCCATGTCTTTATGGATCTTGCTTTGTGCACTGGTGCACAGTCATGTTGGAACAGGAAGGGGCCATCCCCAAAGTGTTCCTACAAAGTTGGGAGCATGAAATTGTCCAAAATGTCTTGGTATGCTGACGCCTTAAGAGTTCCCTTCACTGGAACTAAGGGGCCAACCCAACCCCTGAAAAGCCTCACACCGTAATCCCCCCTCCCCCACACCATAATCCCCCCTCCACCAAATGATTTGGACCAGTGCACAAAGCAAGGTCCATAAAGACATGGATGAGCGAGTTTGGGGTGGAGGAACTTGACTGACCTGCACAGAGTCCTGACCTCAACCCGATAGAACACCTTTGGGATGAATTTGAGTGGAGACTGCGAGCCAGGCCTTCTCATCCAACATCAGTGCCTGACCTCACAAATGCCTTTCTGGAAGAATGGTCAAACATTCCCATAGACACACTCCTAAACCTTTTGGACGGCCTTCCCAGAAGAGTTGAAGCTTTTATAGCTGCAAAGGGTGGGCCAACTCAATATTGAACCCTACGGACAAAGACTGAGATGGCATTAAAGAATATACATATATATATGTATGTGTGCCTGAGCTTTCGGGTGCACACCCTAATGCAACAGGCTGTGCACGCCTATGAGGAGGACTTTGCTTGCATAACTGCCTGCAAAATGCTGCAGATGGAGGAGGGCCAACGACTCCTGTGTGAGTCCTTAATTTTGGAAGCTCTCAATAAGGGGTTGAGGGGCCAAATAACATCTACTACCCACATTTGTGACCTCACACATGGTCCTCCTCCTCCTCCAGGTCCTACCACTCCTCCTCCTCCAGGTCCTAATACTACTCCTCCTCCTCCTCCAGGTCCCACTCCTCCTCCTGCCACATCTCCAACACGAGAGCCACAGCCGGGAAGGAAGCGTGGAAAGAAGACCAGAAAGTGATGAGCCTGGGTCCAGTCTGGTCTGGCAAAAGATGCAGCCTCTTGTAGTACCACAGCCTGGGGACACAGATGTCATCTGCTGCTTTCATGATCTCTGGGACTTCTGGACCAGACTGCACTC
The DNA here is from genome assembly GCA_037952925.1 of Lithobates clamitans. Taxonomy (NCBI): domain Eukaryota; kingdom Metazoa; phylum Chordata; class Amphibia; order Anura; family Ranidae; genus Lithobates; species Lithobates clamitans. The sequence continues at coordinate 1,286,135 of JBBGZY010000512.1, forward strand.
CCTTAGATAAGGACTCCTCAGGCCACTAATTTTGATGTTAAAGAATTGATGTTTGCCCTGGGGGGTCCAAGGCTTTGCCAATTTCTGCTGTTTATCCAGCGTTGCCTCCCTCTTTGTTTGGTTCTGAGCCCTTAATAAAGTATTTTTTGTTTCAATTATACTCGCCTATGTGTGTTTTCCTTCAAAAAGGACAGTTTGTTTGTGAGGATTCAGGTACATTTCAAAAATACAATGTGAAATTAACAAGGGACACCAACACCAAGCAACTTTCTTGAGATTAAATAATATAAGATATCAATGGTGTTGTGGTAACTTGACACACAAAACACACACAAAAATATTATGGAGTAAAACTAAAACTAAAATAAAACAAAGATCAGCCTTGAAAAAAATACAAACCTAAAAAAACAAAAACAAAAAAAAAACAGCCTTTAAAAAAAAAAAAAAGAAAACAACCCAAAAATAATTTTGTCAGATGTGACAAATCAAAATATATTGAGGGAATCCCGATAAATAATAAAGAAAGAAGTTTGTGAGAAGTCTGTGTGAATATCAGCAGCAAAACTACTTCATTCTTCTCACATTATAAAGAAGAAGAGAGTGCGCTGTATTAAACCATTTTTTACATAGCACCCTGACGAAAGTGCTGTATCCATTCCGAACACTCATTTTACCAGACCGAGCTGTTCCGTCTCGGAATTTCTTCTGAGCATGTGTGGCACTTTGTGCGTCGGAACTGGCCACACACGGTCAGAATTGACGCGATCGGATTTTGTTGTCGGAAAATTTTATAGCCTGCTCTCAAACTTTGTGTCAGAAAATCCGATGGAAAATGTCCGATGGAGCCCACACACGGTCGGAATGTCCGACAACACGCTCCGATCGGACATTTTCCATCGGAAAATTCGACCGTGTGTACGGGGCATAACTCTAGGAAACTCTTTTGTTCTAAGGAGCAGACCTAAGGCCTAGGCTACAGACCTGAAGCAGCCATGTGACAATAAGGTAAGCCAGAAGGCTGAAGCATTTGGAGTCTGTAAGATACAGTTATGTTGGAACCCCCTGCATGGGCTACTGATGTCTTCATGATCCTTTTATTTTGTTCTTTTAAATAAAAGTGGGCTACCACTCCCTTAAAATACAGTTTTGGACTGGCATACTCATTGGAAATGCACCTACCGCTTAAGTGTGATCACCCCAATCTTACACTACCCAGTCTATTGTTGACTGCAACCTGCTTGCCCTTCAGACACCTACACTACTAGGAATGTACACACTGCAACTTCTCTGTAATCTTGGCCCTGGTGCCTGGGTCTCCACTCAGGGACCTAGCAACACTGCCAGGTTCTTCCACCTCTTCCTTCTTCATGCTAATGTTAATGCACTACATAATTTGCTAATGTGTGGAGTGGGTGTTTTGTTTGGACATCTAAACACTTGACATGCATACACATTTGAAGCCAGATTCCAACAATACTTATTGTATAAACAAGAGGCTCCTGAATACTTTCTTCCTCTTCTGGGTCGCTTTGGCCCTCAGTGTGACTCGCATCAGGGGATTTGACTCCACAATGGCAAGGTCTGTGCTGGGTCCAGGAGTCAGATCCCAAGCCTCCAAACAAATATCCCGCGTGAGATCAATACACTCTCTTTCCTCTAAAAAGGAACAATACACCATTCATTAAGCCACCCCAAGTCCAATCTGTTTCTAGCATCCATTTTGCTACATTAGTTGGCCAACCTTGCACTTGGTCTGATGTCAATGTTTGCTCCTGACTTGTTGACTCCACCATGCTGCACTCTGGTTGTTTTTCTGTGAAAATGCATAGAAAAGGGATAGAGGGCAAACATTTGACAAGTGCCAACATTTAAAAAGTCCAGCAGTTGCCCCCACCCCTCTTGTCTCTTATGTGAAAGGGGATATATGATGATCATTCTAGCAGGCGTGACTCTGTGTGACTGTGATCCCCGGGGCCTCTCCTCTACCCATATCTACACTGGCAAGGCTGTCTTAATGGGCACTGATGAGGCAGGCAGCAACCAGAAAGTGTTCTTTACCCCTTAAGTTCTGACCTAAGCCCATTGCCTTTGGCCCACCTAAAAACACCCCTGTCAGTGGCTAAATTAGTGTGTTTGAAGTTGTCACTTATGTTTTTGGGGGGAAGATGGCCTTGTTGCCTCCCCTGTTGCGTCCGAGCGAGGGTAGCCTCCCATCTTCTCTTGTGGTGGCTTGGCTGGAGCCTCCTTTTTGGTGCCTCCCTGTTGAAAGAAGATTAAAAAATAGTTTCAAAAAGAAAGAAATATCCAAAAACATGACCAAATAAGAATGTTCATATCTGTTTTATATTTACCTTCATCTTTAGAATACCAAGTCATACAAAGATTTTATAAAATATTATATCTAATTCTCTAGAGTTACTTGGAGAAAGAACATATACAGACAGCTAATTTACACATATACATATTGGTTAGATCCAAATATTGCTTACTTTTTTTATGATCTGATCTGGTCTTGTTCATGGTGTTTGAGATCAGACCATCGTTTTCTGATTTGGTCCTTTGATCGTTCCACTGAAAAATCACTCTGCAAAACATCGATGACCTTCTCCAAAATGATATCCTTTCGGCTGTCGGGCCTTTCGTAATTGTGCAGCTTGCAGTCGTATTTGTGCTTCTCTAGAATACGCACCATCTCCACCATCTCACCCTTGCTCATGGGGGTTGCTTTGTGCCTCCCATGAGCTCCACCACCACAGGGCTGCCTGTACTCCGCCAAATCCATCATATTGTCCCTCCCGAATTTTCTGTTGCGTGTGTGGCATGCAGAAGAGAGATGGTCACGTCCCAGCGTATGACGCATTGAAAGCGGAGTTTGATGCATGCACAGTGTATATAAAGCCAGAACGCACGGTCGACAGAGCAGCCGTAGGAATGATCTTGAAGAGGAGGATGAACGATCGCCAACACAAGAAAGGAGCCATAAAACGAAGGTACAATTGGAACTCGGGCATAGGTGGTTAGTGGCCTATACTGCTCAGATTGAGGCCTATATTGGGACCAGCTTATGAGTTAAGCCAGACATTATGGTTTGTCTTGTGTTCTGTCTTGCAGGCATCATATTATTTTTTACCCAAATTCATTAACCTTTCCCGGGAGCTGCCCTGTCTCTAGAAGGTCAAGAGTAGAGACTACAATAAAATATTGAGAAAGGCAGCTTTGGAGGAACTGCTCGAGTTGGTGAAACCAGTGTACCCCAGGGAAGACATCAACTATGTCAAGACAAAAATATCAAACCTGAGGAGTACTTTAAAAAGGGACCTCAACCAGGCCATGGACTCACAGAGATTTGGAGCATCAGCAGATGACATATGTTCCCAGGCTGTGGTATTACCTGCATTTTTTTACTGACCAGACAGAACCCAGGCCATCGCTGTCTACACTCCCTTCAACATCTGCTGAGGCCACAGCTCCTGAGGTCCACCCAGGTCCTGCTGCACAGGAAGAAGATGTGGCGGAGCCCAGCTTGACCCAGGTATAGCATTGTTGAACATATTTGCATCCAAAAATACAATGATGATAACTAGACGTTATTTTTAAAATATTTCTGCCTTAACAAAGTGGTTTCCATATCAATAGACAGTAGTGACCAAAAATGATTGGAACAAGAATTAAAAATGCTGGGGTCAGAATGATAGTCTTTTCTATTTGTCCACATTTAATTCGCAAAAGTGAGATCAAAATTGTGTCTGTGATTGATGACCAAACCCTAAAAAAAATTCTAATTATATCCGATTTTCATACACAGGAAAGTGTCAGTCTGGAGAAGCCAGCGGTCAGCAGCCAAACGGAGTCCCAGATCCCTATCCTACACCCTCCTGCTAAAAGGGCCAGGAAGAGCAGGAATCTGGATGAGCTGCCTTCCTCAGCCATGCCACTACTGCCATCCGGACAGACCCAGATGAGGCTGAGGGATTTGCTGGCCAATAAATTAAGAGATATGGATGGTGAGCAAAGGAGCATCCTGCAGCTCCTCAACAAAGGGGCGAGGGGCCAAATTTCAGAAAAAACAAACCTGTGTGATTTTGTGGCCCTACATCCACCACCTCTGCAGCCACCCCACTCATCACAGCAGCATGGTGGGCAGTGGCAACACCAGCCACAAGACCCTCAAAAAGGCTGCTGGACTGGGGATTTTCACCCCTTCACCAATTACTAATTTCCTTTTTTTTTTTGTTTTGGAATAATGATTTTATTTGTTATATTTTCTATATTTTTGTATGCATAGAATGCACTTTTTGGTTAAGTTCTTTGTATTTGGATGACAGATAGCATCTCTAATTTAATTTGATTATTTAAAAAAAAAAAAAAAAAACATTTGTGTACAATTATGCCCTGTACACACGATAGGATTTTCTGACAACAAATGCTGGATGTGAGCTTGTTGTCAGAAAGTTCGACCGTGTGTATGCTCCATAGAACATTTGTTGTTGGAATTTCCGCCAACAAATGTCTGAAAGCAGGTTCTCAAATTTTCTGACAGCAAAACTTGTTGTCGGAAATTCTGAGCGTGTGTACACATTTCCGACGCACAAAAGTCCACACATGCTCGGTTCTTGACGTTCGGAATTTCCAACAACATTTGTGTGACCTTGTGCATGCAAGACAAGTTTGAGACAACATCCTTTGGAAAAAAATCCACGGATTTGTTGTTGGAAAATCCTACCATGTGTACAGGGCATAAAACTTGGCTATGTGCTTTACTTTAAATGACAGTTTGGGAGTAGACAGTTACATTTTAAAAAATACAATGTGAAATTAACAAGGGGCACCAACATAGTTGTATCTTTGATCTTAAAAACTACGGGATAATTATGTTGTGGTAACTTACCCAAAAAATAAAACAGCAAGCATCATAGTATTATTCTTTATATCACTAGAAAAAAAAGCCTTTGAAAATATTTTTGCCATAATTCCATCAGTATCACCAGCAAAGCAGCTTCATTATTATCCCATTAAAGAAGAAGAGAATGCGCGCTGCATTTTGACATTTCATAATATCCTGCGTCACAAGTGTTAATCCTACATTAATTCACCATTACGAATGCTTCCAATCATACGTGTTTGTACTTTGGACTTTTGTGTGATGGACTTTTGTACAGACTATACGAAAATCTGACAACAGACTGTTGTCCACCGAAAATTTACTAGCTTGCCATCCAACGTTTGTTGGCCAAAAGTTGGACAACAATTATCTGAAGGAGTGTACTAATTTTGGGCCAACAGCCTGTCATCACACAATCCCGTGCCAACAATCGGATCATGTGTACGAGGCTTTAAGGCCCGTACACACGATTGGACTTTTTGACAACAAACATGCAAATTAGCTGTTTTAAGGCAACATTCGACCATGTGTACACTCCATCGGGCAAACTTTTTCGGTTTTCATCGGTCATCGCACAAACTTTCCGGTAACAAAAGTCCGATAAAGCAGAGTCCGATCGTGTGTACACAAAACCATTGGACTTTTGTACAAACTACAAACACGCATGCTCAGAACCAATGCAAAAGATCAGACAACAATACAGAAGTTGACCAAAGTTGACCAAAGGGTGGCGCCAGAGATTTTTGAAGTGTCGCCAGTACGTTGAAACGTCACTACATTCGTGTTTGTTGCCGAAAAAGTCCTGCCGTGTGTATGCTTAATTAGTTTACGGCCAATGCCCTTTGTAGAAAAATCCACGGAAAAGTTTGTACAAAGTCTGATCGCGTGTATGAGGGTTTAGAGTTGCAAAGTTGGTGAAATGCAAGCTGTGTCTGTGGAGGCTGGCAACTGTTGGGCTTGGACAGCCTTATGATCAGGATATTTGATTGTGTAGTTAGTGCCGGGACATGGCTAGGATTATTTTTTGGAAGTTTTTTAACTTTTCTGTTCACCTCACTGTACAGCGCCTGTAAATAGACTTGTAAATAGCACAAATAAATACATCACTGTTTGCCACTACCCTATTGAACTGGTATCTGGGCCTGAAAATGATCTCACCCCAGGAAGCTTCTGTACCTGCTACCTGTCCCCAGATTATACTTGACATGACATGTTAAAAAATAGGCCATTGTACTTCACATCATTTGTAAATTAATTCTTATATGGTACCTTTACACAGACCATCCTTCAAAAGGATTAATTGTTCAGTAATGTCTGAAAAATTGGATACCTTCATTTCTGGATTTAAAATGAAACCATTTGTAAGCAGGTTGTATAAAATCTTACCAATGTGTTCTGTTACTTTAATTTAACTAAAAGGAATTGTAAAGGCAGACTTTTTTATCTTAATGCATTAAACCTTCTGTGTGTAGCAGCTCCTCTCAGTTAGGTAGAGACAATTACAAGTGTAAATGAGTTAACCCTTGTGGTTAAGTGTATGTAAATGAACATTACAGTCAACATTTATGGTTGTGGAGGAAGATGTTGTGGTGGAGAGATTGGCTATACATAACCAATCTCACCTGTGCTAATAAGCGCCCCTTCACCATAATGCTATAATGCATCTTAAAATAACCCATATCTCCCCCTTTCCCCAGTAAACAGACATTACCACATTCTTACGTCCTCATCTCAGCACGACTGCCGCCGAGCAGTTCACTGCTTCTTTTATTCACAAACAGGCCTGTCTCCAACATTAATATTAGAGAAGGGTTTGGGACTGAACATCCCATGGGACTTTAAATGAAACTATGACCAGATGAGGTCATGCGTTTCCATCCCTATACTAGTCTAAGTAAAAAGCAACAAAGGTGGGACTTTAAATGAAATGCGTGAATGTCCAGAAAACAAAACCGATGAACTACTAGGAATTTTTTTTATTAAATTCATAGAAATAAAACATGCATATAGTAAAAATATATTAATCACAAATAGAGAGAAATATCAGCAATAATAGCAGCAAATATACTTGATTCAATACAACAATTCTCCATGGTACACCAGTAACTATGTTAATACACAACCATATAAATTAAGGTATTGCCTGCAAAATAAGCCTCCAAAAAAACTCAAAAAAAGGGAAATGCATGACGCTGGTGAGAAACGTGACAATGGTAGCTCTATGCATTTCGTGGCTGTTGTGCCACTCGTCAGGAGCAAGCGTGTATCTTAATCTAGGATAGAAAATTAAAAAATGCGTCAGCATCACGCACTCCCCATCAGATGTGCGCGCCCTCTGGTCGCTGACACGCTCGATTGGATGGTGTCCTTTACGCACACTACGGGGATGGAGCGTTGGCGCTGGCCGCCTGGTGCCCGATCGGCGATGCCGTGCGCCCCTCCCATATTTGTGCGGCGTGACGTTGGTGGGCGGTCCCCATGGTGGCGCCTATATGGGCGTAGCCTCGGCGGGTTTGGCTCTCGAGGCTTCCCACTCCACTGGATGTCACGTCTGTTTGGGGAATGTATACCGTCTTTTTTCCTCCACATTGCTCCATCTCGCACACCAGGTATCTCTACTTATGCTATGCCCTCTTGCTTTTTTTCTTTCTTTCCCTGCATTCCTGTTCTGTGGTGCCTGGTTTGCTTTCTCGGCGGTTTCGCTTGGGTGCTTTTATCCAGCTTTCTCTTTTTTGTCTTCCACATGGTCACACATCCTTCCTTCTTTCTGGCAACTTCACCTCCATGGTATGGGCGCAATTTGATTTCCAATTTGTACTTTTCACTTCAGGTTTGCCTCGGGGGTCCTTGTCTGCCTTGGATGGCACCCTGTTGGGCTGCCCCCATCGGTCCGTCCACCTCAGCTCCCGGGGGGTGGTATCTCCGATTGTCGAGCAGTGTACGGCCTCCGCCACCATCTCACGAACCACAATGCGTAAGCATGCACTTTGTGTGGGGCTTTTTTAATTACCCCACCTCCGTTTCATGTTTATATTTACTAGATCATTTTTTTATTTTCTATCCTAGATTAAGATACGCGCTTGCTCCTGACGAGTGGCACAACAGCCACGAAACGTGTAGAGCTACCATTGTCGTGTTTCTCACCAGCGTCATGCATTTCCCTTTTTTTGAGTGTTTTTGGAGGCTTATTTTGCAGGCAATATCTTATTTTATATGGTTGTGTATTAACATAGTTACTGGTGTACCATGGAGAATTGTTGTATTCATTGAATCATGTATATTTGCTGCTATTATTGCTGATATTTCTCTCTACTTGTGATTGATATATTATTACTATATGCATGTTTTATTTCCATGAATTTAATAAAAAATGTTCCTAGTAGTTCATCGGTTTTGTTTTCTGGACATTCACGCATTTCATTTAAAGTCCCACCTTTGTTGCTTTTTTCTTTGGCCTGTCTCCAACAGCCAATCACCTCCTACACAGGATGTGACCTCACAGGATATGACCAAATATGGGTATGACAACACAGGATGTGACCTCACAGGATATGGCCAAATAAGGATGTAACAACACAGGATGTGAATGTCAACACAGGAAAAATTAATTTATACAGCAACCAAACCAAACAATGACTACCGTTCCTGCTGATGGGATCTTCTCTGCAGGTGTGTGTCATGGCACCTCAAATAGGTTGATCAGGCATACAGGGGTGACACAAGCGCACATCCGCTAAATCAATAATGTGTTTACAGAGAGAACACATCCCCCCCAGACGATCGTTCTGTGCATTGCACAGGTGCCCTTCACTGGTGGACAAATCCCCACTCCGCAAACACCTCTCTCCAAACAACAGGAAGTTTTCCACTACCTAACGGATCTCAACCAGCGTCAGTCTGCCCGAGTCAGGTCTTTAGAGCGGGTTGCGGGAGAACTAACACTGAGAGACACTATGACAATACATATTAAAATACATCTTCATAAAATTTCCACAACGTAAAGAAGGAGTAGTGGCCAGCCAGCAGTGGAAGTGGATGACAATGGTGGGTGACGGGAACAGGTGCACTTCATATTCCCTACCTAGTGGCTTGGTCTTTGACTAGGAACCAAGCTTGGGTTCATGATGTGCAATGCCTTGCGAAATACGGTGGCTTACCTATGTGTCCAAGAGGTGGAATCAACTAAAGATACCGAGCTGAGAGATTGCGGTAAAGGGTACAGTGTCAAGTAAAGACACGAGAGGGCTGGTTAAGATTAGGACATGCTCAGCATTAAAGCGGAGTTCCACCCAAAGGTGGAAGTTCTGCTTATCTGCTTCCTCCCGCCCTCTGGAGGAGAGCATCAAAAGAGAGCATTTGAGTCTATTGTTTCTTAGCCAGAACTTTCCAGGCTCCTGGCCTGAAATAGGAAGTGGGGTGGAGATTCAGTCTGGGGTGGGGCTAAGAAGGTTTTAACATGGGAAATTCAGGTACTTCCCCTTTGGCCTTCCCTAGTAAGCACAGGTGTACGGGAGTAATGGCATCAGAAAGGAGGAAGCCTCTTGGTGACTGCCAAGATGCAGGAGAACCATGTGACAAAGGTGGGAGACAACCCAAACTGCAAAGACTGATAGATAGATAGATAGATAGATAGATAGATAGATAGATAGATAGATAGATAGATAGATAGATAGATAGATAGATAGATGTCCCACTGATTGAAACACATAAGGGTGGAGCCTGTAGTGCTGACATCACATCCCTGTACTCAGATGCTGAGCAGCAGCTTTTTATGTGAGTTTATCAGCTTAATTTCTGATATAGTTATTTACCTGTATAATTGTAATAAATACTGCACTAGGGGCAGACTGACAACTCATGGGGTCCACGGGCAATAGGAGATTATGGGACCCCCCAGGCTTACAGATGAGCTCCATGTAGCAGTCATCTTTTTGACGCAACATGAAAGTGGGCATACCTATGTGGAGGGGCACCAAGCTCGGCAACATGCAGCGTGGCAGGAGACTTAGAGATGGTGACCCAGTAAATTCACGAGGAGCCTCTCATGGGCAGTGCAACCTTAATAGCATCATGGGCCCCTGGGCAAAATACTGCACCGGGACCCCTACCTGAGAGATGATGGCATGTGGCATGCATAGTGCACCATGGTGAACAATAGGCATGGCCAGTGGGAGAGTCTTAAAGGAGGATTGAACAGAATCTGCGTCTGCTGTAAAAAATGCAAACATACCACAGACCTTGTACCCATGTGTCGCAACTGATAATCTCACAGACACAAATACATCTCAGTCAAAGGATCATTTGTTTTTAAAATAAATGTTTCCATTATATATGGTTTTATATGCATAAAAAAATATTATTTTTGGTTTACTGAGGTAACCTTACAGAAGAACTTGATAAAACCGGAAACTTTTTTTTTTTTGTTTTCAAAACGTTTTTTATTTTGTTTTTAAGAATAACAGAGAAGGGGTTACAAATCCAAGACAATCAGTGGAATGAATACAAAGAGTGTAGGGATACAGATTATATGAAAAGAGAAAGTACAAATATATACTGTTGAGTTATACATATCTGTTAGAGCTATCGACATATTCTGAAAGTCTGAGATTTAGCTAAATAGATGAAACATATATTTCCCTTTGTCTCAAAGGGAAAAGAAAAAAAAAGCCCCAAGTGGGAAGATAAAACTTACAAAATCAAAATGAAAAGAAAAGAAAACCATAAATCTGTCAGATTTGGAGCCTAAATAAGAACCACGGGTTCCAGATGGCATCATATTGAGGGATAGTGTCATGTAGGGTGTGGTAGATCTTGTCCGCCAACATCATGTGGTCTATTCTTGCAATAACTTGAGAATATGGTACTGAGGCTGATTTCCAATGCAGAGCAACCACCCAATGAAAAGCTATACAGATAGAGTGGATCAGTTTAACCAAAGGTTTAGGGGTGTCTGAAGGGGATTGAAATAATAGACAGTGTTGGTATGAGATATTAAGAGGTTTGCCCGCTAATTTGTCTATTACTTTCAGGATCTCATTCCATGTTGGACGTAGTTTCTCGCAGTCCCAAAATATGTGGAGAAATGAGCCTTGTTGCATGCATCCCCTAAAACAGAGAGGGGATGATTGTGGGTAGATCTTGTGAATACGCATTGGGGTGTAGTACCAGCGTGTTATTAGCTTAATAGCAGTTTCACGAACCATGATAGATTTAGTGCATTTGCGTAAGTTCTGCCAGCCCTTCACCCAGTCAATGTCATCGACCTCAGAGTCTAATTCCGCTTCCCATTGGGATCTATATTTTAGGGTTGTGACCTCTGAGTTAGCTTCCAGGTTGACATAGACTAGTGAAATCAGACCTTTTTGGCGGGGTGAGTCGTGGCATATGTCCTCATATAGAGTGGTGGAGGTCGCAGCAGGGCCAGTGTAGTGCTTTTGGAAGAAGTGACGTATTTGTAAAAAGTGATAGAATTCAGTGTTTGGATCTGGTACGTGGATTGCAACTGAGAAAAGGAGATAAATTTTGAGTTTATAAAAAATTTATCTAACGTAGTTAGTTTTAAGTCAATCCAGAGTTGGAAAGAGGAGGGTCTATCAAAGGCCAATGGGAATCTAGAATCTCCTAGAAATGAGGCACCCAGAGGAACAGCTGAAATGAGATTGTATGTTTTTTTATATGTGTCCCAGAGTTGAAGGCCGGCTTGCGTAATTAAATTTTTAGTGCCTACTTCTGATCTATTCTGATTGTTTGACCACATAAGGCCAGGGAGATATAGAGGGGCGATGGATTAGCTTTCAAACTGTACCCAAGGGACTCTGGAGTTATGAATATTCCATTGCGCTTGTTGAGTGTATCTACTGGCTAAGTAGTAAAACCATATTTGAGGAACCCCTAGACCTCCCCTTTTGGAAGAGCGGTACAGGACTTCTTTGGCAAAGCGTGGGGGTTTGTCCTTCCATATGAATCTATTAAGCAACACCTGAATAGTGTGGAGGTATGTTTTAGATATTTTAAGTGGCAGGGATCTAAAAAAGTAGAGAAGTTTAGGGAGAATAGTCATCTTGAGTGCAGTGATTCTGCCCAGGAATGAAATGTGGAGGTGTGACCATAGTTTGAGGATACCTTTCAATTTAGAAACCATAGGTGGGAAATTTACTTCAAAGAGTCTGCAGAAATCCTTAGTCAGGTTAATTCCCAAATATAGAAGGTGAGAATCTGCCCAAATAAAGGGATAGACTGACTGAAGATGATGTAGTTCTCCAGGAGAGTAGCCTATAGGGAGGGCGCTTGATTTTGCCATGTTAATAGATAGACCTGAGATCTCTGCAAACTTTGAAAGAGTCTGAAATAAGTTCGGCAGAGAAACCAGAGGGTTGGTGAGAAACATTAGAACGTCATCAGCATACATTCCAAATTTGTATGTCGAATGGCCCTTCACATAACCCTAAATATCAGGATCTTGGAGTATAGCTATGGCCAGAGGTTCGAGAGCTAACGCAAAAATTAAAGGTGACAACGGGCACCCTTGTCTCGTACCCTTGCCTAGGTCAAAACACCTAGAATTACAGCCAGGGAGCCTAATCCGAGTTTTCGGGCTACGATAAAGGGCCAAGAAAGCTTGTAGGAAAGCTCCCTGGAATCCCATCCGTTGTAAGAGTGTGGTGATGTATGTCCATGAGACGCTGTCAAATACCTTCTGTATGTCCAGGCTAAGCATGAGGAGTTTACGTGAAAAAAGGTTGGCATCTTGTATTATATTTGTCGCCAGGCGAATGTTATCGGTGATAAGTCTATGGGGTATAAATCCAGACTGAAAAGGGGAAATCAAAGAGGGAATAACCCCCACTAGTCTGTCTGCCATGATCCTGCTAAAAAATTTTAAATCATTATTAATGACCGAGATAGGTCGGTAGTTTTGGGGTAGGGTGTGGTTTTTGTGAGGTTTCGGTATCAGGGACATATTGGCTAGTAACATCTCTTCAGGGAAACTGCCCCCCTGTAGGACCCAATTAAATAAATGAACCAACCTAGTGGTGAGGAGGGATGAGAATTTCTTATAGTATATAGAGGAAAATCCGTCGGGGCCTGGGGCTGAGCCTGATTTTAAAGATTTGATTACATTCAAAACCTCTGCTGGTGTGATGGGGATGTTCAGTTTATCAAGTTGTGTAGGTGTAAGATGTGGTAGAGGAATGTTCTGAAACCAGGCCTCATCTGCTGGTGAGGGTTTTAATTGGGAAGGGGCTAGCAGAGAGGAGTAAAATTGTTCAAAGATATGAAGGACCTCTTGGGGATGGGAAGTGAGATGTCCTGAGGGCGTCATTAATCTATATATGTGGGGTGGGCGAGATGAGTGATTTAACTTTCTGGCGAAGAGGGTAGAGGCAGAGCTCTCATGAAGGAGAAATTTGGCTTTAGACCAACGCAGAGCTTTTTCCACCCTCTTCGACAAGATGCCATCCAACTCTAGTCTCTTTTGATCAATCAGCTGTCTGGTGGAATCTAAGTGTAGGAGATTGGTATTTTTGTAGAGATTATCTAGGTCTTTAGTAAGGGTTAAGATGTTTTGTTTGTCAATTTTGTTCTGGGCTGAGGCTAAACTAATTAATTTGCCCCTAGGGACTGCTTTATGCGCCGACCAAACCACGGCGGGGGGAGTTTCTGGGATGGCATTGAGATTAAAATATTCTTCAATGGCTTGTGCGACTTCTGCCTCCACCACTGCATCTGAGAGGAGGGCCTCATTTAGTCACCAAGAGTAAGAGGTAGGTGCAAGCCTAATGTAAGTAGTGGTGAAGGCAGTGGCATGATGGTCAGACCAGGTGCAGGGGTGAATGCTAGCCTCTGTGGTATTAGCAAGAATAATAGGGGTAGTGTAGATATAATCCAATCTCGCATAACTTTTATGAGGATGGGAGTAGAATGTGTATTCTCTAGTACCAATATTGAGTGCTCTCCAGGAGTCTACTAGCTGATGTTCCAGTAGTCCACTGGAGAGAGAGCGGGGAAATGATTTGGCGGAGGGGGACAACATGGATCTATCAAGGTTAGGGTTGGCAACCATATTGAAGTCCCCTCCAATTATCATGTGTGGTGAATGGAAATGAGAAAGGCGGTCAAAGAAGGAGTGAAAAAAAGAGGCAGGGGAGTCATTTGGAGCATAAATACTGGCAATAGTAAGTTCTCTGTTATGAATCTGACCTTTGATTATTACATATCTACTATCTTTATCTTTAAATACCTGTTTGACTTCCATTGGGAAAGATCTGTGCAAGAGTATGGCGGCTCTCCTACTTTTTGTCTGGTGTAAAGAGCAAAAAGTCTGAGGAAAGCTTCTGTGGAGGAATTTAGGGTGTGAGGAATGTGCAAAGTGTGTCTCCTGTAAAAGGAGAATTTTTGCTCCCAGCTGTTTAAAAGGCAAATGCCTTCTTCCTTTTAGGTGGGGAGTTAAATCCCTTAACATTGTGTGATACACATTTAATTACCATGGTAAATGTTTTTATACACTATGGTCTGGGGATAAATAGGAGCCAAATGGGTTCTAAGACAGGTATCTATCGTTTCAGGGGTCAAGCAGAGGGCCGACATACTCGAGCACTGGAGGGCAGTAGAGTGTGACATACAAATATGTAAGCCATAAAGGCTTAATAAGGCATGTACCCTGCAAAATATTTCTGCAATAGAGAGTCGATGCAAACATAGACTACTGGTGGATCAAAACCTGTGGCTAAAAAAGAGAAACAAAAAAATAAAAGGAGAAAAAAATAAGGAAAAAAAAACATAGGTCTGATAGTAACACAAATGTCTTCATAACTAGAAACCGGATCAGGTAATTGTAATAAACCTGATAAGAAAAATACCAACTCCCGAGACTGCAAGGTCTCGAACCCAGCCTGGAAAATGTTCTGAACTTTGCAGATCAAGTGGATATAAACCCCCAAAAAAATAAAAAGAGAACAGGCCTGCAGTAATGACTCAAACTAAAAATAAAAAAAAGGTCAGAATCTGCAGGCTTCTGCTGGGTGGGGTGTGCATGTCGCAGCTCCAAGGGACCGACGTCCGGGTCATTGTAATCTGGTGCGGGGTGCAAGTTGCTGGGGTATCTTGTAGTTGTCGGCTACGCTGAGACGATCAAGGAAAGGGATCTTCCAATCCATCTCCGATGTCGTATCTGATCCTCCGTCTGTCTCTCCTGGTTGGGGGGGTCTGCCAGATGGGTGAAGGTCTAGGCGTAGAAGGGGGCCGGCGAATGACATCCGGATCTAAAAGGCCCAATTTGACCAGAACCTCTTGGCCTTCCAGGAGTGATGTGGCAGAGTAAGTGGTGCCATTGTGGGGAATTACAAGCTTAAAAGGGAAGCCCCACCTGTAGCGGATGCGTGCAGCTTGAAGGGCAGATGTAACCTCTTTCAAGCCACGTCTCCTGTCCAAGGTGGCGGGAGAAATATCAGGATATATTTGGATGGTACGATCGTCCAGAGTGATGCGTTGTTGATTGCGAGCAGCTCTGAGAATCTCCTCTTTAATTAAAAAGTCCTTCATGCAAAGAACAATATCCCTGGGGGGCTTGTCATCTGGAGGTTTAGGTCTGAGGGCTCTGTGAATACGATCACAGGTAAAAGCTCCGGCATCGGTGTCTGGGAGCAGAGATTTGAATAGGCGAATTATTGTGGGGATGAGATCCGTAACGGATTCCGGTATACCTCTTATGCGCAGATTGTTGCGTCTATTGCGGTTATCGAGGTCCTCGATTTGGGATTGCATCAGGGAAAAGGCCGTGGCTAGGGATTCGTGTTCTCTGGATAGGTCACTGTATGCCAGTGCCAGCTCCTCGTGCTTAGTTTCCAGTCTTTCTGTCCTGGAGCCTAAGGCTGCAATCTCCTGGGAGAGTGTGTGAGAACTTTTGTGCAGCTCCGTCTGGAACTTTGTAGCTAGCCTTGCGTACATGGCCTCCAGGCTGCTTTCTAGATCTAACTTGGTAAGAGAGGCTGTGTACTCACGGCTAGGATCCAGAGGAGGTGTCTGGTCTGTGGGATATCCTGGTGATGAGGCAGGAGACGGAGGTTTGCTTCTCCCCGCAGCGCCATTTTGAGACATGCTGCCAAGATCACGGGCGCGGAGGAGATAGTGGGTTAGGGTGTGCTGCGCCGATCCTTTGGGCTTTTTCTTTCTCCCAGGCATGCACCAAGTATAAGGGGCTCGAGGGGTGATTAGATCGCTGAGAATATAGCTGATATTGGCCCTGCTAAAGCCGTTATCTTCCCGGGCTGGACGGAGCTACAGTCTCAGACGTCCATCTCGCTCAGAGCCGCGCATGCGCCCCTAAAACCGAAAACTTTTAAGACAATGAACACCTAGGTCAAGTCTATGTACAGTATAATGTACAGAGTATGTGGGTCAGGGGTAAGTAACAAACAAAACAACATATAGAGTACAGCAGTCATAATTAGTGCCACACTCACATCACAGTCCGCAGAGTGCCACCCTATAGCAGAGCCCCCAGTGTGCCACCCTACAGCAGAGCCCCCAGTGTGCCACCCTACGGCAGAGCCCCCAGTGTGCCACACTACGTCAGAGCCCCAGTGTTCCACCCTATGGCAGAGCCCCCAGAGTAACACCTTTTGGCAGAGCCCCCAGTGTGCCACCTTATGGCAGAGAACCCAGTGTGCCACCCTATGGCAGAGCCCCCCAATGTGCCACACTATGGCAGAGCCCCCCAGTGTGCCATCCTATGGCAGAGCCCCCAGAGTCCCACCCTATGATACAGCAACCAGTGTCTGACCCTAAGGCAGAGCACCCAGAGTCCCACCTTGTGGCAGAGCCCCCAGAGTCCCACTTTATGGCAGAACATTTGGCATCAGATGGAGCCACTCTGCCATCTATTGCAGCCATAGTGCAATCAAATGCAGCCACTGTGCCCATCACATGCAGCCAATGTGCCTATCAATTGCAGCCACTATGCTCATCAAATGCAGCTACTGTGCCATCAAATGCAGCCACTGTGGCCATCAATTGCAGCCACTGTGGCCATCATATGCAGCCACTGTGCATGTGCCCATAAAATGGAGCCACTGTGCCATCTATTGCAGCCACTGTGCCATCAAATGCAGCCACTGTGCCCATAAAATGCAGCCACTGTGCCTATCAATTGCAGCCACTGTGCTCATCAAATGCAGCCACTGTTCCATCAAATGCAGCCACTGTGGCCATCAATTGCAGCCACTATGCCATGAAATGCGGCCACTGTGCCATCTATTGCAGCCACTGTGCCATCAAATTCAGCCACTGTGCCTATCAATTGCAGCCACTGTGCCCATCATATGCAGCCACTGTGCCCATCAAATGCAGCCACTGTGCCCATCAAATGCAGCCACTGCCCCCATCAAATGCAGCCACTGTGCCCATCAAATGCAGCCTCTGTGCCCATCAATTGCACCACTGTGTCATCAAATGCAACCATTGTGCCATCAAATGTAACCACTGTGCCATCAAATGCAGCCACTGTGCCCATCAAATGCAACCACTGTCCCATCAAATGCAGCCACTGTCCCCATTAAATGCAACCACTGTGCTCATCAACTGCAGCCACTGTACCCATCAAATGCATCCACTGTCCCCATCAAATTCAGCCACTGTCCCCATCAAATGCAGCCACTGTGCCCATCAATTGCAGTCACTGTCCCCATCAAATGCAGACACTGTGCCCATAAAATGTACCCACTGTGCCCATCAAATGGAGCCACTGTGCCATCTATTGCAACCACTGTGCCATCAAATGCAGCCACTGTGCCCATAAAATGCAGCCACTGTGCCCATCAAATGCAGCCACTGTGAACATCAAATGCAGCCACTGTCCCCATCAAATGCAGCCACTATGCCCATCAATTGCAGCCACTGTGCCATCAAATGCAGCCACTGTGCCATCAAATGCAGCCACTGTGCCCATCAAATGCAGCCACTGTGCCCATCAATTGCAGCCACTGTGCCATCAAATGCAGCCACTGTGAACATCAAATGCAGCCACTGTCCCCATCAAATGCAGCCACTATGCCCATCAATTGCAGCCACTGTGCCATGAAATGCAGCCACTGTGCCATCAAATGCAGCCACTGTGCCCATCAAATGCAGCCACTGTGCCCATCAATTGCAGCCACTGTGCCATCAAATGCAGCCACTGTGCCATCAAATGCAGCCACTGTGCCCATCAATTGCAGCCACTGTGCCCATCAAATTCAGCCACTGTGCCCATCAAATTCAGCCACTGTGACCCCCCTGGTAGCATTTAAACCAGCACCCTTGCCCGCCCGCTCATTGTCTGAACGGCACTTACCCCATCTTGGTGGTGGTTCAGGCATCGGGTGATGGCGGCGAGCTGTGGAATGGGCAGCGGTCAGGCAGCAGCGAGCTGTGGGATAGGCAGCCGGTCAGGCAGAGGCTCCTGTGTCCTCCATGCTTCCACCTTGCGTCTCTTCTTTCCTCCTGCTAGGTGTCCAATAGGATCGCTTGTCCTGTAGGCCAATCAGGTGATGGGTATTAGACCCGTGCTTCCTGATGGGTGGATAGGCAGTTTAGTGTTAGAAAAGCAAATATTCATGGGTGTGCTCCAGACACAATGCTCTGCGCACCGAGTCCACCCTTTTTTGAAGCTTATTAGAGCCTCTGGCTCTAATCAGTTGTCGGAAACCATGAAATCAGGCCGAGACAGAAGTACAGTTAAATCACACTTGTTTAATAATAAAAGTAAAAAGAACAAACATAGTCAAAACATAGCCAAAGTTCAGAAACCGGAAAGGATAGTCAGCCAAGCCAGAAGTCAGGGTTCAATGTAGTGGAACAGCAAGCAAGATATGGAGCCAGAAGGGATGTCAGCAAAGCAAGTCTTGAACAGGATCGCAGGAGATAGTTTCTGTGATGTGACCAAGGCAAAGGCAGAGCTCCTCTGGACTATACAGCTTAAGTAGGCAGGACTAACAAGCAGGATATCATCAACAGCTGAGTAACTGTGGAAAGATAGGAGCTGGCAATTAGCTGACAGCTGAGCGGCCAGCTCAGAGAAGGAAGGGCTGAGCCCAGCTCTGACATCAGTTGCTTCAAAAAAACACTCCTACTGCTGTAATTCAGGCTCCTGGTATCCTAAAAGGGACCTGAAGCCTGAAAAGGGGGTGGCCACGGTGGCCATGGATAGATTCATGCTATGCATAAATCTATCCATTATTCATATAGGGGGTGGGCCAGAGAGAGGGGTGGTGCCTGTGCACCCTTAATGGACGGTCCGCCACAAGTATACACACACACATGCACAGTATATATACAGTGGGGACAGAAAGTATTCAGACCCCCTTACATTTTTCACTTTTTGTTATATTGCAGCCATTTTCTAAAATCATTTAAGTTTTAATCCCCATATTGACAGAAAAACACAGAATTGTTGACATGTTTGCAGATTTATTAAAAAAGAAAAACTGAACTATCACATGGTCCTAAGTATTCAGACCCTTTGCTCAGTATTTAGTAGAAGCACCCTTTTGATCTAATACAGCCATGAGTCTTTTTGGGAAAGATGCAACACGTTTTTCACACCTGGATTTGGGGATCCTCTGCCATTCCTCCTTGCAGATCCTCTCCAGTTCTGTCAGGTTGAATGGTAAACGTTGGTGGACAGCCATTTTTAGGTCTCTCCAGAAATGCTCAATTGGTTTTAAGTCAGGGCTCTGGCTGGGCCATTCAAGAACAGTCATGGAGTTGTTGTGAAGCCACTCCTTCGTTATTTTAGTGTGTGCTTAGGGTCATTGTCTTGTTGGAAGGTAAACCTTCGGCCCAGTCTGAGATCTTGAGCACTCTGGAGAAGGTTTTCGTCCAGAATATCCCTGTACTTGGCCGCATTCATCTTTCCCTCGATTGCAACCGGTCCGGTCCCTACAGCTGAAAAACACCCCCACAGCATGATGCTGCCACCACCATGCTTCACTGTTGGGACTGTATTGGACAGGTGATGAGCAGTGCCTGTTTTTTTCCACATATACCACTTAGAATTAAGGCCAAAAAGTTCTATCTTGGTCTCATCAGACCAGAGAATCTTATTTCTCACCATCTTGGAGTCCTTCAGGTGTTTTTTAGCAAACTCCATGTGGGCTTTCATGTGTCTTGCACTAAGGAGAGGCTTGGGTCAGGCCACTCTGCCATAAAGCCCCGACTGGTGGAGGGCTGCAGTGATGGTTGACTTTCTACAACTTTCTCCCATCTCCCAACTGCATCTCTGGAGCTCAGCCACAGTGATCTTTGGGTTCTTCTTTACCTCTCTCACCAAGGCTCTTCTCCCCCAATAGCTCAGTTTGGCCGGACGGCCAGCTCTAGGAAGGGTTCTGGTCATCCCAAACATCTTCCATTTAAGGATTATGGAGGCCACTGTGCTCTGTCCCCTCCTCCCTCTCCTGTCCTCCAGCTGTCGACATCTCCTGCTGTCAAAGAAGCCGTGCTAGAGAAGGTGGCATGTACACTGTGCTTCCATTGGCTGAGGAGGCAGTGGAGAGGTTTGTACAGCAAAAGTATTTCGGTAGTGGTCATTTCAGGGACAGATGTAAAAATACACAGATTTTTACAAACCGTCCCTGCTTTTACTGAGACTGGCAACCCTGATGGTGCCCGAATGGTCAGTCTGCCCCTGGCACTCTGGTTATATTCCATTTGCAAGGTGAGCTTTGTTGTTACAGTTCTGGGCTGGTTTGTTGCTTTCCCCTGCTACAATCTGTAGGCCATTGAAAGGTGTTGTGTTTTGGGGCAGTGAATACAGAGAAGGAAGGAGCAAGCTGGGATCACCATATTGATCTGGTTGGGCTGTATCATTTACAGTAAAAATTTCTGTGTCATGTGGACTCATATAGGGAGGTTACCTTCAACAATTGCACAATGGTGGTAGATTAACAATATCCTTATAATTGTTTATTGATATTTGTTTATTATTTATGCATGATATTTGTACATTATATTTGATAGCTTAATCACATTTATTTTTGGCACTTCACATTTTTCATTTGATTTATTGTAGGGTGACAGCTGAGTTATAGAGGGGTCCTAGAATCAAGTATTAGTCATTAGACATGTGCATTCGTTTTCGTCCGAATGCATTTTCGTCCGAATTTCAGGTATTTTCGTTATCATTTTAACAAACGATAATGAAAGTGCAGAATCCGAAAAACAAAAGATCCGACATAAACAAATGCTTTATTTTCGTTTTCGCTGCAACAACAGTTCGATATAGATAGGAGATTCGACATGATGATAACAATAACAATCTGTGTCCATCAAACCTGTGGTCGAATGTGCCTTAACTTAACTCTATTAGTCCAAGATTATTCTACATAGAGGGAAAAGATTTGACATAGAGAGAAAAGATTCGACATAGGGGAGAAAGATTCGACGTAGGGGAGAAAAGATTCAACGTAGGGGAAAAAGATTCGACGTGGGGAGAAAAGATAAATAAAAATAATGATGATAATGAATGTTATTGGCTGATTGTAACCAAAGAGGAGGAGCAGTAAAATAGCTAGAACTAAGTACACACGTAGTTTGGCTTATGGTGCAGGTAAACTATACGACGTCGTACAGTTTAGCTGCTCCGTTGAATCTTCTTTGAACATTCGACAGACACCATAAGCCTTCAATGACAGATTCGACCTTAATTTGGATTTTCGGACGAATGCAATTTTTAACGAAAAACGAAATAAATAAAAACGAATTTCGGGAGTAACTAAATAAATTTATTTTTAGGACGAAAACAAAATTCCGAAACAAAATATTTCAGTGTGCACATGTCTATTAGTCATTGCTTCTATCTCCACTCCATTGCTGCCCATGCATCAGGAGTCCTGTATTTCCTCAATAGCATGCTGTAGATACTAGAGCATATGAACAGTACATGCATTTGATGAAAAGGAAGCAGCTGCCCCTCTTGCCCCCATTGTCATAGTTCTTCCTGCTGCAATTAATGTCTCCTCTGATCTTGATAACTTACTTTTTTTGTTTGTTTATTCGATTACGTTTTTTTTTGTTATAGTGAAATTTTTATTTTTTAATGTATATGTTTTCCTAAAGGTGTGGTACAAGCTTTTGTCTGGCATTAAAAAGCTATAATGTGACTTTGCAGCTAAAAATATATTCTTCTTGGAGTCAGTTGCAATGAAAATGATAAAAGATCTAAATTACAGTGCCATTGATGTAATTTATAATGTGGAAGTTGTAAATTCTTTATAGTATGGCAATAATTTTTCTTAATCACTAACAGTGTATAAAAACAAAAGAAACAAAGACATTTTACTGATGATTATGTCAAAATCCATAGTAGAGATTTACTAATTAAAAAATGGCATTTAATTAACTATCTCCCATCTTCTGTTTTTATACAAAGGCCGGATGAGAGGAGGTACCTATACTTTCTCCACGATCATCGGCTTGTTCACGGATCACAGAACACACACCCACAAGCCCAGTGATTGCTGTGTCTTCCGGATATAGTTGATCACACAACAAGGCATAGCACCAATGAAATTGGTACAGTACAATGCGATTGCTGTGATTGCTTTATCTAATCATGGCAATCACATTTGTACACATTGAAAGTAAAGATCGGTTCTCTCTCCTCCCACAGAGATTATCTGTGAGAGGAAAGAGAACCATTTTAGCAGCCTGTGAGTGTTATCAACACTATATGTATGCACAAACACACCAGTGTCAGCCAGCCCACAGTGTCCCTGATCAATATGTGGAAAAAAAAAAGGTTATGTCTTATTGAGATGAAACTGGTCGGGATGGGCTCTGCTGATGCCACTGCGATATTTGATTTTACTTACATGCCTTTTAATGCCTTCTCAAATGTGAGTGACCATTTTACTTATTTCAATAAAATGCCTTTTATGTAAATGAAATCACACTATGTGGACCATTTTTTTTCCTTTTACCATATATAATACTGGGAGGATCCATTCTTGATCTTTGGTCACTGTTCCCTTGCTGGATACCCATTGATATTATACATTGTGACGGACCCCTGCCTGATCTACATCGGAAACCGTGTATGCTGATTTTCTTACCTTAGTGTGTTTACACCACAAGCTCTGTTGACTCATCAGGAGTATGCCTAGTTGGGTTCAACTTGTCTGGTAAGCCTATTACCTTTTGGTGGTGGATTATCAACATGCAACTAGTTCACAGATTTATCTCACAAGTCACTTTATAAATTGGAGTCACTTTGGGGACTTTCATTTTAATATATATATATGCACTGTTGGTGTATGTAAACATCATCATTATTGTTGTTTGTATATTAGAGTAATATTGTATGTATTTTATCATGATTTATGCACATCAGTAATGGTTTGTTACTAGTTTGATCCCGTCAGGGGAATCTCACTTTCACCTTCACTTTTAGTGCTGCACTTTACCACTTTCCCATTTGTTCACATATTCTCTGATCACTATCCCCCCAGTGTGTAGTTTGAATAAACAGTGCAGGCAGTCACCTATCTCCCGTCAAACCTGCCCCAGTGCCACCAGTGCTTCCAGAATAGTGTACCTCATTACCAGTCAGTGTCACCAGATCATTGCCACCAGCCAGTGTCCCTTAATTCAGGGACACTGGGACACAGTGGCTACAATGTAATCATTATGGATGTAATGCTGGATACAAGCCTCTGTGAGTGAGTGAGTTTAAATCCTTTTTTTTGTTTTAATCAATAGTTTAATAAAGGTAACTGCACTGTGAGCCTGCACACTCTCTCTTTCTCTTTTTGTTTTTTGTAGTTTGCAGTACCCCCTGGTGTATTGAGAGTAGCAAGGACCTTTTAGGATTCAGTTACCCACCCTTTCAGAATTATATCATCGAAATTACTGTGGACTTATACATGCAGGCTATTTTTGGCGTTAGTACAATTGCTAGTTAGTGGTAGCTTTTAGGACTGATCAATTTTTAAATACATATAACATAGTTTTTAGACTCTATCACCTTCACACAGACTAAATATAATTTGCAATGATCTGGGTATTCTTACCAAAGAAATGTAGCAGAATATATTATGGCCTAAAATATGAAGAAAGATTATATATTTTCAAAATGCTATAACTGAAAGTAAGACAATTTATTTTAAAACATGTTAAACAGGAACTTTGAGACGAGAGCCCGCACTCCACATGCACAACTTTTGAAACAGGGAGACTCTCACTCCTCTGATACTGAAAACAAGCATCCAATGGTTGCAGTGTCCCAGAAACTGTCCAAGATGAGAATGTAAACAAAGATGTAAGGATTTCAGTCTGGTGAAAGTGAGGTGCTTCTTGTGTGAAAATATTTATACAAAAAGACCCTTTTTTTTTAACATTAACTTCTTTATATAGCATTTTTAGATTTTTACTGATAATTTTTTATGTAAATTATACAGGTGAATTTTTCGGGACTCTCAGAGTCCAGGCCCAAATCTACTGCAATTGCATTAAGCCCATGTTCCAGCTTCCCAGTCAGACTTTACAGGGCTTTGACCTGTCTGACCTGTTACCCATATCCAGTCTGATACCACTGATGCTCTGCCTGACCTCGCTGACCCTTTGACCACTGATCAGCCTGATGGACCTGTGCCTAATGCCCAGCCAGAGGGTTCTGTGACTGATGTCCAGCTAGAGGGTTCTGTGCCTGAAGACCCCCCTGCCTGATGGTCCTGTGCCTCATTATCTACCTGACTTGATGGTCTACTGTCCAACGACCAGTCTGTCCCTGCCTCTAATTATCAGGTGCCAGATGTCTAGACTGATGGTCTCGTGCTCGATGCCCAGCCTGCCTCTGATGATCCTCTATCCGATGACCAGCCTAATATTATTAATTCTCTCCTGCCACCCAGCTAGATTTCACTGACGGTGTTTCTATTGTCCAGCTAGATTCCTTCAAATCTATTCCTGATGTTCAGCTGGATTGTAATGCAAAGGTTGGGTGTCCACTTGCTAACAGGTCTGAAACCTTTGTGTCTTCTTGTGCCTTATATGGGTTACCAGCTTTGCCAGAGATCCTTTTTAAAGTTGCCATTGTTGAGTCCCTCTGGGAGTATGTTGCTCCTATAGCACCAAACCCTGGTGGTCTGGACATACCCGCAGTAGCTGCATTTGCCCTCTCAAGCCTGGTAGTGGTGAGCTCTTGGAGAGTGGCAGAGGACCATTTATGTAACACCATGATCCAGATGCAATTACCACAATTGCAGATGCACTAGGTGACCCAGGTTGGGTAACCAGTGCCTTAGAGAGACACAGGTGGCCTCTGATGTGTGAAACAAGTCCTGTAACCCAAGGAAGCTATAGGGTTATAACCAGACACTCAGGTGTCAGAGTTCCAGTATTCACAATGTAAATCCCTCACCAGCACACCACGGATCTTCAATTAAGTCCAAGCATTTTTTTTTATTGAAGAAAGTTCACATCACAAACAGAGTAGTGCCACGTTTTGGAGCCATGAAGGACCCCAAGGCTAAATTTGTAGATAATCCGTGGGACCCCAGCATTGGGGTATCTGCTGTTTTGGGGCACTTGGATTATCAAATGTTGTTCCTCTCTGAGAATCTGGCCAACAGGAAACCCAGCCAGTTGTTTAACCCAAGCAGTGGGGACCCAGTCAGTCATCTGACCCAGGCAGTGGGACACCTTGCCTATTAATTATTCTTGGCAGCTGGGCATATCATTTGGAACCCTGCACTATTTCGGCCTATGAGGAACTCATACAATTATGGCTCTTTGGTGCATCATGAGACTGCTCATTAGAAGGGGGTGAACTATCAGAACTGGTTCACCTACTGGTGGCACTGTGGCTCCCAGACCAATAGGCTTCAGTTCTGGTGTCTCTCAGCAGCCAGAAGCTCATACTAATCAGTCATCACCTGATGCTCATTGCTGAAAGAGTATTTAGTCTTTCCTGTGCTACATTCCTTGCCTTGGTGTTCTGCCCATGCGCCCATGTCTGTATATATTTGGTTTAGGTAGTTGCTTATTGTTTCTTTGTTCACTCATTAGATTATGTGGTTTGGGTTCATGTGGTTCTGGTATATTGGAGGTGCGTTTATATTGATTTTAACTTTATTCTTAGCAATTTACATTATTTGAAATCACATTTGTGCCTGGTATTCTCTGTGAAAGTCCACACATTTCTGGTTATGCCTGCTATCCATGACAGGTTTCCTCCTTAAGGTTGGTGGCTTCTGGGATTTTCAACTTTTATCCATATAAGTACCAGAATATGGAGCAATCTCACCACTGTGCATATAAATAGTACCTACTCATTCTCCAGCTTTCAGCTTTCTTCATAACTTGTCAGTTTGCAGAAGGGTACCAACCCACCCAGAAGCAAGGAGTGTGATGACCTACTGACCATTAACCCTTACCACATACTCATCCATCTTTACATCTGCGATCACCCGCGTAATACTTTGGGGATGGAGTGCAGGGAATTTCTTGTTGATTCATCTAAACCCACATCTGCCCAATTGTATTGTTATGGTGTGGCAGCCACCTCATCCAGAACTGGAGTTCGGCTCAGGTCACCTAGGAGTATAGTTCCTTGGTGAAACTGTAAGACAAAATAATCTAGCGTGACCCACTCCACAATTTTAATGGCGTCAGCACCTTAGGTTGCAGCCAGTCTTGGAGCAGGTACATCCAGCTACACAGCTACGCAAGGTCAGGCTTAGCTCTTTCAAAATGTCAGGCTTGCCCTCATGGTAAATGTCAATCCCAGCCTGGCCTTTTTCAACACCTAGTAGGCACATGCTGATTCTGGGGCCAAGTCATATTTTGCTTGCTCAGGAAAAGGGACCATCTTCTCCACCCAGTCTGTTCCAGGCAGCCATTTTTAGGGCAATCCACTAAAAAAGGTTTAAATATGCTGCGAAGAGCGGCGACTGGTGCTCAAAATTTTTGGGGGGCCCAAACAAACTGAAAAATTCTGAAACCCCCCATCAATTGCAGCCCCACTGTGCCCATCAAATCCAGCCATTGTGCCCATCATATGCAGCCATTGGAGAGAGAGAGCTGAGTAGGAGCGAGTGATCGGTGGATATCCAGTGGGGACCTTTAATACATCAAGGGACAGGAAGTCCCCACCTCCCTGTGTGTACAGCTGTTTTTGGAATTGGGATGCGTGGAAGGAAACTGACATCCACGGGACTGGAGTGACAGGACCAACAGTATACGCTCGTACCCCTGCAGGGGTGGAGCGCTCCGGTGAGTGCAACCACATTGGGGGGGACCACCAGTTGTTACAGCACGGCACTTTATCACCTAAGAAGAACTTTCTGCACAATTGCTATGAACATTTTTGCACTAAATAACATATGGTTTTTTGATTTTGATTTTGATTTTTAGCTGCGATTTTGACACACTATTAATGATTTTTTATTGCGTATGATTATTGCACATTTAAACACTACTGTTTGACAACCACTGCCTTTGGTACTTATCACTTTATATTTATTAATGTGAAGATGTATTTATGTTATTTAATGGTGTTGTTTAATATTTGCGATTTTTTGCACATATAGTAGCATTTTTTCACTTATTAAGGTGTTTTCAATAAAATAAGAAAAGATTTTCCTGTAAGAAATTTCTGGATCATACCAAAAAATTTTTTTTAATTTATACACTTGAACTTTTTGTTAAGTTTCAGTCACACTCCTAACACAGCGCCACTCCATATACTTTAATTTATATGCAGCCATTGTGCCCATCAAATGCAGCCACTTGTGCCCATCAAATGCAGCCACTTGTGCAAATCAAATGCAGCCAATGTGCCAATCAAAGGCATCCATTGTGCCCATCAAACACAGCCACTTGTGTCCATCAAACGCAGCCACTTGTGCCCATCAAACACAGCCACTTGTGCCAATCAAATGCAGCCACTTGTGCCCATCACATGCAGCCACCTGTGCCCATCAAATGCAGCCACTTGTGCCCATCAAATGCAGCCACTTGTGCCCATCAAATGCAGCCACTTGTGCCCATCAAATGCAGCCACTTGTGCCCAAACACAGCCATTGTGCCCATCAAACAAAGCCACTGTGCCCATCAAATTCAGCCAGTTGTGCCCATCATATGCAGCCACCTGTACCCATCAAATGCAGCCACCTGTGCCCATCAAATGCTGCCACTTGTGCCCATCAAATGCAGCCACCTGTGCCCATTAAATGCAGCCACTTGTGCCCATCAAATTCAGCCACTTGTGCCCATCAAATGCAGCCACTGTGCCCATCAAATGCAGCCAGCTTTGCATATCAAACACAGCCACTGTGCCCTTCAAATTCAGCCACTTGTGCCCATCATATGCAGCCACTTGTGCCCATCAAATGCAGCCACTTGTCCATCATATTCAGCCACCTGTGCCCATCAAATGCAGCCACCTGTGTCCATCAAATGCAGCCACCTGTGCCCATCAAATGCAGTCACTTGCACCCATCAAATTCAGCCATTGTGCCCACTGACCCCCCCTTTCTGTGGTTTGCAGCTCTGGCTGCATCCCCCCACCTCCCCCTGGGCATGTGGATCACGGCTCTGGAACCCCCTTGTGCGTGGATTGCGGCACTGCCACCTGAGGGGGGTGCCAGAGCCGCAATCCAGTGGGGGTATGCAGCCGAGGGGACTTACCTCTCAGAGCAGCGGCGACCTCTGCTCCAGCACGAGTCTCCTTGCTCCTCTTCCTAAGCACCAGGCATCCAATAGGGTGGCCTGGCACTTTGGCCAATCAGGAAGCAGGTCTGGCATCCTGCCTCCTGATTGGCGGGAAGGAAGATTGGTGTGAAAATAGCGAAAATTAATTTGCTATCTTCACACAATTGGGTGGGATCAGGGTACACTCTCTGCACTCCGAGCCCATCCTATTTTGAAGCCTAATAGAGCCTCAGGCTGAGGTGCTTCAAAATGTAGCACCCCCTCCCACCTCGCCATAGAAATTCATGCGTCCTGAAAGGGGCCGGGTGCATGAATGAGGGGGGGTGGCATTCGTGCGCCTACAGTGCACACCATTGGCTGCTGTCAACCAAAGTCAGTTAGCCAATCAGGAGAGAGAGGGGACGGGACCGAACCACAGCTCCATGTCTGAATTGACACTTAGAGCTGCAGCTCAGCTCAAATGTCCCCATAGCAAGCTGCTTGCTGTGGGTGCACTCGACAAGAGGGAGGGGCCAGGAGCAGCGAAGAGGGACCAGAAAAGAGGCGGATCTGGGCTGCTCTGTGCAAATCCACTGCAACAGAGCAGGTGAGTATAACATGTTTGTTATTAAAAAAAAAAACAGACTTTGCAATTTTCTTTTATTCTATCCTGTGTAAAAAATAACCATAAGATGAGTAAGAGTGTTTAATAAATAGGATATTCACAATATTGCCTATTATTCTTCTGGAATTCAGATCTATCTATCTATCTATCTATCTATCTATCTATCTATCTATCTATCTATCTATCTATCTATCTATCTATCTATCTATCTATCTATCTATCTATCTATCTATCTATCTATCTATCTATCTATCTATCTATCTATCTATCTATCTATCTATCTATCTATCTATCTATCTATCTATCTATCTATCTATCTATCTATCTATCTATCTATCTATCTATCTATCTATCTATCTATCTATCTATCTATCTATCTATCTATCTATCTATCTATCTATCTATCTATCTATCTATCTATCTATCTATCTATCTATCTATCTATCTATCTATCTATCTATCTATCTATCTATCTATCTATCTATCTATCTATCTATCTATCTATCTATCTATCTATCTATCTATCTACACATTTATATTCCTTAGACACACATATCCTGCTTCAATAATGTATAGTGCACTTATGTGCATGAACAACACGCACCATATTCATCAAACTACACAGAACAAAATATTACCTGGAAGAGTTTATGTTTGGAAACATTGCCTACCAGTGGAAATTTAAAGAACTTCAATGGATTTCTTCTTACTGTACATTTAGTGTTTGTTAATACCAATCATCAGGGGGCATACAAAATTAGTGGTTTAGACCAATATAATTATCTTGTTAAAGTGCATTTTCATTTCCACTTAGATACTAAATACTGCATATATGTTTACAGGAGCAGGCAATCATTAGACAGAAAAATCACTCATAATATTGATGCTAATTTACAATGCCCATGATTTTATGTAAAAATAGAACATTAAATATAAATTAAAACCCGATAAATGAATAAACAAATAATAATTTATCTCTAAAATGCAAGTATGACAATTGATGTGTTACCACCTACACAGTAGCTTACAGTAGTTAGAATTTTTGCCTTGCAGCACTGGGGGCCCTTGGTCAGGGCACTATCTGCATGGAGTTTGCATGTTCTCCCTGTGTTTGCATAGGTTTACACTGATTTATGCCCACATTATTCCAAAAACATACTGCTAGGTTAATAAAATTCACTTAAATATGTGTGTACAAATTATCTATGCACATGAGTTATCACATTCTGCATGCTGGTCACAAGCCTGAGCAGGGAGGGTTGAGGAAAGACCTTTGCAACCTATCTATGGAATAAAGGTCCTCCTCAATCATATCAGACATAGTGTCAAAGAGCTGGCTTTTAGAATCAATGGGAATCAGATATGTACTGTATATACCGTATTTATCGGCGTATAACACGCACCGGCGTATAACACGCACCCCAATTTAGGAGGGAATTTTAAGGAAAAAAAAACTTTTAGGAGGGAAGTTGAAGGGAAAAAAACTTACATTTAAATGCCCATCATTGCAGCCTTCTCAGTGCAGCCTTGCCCCAGTGCAGCCATGTCAGTGCAGCCTTGTCAGTGCAGCCTTGTCAGTGCAGCCTTGTCAGTGCAGCCATGTCAGTGCAGCCATGTCAGTGCAGCCTTCCCCAGTGCAGCCTTGTCAGTGCAGCCATGTCAGTGCAGTCTTCTCAGTGCAGCCTTCCCCAGTGCAGCCTTCCCCAGTGCAGCCTTGACCTAGTGCAGCCTTGCCCCAGTGCAGCCTTTGATCCCCTGTCCCTGCTTGCTGGGCTTCAAAATCGTGGACTGCGATTTGAAAATGGCGCCGCCAGCGCCGAAATACACAGAGCCGGTCCTCGGCTCTTTCCGGCGGCTCTCGTTTACTTTCGGTTTCACTCGTAGCCCCGAGCGGAGCTATCCGAACCTACTCGGATAGCTCCGCTCGGGGCTACGAGTGAAACCGAAAGTAAACGTGAGCCGCCGGAAAGAGCCGAGGACCGACTCTGTGTATTTCGGCGCCGGCGGCGCCATTTTCAAATCGCGGTCGGCGATTTTGTTATTTTGACAGGTCGGGATCGCAGGGGATCGGCGTATAACACGCACCTGCGACTTTCCCCTGATTTTAAGGGGAAAAAAGTGCGTGTTATACGCCGATAAATACGGTATATATATATATATATATATATATATATATATATATATATATATATATACATGCTATTCATAAGATTGTAAAATACAAGTTTATGATTCAGCAACAACAAACGAAATCATAGCTCCCAACTGTCCCTGTCCCTGATTTTGAGGGACTGTCCCTGATTTGGAGCAATGTCCCTCTGTCCCTCATTCCTCCTCATTTGTCCCTCATTTTGGTCTGATCTATATAGTTGTATAAAAAATATGCACTTTTTATCTATGAAAAAATGTTTTACAGTGATAAACCTTTCATCTGATTTCTAAATTGCTGCATTTGTAAATTCCAAAAGCCAATATAAAGGAAGAGTAGTGGTAAAAAAGCACTTTTGGGTTGAACCAATCTTTTATTTTTTGTACAATTCTTCTTTAAGGGGGATTTGCAAGGGGTGTGTCCTATGCCTGCATACTTTTGCTGATAGGTGTCCCTCATTCCCATCTCTAAAATTTGGAAGGTATAAACAAAATTCTATTTCACAACCCTACACCAACTTATTCTGAAGATGAAGAAAATTTACATTTGAAAAACACATATGTGACCTTTCTTACCTGTCTAAGGACTCATGCACACACAGTTTAAAAAATGCCACTTATACAGGCACTCAGATTTTTTTTTTCTGCCTGTAAAAACACCTCTATGTTAGCCTAAGTGTCCATGCATACATAGGTGTTTAAATAAGCAAAAAGACCAAGCTCATAGCAAAAAAAACACACCATTAGGAGACAGAGCAGCTCACCTATATTCTGATATACAATATACTGTAAGTGTAGGACTCAGGCTCCATTCACACCAACGCGTTTTTTCATGCATTTTGCATTTTGCAGAATTGCAGGACATTTTTTTAACATGGGTTGCATTTTTTAATCAAATTGCCAAAAAAAGGATAAAAAAATGTAAAACGCGAGGCGCAGCGGACTCCAAGATGGCCGCTTTAGCCTGGATCTCCACTTCAACCTGTCCAAACGGCAAACCGAGCGACTGCTTACAGCTAGCAGGACACAGCACGACCATCCCAGCACCTAGGGGACATCCCGGAGAGTCCGTACATGTTCGGGGGCACAGATAGGAGGGACCTATGGCCTGTGCCTATGGCTATGGCTATTTAGCCTCTTAACGGACCTATTCATTTCCAAGATGGCGGCCACAGCACAGGCTTGTACTGACATGGAGGAGGAGATCCCTGAGCTCCCGAGCCTACACCCTCCCACTAAGGATGAGCCAAACACCCCCCCGGTTCAGTTCACACCAGATCTTGCCAACAGGCAAAAAATTTGGATGAACACATGAACACCATTAAAGTCTATGGGACACGAGCATGAAAAATCAAAAGTGCTAATTTTAAAGGGTTATATGCAAGTTATTGTCATAAAAAGTGTTTGGGACCTGGGTCCTGCCCCAGGGGACATGTATCAATGCAAAAACGGAAAATTGTATACTCACCTTTCCGTAATTTTCCTTTCCTGTCGCATCTTCATGGCAGCATACATGTTGGGTTGTGACTCCGCCTCCACAACCTGATAGGACCACATAGCTATAAATTAGAGAGTAGGCACCTGCCCCAGTATTCTCTGTAAATATATACACATGTCACCTCAGAGGGTGGGTGATTGTATGCTGCCATGAAGATGCGACAGGAAAGGAAAATTACGGAAAGGTGAGTATACAATTTTCCGTTTTCCTGTCGCATCATGGCAGCATACACATTGGGGAGTAACTCGCCAAACTGGGTGGGAGTGCAAAAAAAAATCAAATTTATTGACAAGGAACAGAAGAATTGGCCTGTATGACGGCCCTCCCAAATTCAACTGCTGCTAAGCGCGCAGCGTCTATTTTGTAATGGGAAATGAAGGTGTTTCTTGAAGACCAAGTGGCCGCTCTACAAATGGTTTCCGCTGAAACTTTACAGTAAGCTGCCCATGAAGTAGCCATTGCCCTGGTGGAATGCGCTCTAAGGTCTTCTGGGATTTGCAAGGTGCTTAAGGAGTAGGTCTTTTTGATAGTTTTCACAAGCCATGAGGCGATGGTACGGGCAGAGGCTGCCTGGCCCTTCCTGAACCCATGTGGGATGACTAAGAGGTTCTCGCATCTCCTGAAAGACTTGGTCACCGAGAGGTAATGCAGAACGTTGCCCCTAACATCCAGGGGATGAGGAACGCCCTGATCTGTGTTCAAAGCCGGGAGGTCAATCTCCTGGTTAAAGCGGAATGCAGAGGAGACCTTTGGGATAAATTTGTCTGAAGGTTTCAGGGTTAGCCTGTCTGGGTAAACCATCAGGTATGGTTCCTTGATCAGTAAAGCTTGCATTTCCGAGACCCTTTTCGCTGAAGTGATGGCAATTAGGAATGAGACTTTTAGAGTCAGGTCCCAGAGGGAGGTATCTTCAAGAGGGGAGAATGGTTCTCCGGATAGAATTTGTAGGACAGTTGATAGGTCCCATGTTGGAAATGAAGGCTTTCTGGGAGGCCTTAGCTTCAGGCATGCTTTCTGGAATTGAACTACAAGAGGGTTGAGTGCCCATCTAACCCCTGTCAGAGCAGAGATGGCAGAGACCTAGACCTTTAGGGTGCTAGATCTAAGGCCTTTGTCTAGGCCTGACTGTAGAAACTCAAGCACTTGTATTGCTGATGGGGAAGACGGATCCCAACCTTGTTCCTGAGCAAAGGAAGAGAACTTCCCCCAGACTCTCTCGTAGGTGTAATTCATGGAAGATTTCCTGGCTAAAAGCAGGGTTTCGACTACCTTCTGCAAACAGCCTTGATCTAGGAACCTAGACCTTTCAGTCTCCAGGCCGCTAGGTGCAATCTCTCTGGATTCGGATGTAGCAGCTGGCCCTGGGTTAGTAGATCCGTTGTCACCGGAAGAGGAATTGGATCCGCTGTGCTCAGTTGCAGGAGGGTGGTGAACCAAGGCCTCCGTGGCCAGAAGGGAATCACAGCCAGTACTAGAGCTGCTGAGTGTTTGAGCCTCAGAAGGAACTTGGCAATCAGTGGCGTTGGTGGAAAATTGTAACCTAGGCGAAAGTTCCAGGTATGCTGGAGACAATCCGTTCCCTCCGCTGAGGGGAAGGGATTCCTCGACAGAAACCTTTGACATTTCCTGTTCTCTGGTGTTGCTGCGAGGTCTATGTCTGGATGACCCCATGTCTGGCATATGAGGGCAAAGGCCTGCGGGCTTAGACACCACTCGTTGTTGGAAACGAATGTCCTGCTGAGAGAGTCCGCCAGTTCGTTCTGAATTCCCGGAATATACGCCGCCTTCAGGTCCTGCAGGTTCAGTTGAGCCCACCGTATCACCGGACCAACTTCCCGCATCATGGAGATGCTCTTGGTACCCCCCTGCCTGTTGATGTAGGCCACAGCCACTCGGTTGTCCATTTGGATGAGGACCTGTTTCCCTCTCAGAAGAGAGCTGAATGCCAAGAGGGCTTGGAAGGCTGCCTTCATCTCTAGGACGTTTGACACAACATCCCTGGTTCTGAAGTGCCAGCGGCCCTGAGCTGCATAATGTAGGTAGTGTGCCCCCCATCCCTCCAGACTGGCGTCCGAAGTCACTACCTCCTGATGGAGAGTGACTATCTGTTTGCATCTGCTGAAATTGCCGGGGTGGATCCACCACCGTAGAGATAATCTGGCTTCTTCCAAGATGCGAATCGATTGGGACATGGACCATCCGTCCCACTGGCACAGGAAGGAGGCTTGCAGAGGTCTGGTATTCCATTGCGCCCACCTGACCATTGGAATGGTTGCTGATAAGGACCCCAGCAGGCTGAGGTATGCTCTGGCCGGTAAGTATGATGCTGGAACCACATCTTTCACCTTCTGAATTAGTAGGGACAACTTCGCCCTTGGCAGTTCTACCGTGTTGGCCCGGGTGTCCAGCTCGGCTCCCAGGAAGACCATCCTCTGGGTAGGCTGAATGTTGCTCTTCTGCCAGTTGATTATCCAACCCAGACTCGTTAGGGTGGAAACTAAGATCTCGCGATGTTGCACGAGTGATTCCTGGCTGTTTGAGAGGAGAAGAATGTCGTCCAGGTAATGGTGGACCCTTAGACCCTTCTCCCTCAAAGAGGCTATTACTGGAAGCAGAACCTTTGTAAATGTTCTGGGTGCCGTAGAGATCCCGAAAGGGAGGCTTCGAAATTGAAAGTGTTCCTGGCCCACCGAGAACCGCAGGAACTTTTGGAATGCCACATGAATTGGAATGTGTAGGTAGGCATCCTGGAGATCTATGGAGAGCATCCAGTCTCCCAAGTTTATGGCCTGGAGGATAGACTGCAGGCTTTCCATCCTGAACAACTCCACTTTGATGGACCTGTTGAGTTTCTTCAGGTCTAGAACCGGCCGAAAGTCCCCTGACTTCTTCTTGACAAGGAATAGTGGAGAATAGAATCCTCTGCCTCGTTGTGTTGGCGGAACCTCTATTATCGCTTGCT
This sequence comes from Lithobates clamitans, assembly GCA_037952925.1. Lineage (NCBI taxonomy): Eukaryota > Metazoa > Chordata > Amphibia > Anura > Ranidae > Lithobates > Lithobates clamitans. The sequence continues at coordinate 1,321,914 of JBBGZY010000512.1, forward strand.
TTTGAAGCAGATCTAGGACATAGGTTAGAAGGGATAACCTTTTCTCCCCGGGAGGAGGAATACGGGTTGGGTAGAAATGATCTCTTGGGGGTCGATTTTTGAAGGCCCATCTGTAGCCGAAACTGACGGTGGCCAGGGTCCAGGTATCGTGTATGGTTTCCGTCCAGACCAGCCTGAAACTGAAAAGCCTTGCTCCTACTACTGCTGGCCGGACGGGCGCACCTTCAAAAAGGCTTCTGGTCACTGGGAGTGGAGGTCTTAGGTTTTTGGAATTTCATAAAGGAAGTTTGAGGGTTCTTCCAGTTCCTTCTATACTCCTACCCTGGTCTGTACGCTTTCGCGTCTCTATACCTTTCTGGGAGATTCCGCTTAAAAGGAGGGGGTCTCTGTTTGGGCCTCCTATCTGAGGGAATGAGCCCGGATTTTCCACCAGTTACCTTGGAGATGGCCGTATCTAACTTTGTCCCGAAAAGGTTCTCACCGTCAAACGGAATATGGCACCAGTTGGACTTGGATGCCGGATCCGCCGTCCAGGGCTTCAGCCACAAAGCTCTTCTGGCCATCACTGAGGCCAACATAGACTTTGAAGCAGACCTGATAGTGTCAACTGAGGCCTCAGCCACGAAATCACCAGCCAGGCTTAACTCTTGTAATGCCTTCACAATTTTCTCTTGGTCTGCCCCCTCTAATACCAGCTTTTCCGTGTTTGAAGACCAACTCGAGATGGCCCTTCCTACTGCCGCGAGTGCTATCGCAGGCCTGCATGCACCTCCGGCCGAAAGGTAAGCCCGCTTGAGATCCGTGTCGATCTTTCGGTCAAGAACGTCTCTAAACGTAACCGCATCCTCTAGCGGGAGGGTAACATGCCTGGCGAGGCGCATTAAAGATGCGTCCACTACCGGAGGGGATACCAGAGGGTTCACTTTAGGCTCCTTGAGTGGGTACAGCTTCTGGAGTCTGTTGTTAAGACTAGATTTTTTCTCTGGCCTCTGCCACTCTTCTTTGATTAAATCCTCCAGCTCATCGATGAACGGAAAGGTTTCAGGCTCCTTTTTAAGCTGAGGAAAATATTTTCTCTGCTTTGGCTGGACTTCCTGGGGTTCCTCCCATCCTATTGCCTCCTTGACCGATTTAACAAACGGTTCTATGAGGCCAAAGTCGAATCCTGCCGACACCTCCAGGCCTTCATTATCAGATAGGGAGTCTTGCTTCTTTGATGTGCTGGCCCGGGCTGGAGAGGTAATGGTGGAAAGATCCACATCTGGTATTGAGGCCTGAGGGGCTGAGTCCCCGACTTCTGAGGCTCTCTCTCTCGTGGCCTCTTCTAGGCATCTCTGACAAACCAGCTTATCCGGAAGAGCCGCTGCACCACAGATCCAGCATGCGTTCCCGGCGGGACGGGAATGGCGTGCAGGGGAGCGGTGCTTACGTGAGGACGACCTTCTGTGGCGGGATCGACCATGCCGAGAACGTGATCTGGAGCGGCTTCTTCTGCGACTTCCTCTTGAGCGACTTCTCCTATGGTAGGAGCGGCTCCGTCTGTGTCTAGAGTGACTTCTCCTGCGTGAGGACTCTCTATGTTTTGACGCAGACGTTCCTGAGGACCTGGTAGGGCTGACCAATTTAGGTAGCGTTAGAAGTGCTCTCTTTTTCAATCTTCTCTACTTACCCACTTCTTCCCCCCCTTACCTAGTCGGCTGGCGGTGATCTGCTGGGGCAGCGGTCTCCATGGTGAGTAGGTTGGAAACCTTTGTAGAGCGTTTTCTCTTGCTGTGGATCGCAGGGCAGGCGTCTGTAGCATGCAGCAACCATCAGCAGCCTCCACAGCAATGCTGTGGTTTTTAAATCTGCCGCCATTAGCGTCGGACGCCCGTGCATGCGCAGTAGCGCCGCGAGGCGCCCGGCGCCATCTTGGTGACTGGCAAACAGCTTAGAAGCGCCCAAAGAGCCGTACTGCGCATGCGCGAGGACACCGAGAAAGCTCGGCGGTCCCCCACAGCACTACATGGACCACAGAGCCCAGCAGGACACCCACGGTATGCCGGAGAGCGAGGGGGGGAGAGGGGGGGGGAGGACATGGAGACCGCTGCACACAATGAAGCCTGTTTAAGGCTTACTTTCTTGAGGCCATATAGATGGTTCCCTGGCCAATCCTCCAGCAAGCCTGTTTAAGGCTTTTGCGGGCTGTTGCACTTGAAGCCTGTTTAAGGCTTGTCTTCTGGCAAACAGTTTAAGATGAGATGAGTGCCCCTGAGACCACCAGAGTGGGGCTCCTTCCATTTAGCTCGTTTAGAGGCTGTACAAGAAGGACTTCCACCCAGGAGAGGCTAGAACCTGGCTGGGGCGAAGCGGTAAGGGGGTGCTGATCCGTGCGTCCTGACAGGTGAGGAAAAATAAGAGAATACTGGGGCAGGTGCCTACTCTCTAATTTATAGCTATGTGGTCCTATCAGGTTGTGGAGGCGGAGTCACAACCCAACGTGTATGCTGCCATGATGCGACAGGAAAAGAAGTTTTAAAAATGTCCGTTTTTTCGGGAGCACTGATTTTAATAATGCTTAAAGTGAAACAATAAACATGAAATATTCCTGAGGGGTGTCTATAGTATGCCTGTAAATTGGCGCAGTTTTAGAACAGTACCACAGCAAAATTACATTTCTAAAGGAAAAACAGTAATTTAAAACTGATCGTGGATGTATTGAATTGTCGGGTCCTGGCAATATAGATAAAACTCATTGAAAAAAAATGGCATGGGTCCCCCCCTAGGGCCCAGGCCCTTTGGGTCAGGTATGAATATTAAGGGGAACCCCAAACCCAATTTTTTTTTTAAATTGTGTGGGGATCCCCCCAAAATCCATACAAGGCCCTTCAGGTCTGGTATGGATATTAAGGGGAACCCTGCACCAAATTTAAAAACAAAATGGCATAGGGGTCCCCCCAAAATCCATACCAGACCCTTCAGGTCTGGTGTGGATTTTATGGGGAACCATGCGCCTAAATTTTTTTAAAATGGCGGAGGGGTCCCCCAAAATCCATATCAAACCTTTATCCAAGCACGCAACCTGGCAGGCCGCAGGAAAAGAGAGGGGACAAGAAAGCGCAATGTAAATCCATCTCACGCCGCCTGACGAACCAAAAAAAAGAAAAAAAAATGCCATGGGAGGCTCCTGTTGAGTGACACTTCTTCTCGATGACAACTGTTATATAGCTGAGGGCGAGGCCACCCAGTGACGTAAACTGGTGACTCCACCTTCCTCTGATGTTACATGGATTTCATCAAGAAGAAGTGCCACTCAGCGGGAGTTTCCCATCGAGAAGAAGCACCACTCGGTGGGGGCTTCCCATGGAGGCGGAGCTGTTGCGTTTTTTTTTTCTTTTTTCTGTTTGTCGGGCGGCGTGAGATGGATTTACATTGCGGGACATTTTTTTTTAATAAAGAGCTTGACCAAAAGTGTCTCCTGTCTTTTTTACTATTTTTTAGACTTTTTTGTGAGTTAGCAGGGGTACATGTACCCGTTATCAATTCACATAGGGGGTGGGCTGGGATCTGGAGAACTCTTAAAGGGGACTTCCAGATTCTGATAAGCCCCCCACCTGCAGACCCCTACAACCACCGGGCAAGGGTTGTGGGGATGAGGCCATTGTCACCATCAACATGGGGACAAGGTGCTTTGGAGACCCCAAAGCACCCTCCCCATGTTGAGGGCATGTGGCCTGGTATGGTTCAGGAGGGGGGCACTCACTCGTCCCCCCTCTTTTCCTGTGGCCTGTCAGGTTGCGTGCTCGGATAAGGGTCTGGTATGGATTTTGGGGGGGAACCCTACGCCATTTTTTAAAATTTTGGCGCAGGGTTCCCCTTAATATCCATACCAGACCTGAAGGGCACTATAGATGACCAACTGTATACCTTTATTTCATACCATGCACCCAGTCAGGGCCAAGCCGCATTTTTCCAAGCGATGCTTAAGACCTTAGACTCCATAGTGGGAGGGACTGACCAATCCCACTAAAGAATTTATCACATACTTGTTTCCATAGCTAACATCCCAGCCATATTCAAATCATACATAAGGGATACAGTATGGTCAGACCATTCCATGGTTATTCTCACTTTAAAGTGATACTCCAATAGCTCCAATTTCCGGCAATGGAAAATTATTGAATCTCTTCTCAGCGACCCGGTTAGAGCCCTGGAAATAGAAAAGGCCATAAAGGAATACTTCCTCTTACTTTCAAAATCTTTTATTAGTTTTACAAAATAAAAAAAGCAATACAGAATAATAAGAAGAACATCAGACTATTACATGGGATACCCCTGAAGGGGATGCATGAACTGACAACACAAGGTGTAAAAGTCTATCGTATAACCAAATCAATATACAGGACCTACAGAGCTACTGCAACTCTTCAAAGAATGTGTAGACCGCCAAGTTTAAGAACAGTTGCATAGAGTGGCCAGAAGAGATTCCACCGGCACCCCAAAAGGGATCAAGCTGTGCACGGGAGAATCTCCGCAAGCCACCCCCAACTTATGTTTATCATATAGCCTTGGGGACAAGGAAAAGCTTTGAGGTAGCTGTAGCCTGGTTTGCTAACTTTCTAGGGAGAAAATTCCTTCCGGGGTATGGTTTGCACCCAAGTCGGGAGGACTTTTCCTAGCCCCCCTAAAGTAGAGAGCAGAAGAGTAGTGGCATTAAAGGAGAGAAGGGAAGAAGATAGGGGAAAGAGAGGAGAGAGAGAGAGAATCTAGCCTATCATCGGCAGGGGCCCCCGCCCCCTTTTAAAATGCTTGTAATTTTAAGGTTGGACACCAGGTATGAGAGAAATACCAATAAACTGCGCCCATGGTTCCCAGATAGCTTCGAATTGCGCTTTGGTGTCATATAGAACGCTCGAGAGTTTCTCTTGGGACATAATCCATGATATTTTACGAATAGCAGCCTTGAAGGAAACCTTAGGTTGTTTCCATGCATTGGTAATGGTGAGTTTGGCACCTAGGAGAATGAAGTGTATTAGTTTACGTGACCGTTTAATAAAGGAAGCAAGTCGGTTGGCAAGAATTTTGGTTAGAATTTTAAGGTTGTTATTAATTAGGGAAATGGGCCTATAATTCTCTACTTCCTCATGGTTTTTATTGGGTTTGGGGATTACTGATATGAAAGCCGTGTTCAGATGTGGATCTATTGGGGAACCTGATTTTTTAGAGTTAAAAAATTTAGCCATATGGGGGGCCAATATGTCCCCGAATGTCTTATAATAGGGGACCGATAGACCATCCGGGCCCGGGGCTAAGCCAGTCTTAAGGTTTTTGATGACCTCCCGTATCTCCTCTGTGGAGAAGGGTCCGTCCATTAAGTCTTTATGTTCCTTGGAAATAGAGGGCAATTGAAGGTTCATGAAAAATGAATCGTTTGCGGTTTCTCTTACCGCTTGGGTGGGTTTATACAGGTTGGAGTAAAAGTCGTGGAAGGCAGTCATGATTTTAGTTGGGTTGGCTGTTGGTGGTTGGCCTGCTATACGAAGTTTGGGGAAAGTGAGAGAGCGAAATTTGGGGGAGAGCTTTGCGGCTAACATCGGTCCAATTTTGTCTCTTTGGCAATAAAATTTGGCTCCGCTCCATCTAATATATTTTTCGGCTTTTGCCGTTAATTTTAGATTGAGCTTGAGTCTGATCGCGTCTAGTTTATCTGTTAACGCCTTAGATGGGTTTTTTTTGTGGCCGACTTTCAGGGTTACAAAGCCTTGTTCCAATTTTTGAATGTCAATCTGTCATTCCTTCTTTACCTGAGTTGCTAGCCTGATGAGCTCGCCACGGACGGAAGCTTTGTAGGCAGCCCAGAGGGTTTCTGGAGAGATGTTTTCTACATCATTTAGTCGAAAGTATTCTTTAATGCCGTCTGCTATCATCTTGGTGTGAATTGGGTCGCTTAGAAGAGACTCGTTCAGTCTCCAGTAAGAGCCCCTGTTCACCGTTAGGACATTTCTCAAGGATAGGAGAACCAGATAGTGGTCCGACCATGCTATGTCTAAGATAGAGGCCCTGTTGGCTAGAGGGATAAGGTTAGTAGGAATGAGAATGTGGTCAATCCTGGCGTAGGACTGATGGGGAGAGGAGAAGTGAGTAAAGTCCCTACATTTGGGGTTCAGTTCCCTCCAAATGTCAACTAAGCCTTGGGAGAGTATTGTTTTGGCTATTCTGGTACTCAGTTTTGTGGGACGCGTCAGCTGGTCTTTGAGGGGTTTGGTTTTGTCAAGACCCTGGTCAAACGCCACATTGGAGTCTCCCCCCCAGATGACCTTGCCCTCCAGTAGGGGGTTGAGAGTTGCAAAGAGGTTCTGGAAGAAAGTGGCTTGACCCTTATTAGGGGCGTAGTATGAGATTATGGAGTATAGAACTCCCTCCAGAGTGCCCTTTACGAGAATAAACCTACCCTCTGGGTCTCTGAAGTCCGAGATGTTGGCAAATTTGCTGTTTTTTGAGAGAAGGATTGCTACCACTTTTGTTTTGTTTGGAGCGTTGGCGAGGAAAAAAGATGGGTAGTAGGAGTGGAGGAACTTGGTACTGTACCGAATCGGAAAGTGCGTCTCCTGCAGAAGCACTATATCAAGTTTGAGGGATTTGTAATGGTCAAAAGGTAATCTCCTTTTCCTAGGAGAATTAAGCCCTTGAGCGTTATGAGGTGCCACCTTGAGATCAATTCCCTTCGATATTGGATCAGCCATTGGAACAGAGGGGGGGGGTGACTACCTACCCAGCAGCCACCTACCTTATGATGACGATTATTTGCAGCGAGGGTGATGGAGGTGAGGAATCGTCCTAATTTTGTGTGGGTGAGGACTGGGGATGACTCCCGCTGACAGGCTAGAAGAGAAAAAGAGAATGAATGGGGAGGGATGGAAGATAGAGATTCAAACAAACACAAAAACAAATACAGTAACAAGGGTCTTCTAATGAGACCCATGGAGGGCAGGGGCATGGATATCAGCCAGATCTCCACTCTTAACCTTCGCCAGCCCATCTCACTCAAAGAGAACACATTCGGTTCCCTAGGAATGAGAGGAGGTGCAAGGGTAACACCCCGGACCCCTGCAATTACATATGTCTGACTAATAAACTATGCACAACTGAGTTAAAGATAACGGAATAACTGATAACTTTATTGACAATAAAAAACCCATATCAAAAACCGTGAACACATGCAAAAATCTACGGTCTCATAGAGACGGTGTTTTAGGCCTCCGTCTCCCGGCACCCTCCCGTCCCCACCTCCCACCCCAACCAAACTGAGGGGAAGGGTCGGGAAGGCCGAGAGTATGCGAGGAGACCAGGCAACGGGATTGGCTATCACAAAATGAGGCCTGAAAAAAGGTTCGTGGGTAAAAAGAGTAAAGAAAATTAAAAAAAAGGAAAAAACCCAGAGAGAGAGCCATAAAAAGAGGCAATGCAGATTTCAGAAGGGCAGCCCTAGAAAAAAAAAAAAAAACATAGCCTCAAATGTTAAGGTCCCAGAAGCACAGATCTGGATAGGAGGGAGTTGCTGGTTCCTTTATAGAGAGAATCTTTTAGGAATCGAGTCCCCAGGGGGAAGGGGTGAGGAAACGGAGTCTTGCTTCTGGAAGGTATAGGGAACAGAAGGGCTGGCCACTGCAGACATCTCTCCTCTCTGAGCGTTAGTGACTTGTGGTGTAGGGGCCTTTGGTTTGGGGTAATGTCCTGGAACAGGGGACCCGACTGGTCTGGGAAATGGGGGGATGGAGCTCTAGCTCAGTCAACAGAGGGAACTACTTCCCAAACGGGAAGTCCATGTTAGGACATAGAGATGATGTGGTCTTGATGGTCAGTTACGGTGGTCTTCCATGCTTGCTCTTCTTAGAGGGACCCTTTTTCCAGAGGGGGGATACAGGGCTGGCCAGAGGGGGGCATTTGGTCGATGATGAGGAGAAATCCATGGGTGCTTCCTGAGATATTAGTTTTAGGGACAGGAACAGTTTCTCACCTTCTGGGAGGTTGGAAAAAGCGTGAGTTTTGCCCTGTATTGAAAACTGCACGACGAAGGGGAATGACCAATGGTACTTGATGTCCCGTTCCATTAGGACCATTAGGAGAGGCTTGAGGGCACGTCTTCTTTGTATGGTGGACTGAGCCAAGTCTGCAAACACCTGAATTTGGTGGCCCCGGTGTAGTAGCTTAGGCTTCGAATGAGATTGTCGCATAACCTCTTCTTTGACCGCGTAAAAGTGCGGTTTCACTATTATGTCTCTGGGTGTACCGTCTTTTCTGGGGGGTCCTAGAGCCCTGTGTGCTTTGTCTAGTTCTAGCCTATGTGGCGGGATATTAGGGATGAGCTCTGAGATGAAGTCCTGAACTGTAAAGGGGATGTCCGTGAAGGATTCCGGGAGGCCTCTTATTCTGAAATTATACCTCCTGGACCTGTTCTCAAGTTCGTTGATTCTGGAGAGGGCTGTATCCAGTTGTTCCTGAACGGTCTGGATGTGTGCAGCATTCTGGTTGGTTCTGGAGACCATGTGTTCAATTTTGTCTTCCATAGCTTCAATTCTGGAGCCCAGGCTAGATAGGTCTGATTTAATGGTATTGGTGATCTGGATTGCTGTGTTGGCCAATCCTTTCTCTAATAGGGCCGATAATTTAGTAAAGAGGTCTTCTTGCAGTGCAGAGATGTCCCTGACTGAGTATCCGTGGGATGGATCTGCTGTTGGGGGAAGTTGGGGAGGCATGGATGAGGAAAGGGCATAGTCCTCCAGCTGCCTGCTGTTCAGGAGCTCTTTATGGGCCACAGAGGGGGCTTGGTGCTGGTGAGGGCCCTGAGGACCTGCCTGGTTCATGCAGGAGCCTCCCTGTGCCGCTTGGGCATAAGTCAGGGTCGGGGGGGTCAGTACTGGCCTGTGTTCCGGTGCCTTGGGCTGTGTGGCAGCATGAGGCCTGGTGTATTCAGTGCCGGCAGCCATCTTGGTACACCCATCCGTCGCCACTGCATCGAATTGCGGGCCTAGGTCTCAGCAAACCTGGGGACCGGACATCTCTCCGTGGTCCCCTGCTGATCCTGGTACCGGGTGGGTATGCGGGAGGCTCCTCCACGGGCTGTATCGTGGGTTGCGCTGCTCGTTTGTTCGGGGTGGTGGGGAGCTCCAGGCTTATGCGGCCATGTCGGAGCTCTCGTGCACGCGCACTGGAATACTTCCTCTTAAATAAAGTGGAGGGGGTATCAGCGGAAACTTTGTGGGCGGCCCATGAGGCCACTATCCGGGGCAAACTAATTCAAATTTCCTCCCAAATTAAAAAGGAGAGATTGATAGATATTGATAGACTAGAAAAAGATTTTAAACATACAAGAAATTTACATAAACAGGACCCCAAACAGGTTCACACAGACAGACTCGATGCAGCGCGCCTTGCCCTAAACCTTGCTCTCACGGCCAAAGCTGAAAAAAGCTTTAAATGGAGCGGAGCAAAATTTTATCACCAAAGGGATAAAATAGGCCATATGTTAGCAGTCAAATTGTCCCCCCCAGCCATGGCAGCGCATCTTACCCAAAATACGAGCCTCGGGAGGGAATCACACTTAACATCCGCAACGCATCATGGAAACCTTCCATGATTTTTATGGGCAATTATACAAAGCAGTGAACAAGGATAATGAGCCCCATATGAACTTGTTCCTGGACTCGCTCCATCTTCCTAAACTGGAAACCAGACACAGGAATGAACTTGAGGCCCCAATTTCAGTAGAAGAAGTACTCTTTGTTATTAAAAATCTTAAACAGGGCTCTGCACCTGGTCCAGGTGGCTTCTCAACTCCGTATTACAAAACATTTGCTCAAACTCTAGCGCCATATCTGGCATACTTCTTTTATTTCAAAACCTTGGGGGTCCCTCTGGACAGACAGCTTAACACAGCTTTCATCTCCGTGATTCCCAAAACCAACAAAGACCATGGAGAGGTAGGAAGCTATAGACCCATTTCCCTAATTAACAATGATTTCAAGATCATGACCAAAATCCTAGCGAATCGCATTGCATCCTTTATTGGTCTGTATGTACAAAAGGACCACGTGGGATTCATCCCAGGTCGACAGGGTCCAGACCAAATCAGGAGAGCGATAGATATTATATCTTTACTTCAAGCGAATTGGGCAGGAGAGAACAATCGAGAAGGACTGCTCCTTCTGATTGATCTCCAAAAAGCCTTTGATTCAGTCCCATGGCCTTATCTGTTCAACATTTTGCACCGCTGGGCTTTTGGTCATAAGTTCATGTGACTCATGGAGGAGCCCTATGCATAATCAGAAGCACGAGTACGTCTTCTGGGATAATACTCGGAACCTATTAAAATAGCTAGAGGGACGAGACAGGGATACCTCTGTCCCCCTTAATCAGGGCCGTCTTTAAGGCAGGGCATAAGGGGCAGCTGCCCTGGGCCCCTGTTGTGGGGCCCAAAGCAGCTGCCTCATACTTGCTAACTATCCTGGTTTAAATCCCCTTGTCCCTTGAAGTTTTAGTCCTGTGCTGTGTCCCAATATCTCAGTGTGAAGTGCTGCTACTAATACTGCCCAGCTCTTCCCTATTGTTATGTATGGATGACTCACCTGTAGACCCTATGTTTACATGTAAATAACCGGCATTCATATGTAAATAGTGGCGGCCAGCAGCATTAATATGTAAATAAAGGCAGCATTCATATGTATATCATGCCCCCCTGAGGTCATATCCACCATCACCTATACTGAATGCTGCCCACTGGGGATGTAAAAGGGCATGCTTGAAAGTCCTGCTTGCAACTGTGGTCATTAAGCTTAACATCTGCCTGTTCTGCAAAGGTAAGAGAAAATTGAGTACTGTCCGTGATACTTTTTTTATTTGCACTAACATACAATTTTTCAGGACAAGCTTTCGGGGTATGTCCCCTTCTTCAAGGTCCAAGATTCTGCAAAGGTAAGCAAATTGTTGGGGTGTGCAGAGGTAGGCAGAGAGAGAATTACAGTTTGAGGGGCACAGGTGAGCAGGGAGGGGATGTATAGAGGTAAGGAAGGTGGGTGCAAAGATGAGCTTTGGGGTGCAGAGGTTAGCAGGGGTTTTATGGTGGAAAGGTGTACTGACAGGGTGGATAATGATGTAGGTAGCATGTAGGGCAGCCCATTTATTTCAGTGGGCTGCTCTATGCGCTAGAAATGCAAAAGAAAGTCCCTAACCCTTTTTCAAAATCACACATCACATGTTCATGTGCATGAGGGTGTCATTAACAATTAATGGCACTGCTGTGTATCTGCTAAAGGGAAGCATGTTTTTGTGGTGTTAGGAAAGTGATTTTGCATGCGTTCCCGACACACTCAAATGTGAACGCAGGCTAAATGTCTCAGTTATATTGGCGGTCAATGTAAATCTTCTCATTATATTAGTGCTTGGTGTAGAATCCTTTCATTCACACTAGTGGCCAGTGTGAAGATCCCCCTTACATTTGTGGTCACTGTAAATCCCTCCTTATATTGGTGGTTACTATGAATGCTTCAATTACATTAGTGGTCAATGTAAACCCCTATTACATTAGTGGTCAGTGTAAACCCCTATTACATTGGTAGACAGTGTTGAAACTCCCCTTTATATTGAAAGTCAGTAAAAAAAATCAGCATTGCCATTGATCACACCCTCCCCTCCACCCAGCACTGCCACTGATCCCAGGTGTCCTAGGATCCCTAGGAGTTTTCTGTCTATTGATGGGTCCGCTCACTTCCCCAGTCCATGGTGTGCAGACAGTGAGGAGATGATGTGCTGTAACCTGTAGCAACCAATCAGTGAGCAGTATTACTGTGTAGTAATCTCTAGCAACCAATCAACAAGCAGAAACCTTGGTGAGCAGTAATGATATGCTGTAACCTCTTGCAACCTATCGTAATAGCTGCCTCATTTGATACAGTAAGCTAATTTTGAGTCTAGCTGCTATTTATTATATGTCTCAGAGCAGGCGGAGAGTAAAATTGCATGGCAGGCCCCAAGAAAATTTTTGCCCAGGGTCCAATCAATATTAAAGACGGCCTTGCCCTTAATATTTGCAATAGCTATAGAAACCCTGGCGATAGCCATTCACAACCATCCTGACATCCAGGGGGTCAACTATGGACAGCAGACACATAAATGCGCCTTATTTGCAGACAACTTACTACTGTTTGTCACATCGCCAACAACTTCACTCCTAAAGATCTGCAAATTACTGGAGAATGTTACTAAGGCAGGGGTCTCAAACTCAAATTACCTGAGGGCCACAGGACAAATTTTCACATCCAATGGGGGCCGCATGCAAACTGTCCTTTCCCCCAGCATTGGCGTCAGTGGACACACTATTAACCCCGAGCACTGGTGTCAGCAAACGCAATATTAACACCCAGCACTGTTGTCAGCGGATGCAATATTAACCCCCAGCACTGGTGTCAGCGGATGCAAAATTAACCCCCAGCACTGGTGTCAGCGGACGCAATATTAACCCCCAGCATTGGTGTCAACGGACGCACTATTAACTCCCAGCACTGGTGTCAGCGGACGCAATATTAACCCCCAGCACTGGTGTCAGCGGACGCAATATTAACCCCCAGCACTGGTGTCAGCAGACACAATATTAACCCCCAGCATTGGTGTCAACGGACGCACTATTAACTCCCAGCACTGGTGTCAGCGGACGCAATATTAACCCCCAGCACTGGTGTCAGCAAACGCAATATTAACACCCAGCACTGTTGTCAGCGGATGCACTATTAACCCCCAGCACTGGTGTCAGCAGACGCAAAATTAACCCCCAGCACTGGTGTCAGCGGACACAATATTAACCCCCAGCATTGGTGTCAACGGACGCACTATTAACTCCCAGCACTGGTGTCAGCGGATGCACTATCAAGCCCCAGCATTGGTGTCAGCAGATGCACTATTAACACCCAGCATTACCCCCTACACTCCACAAACACCCCCCCACCAGTGGCGTAGCGTGGTTGCCAGCACCCGGGGCAAGGCAAATAATTTGCGCCCCCTAACCTGCGGACTTTTAGCTCTCCCTGAGTCCCTTCAAATACAATAGTACTGACCTACCTGATTCCTATACTGACCACTACACTAACCTACTTGATTTCAACACTGACCAACCTGATTCCTTTACTGACCATTACACACTACACTGACCACTATACTATACTGTCCACTACACTGAGAACTACACTGACCACTATACTGTCCACTACACTACTGACCACTACACTGTGCACTATACTATCCACTACACTGACCACCATACTATACTGTCCACTACACTATACTGTCAACTACACTATACTGTCCACTACACTATATTGACCACTACACTACACTGTACACGACAGACCACTATACTGTCCACTACACTGAGAACTACACTGACCACTATACTGTCCACTCCACTATACTGACCACTACACTGAGAATTACACTGACCACTATACTACACTGTCCACTACACTAACCACCATACTACACTAACTGACTCACCATACCTCACTAACTAACCCACCATACTTCACTAACTCACCCACCATACTACACTAACTGACCACCATACTACACTAACTGACCCGCCATACTACACTAACTGACTCGCCATACTACACTAACTGACCCTCCATACTACACTTACTGACCCGCCACACTACACTAACTGACCGCCATACTACACTAACTGACCCGCCATACTACACTAACTGACCACCATACTACACTAACTGACCCGCCATACTACACTAATTAACCCACCATACTACACTAACTGACCACCATACTACACTAACTGACCACCATACTACACTAACTGACCGCCATACTACACTAACTGACCCGCCATACTACACTAACTGACCCGCAATACTACACTAACTGACCCGCCATACTACACTAACTGACCGCCATACTACACTAACTGACCCGCCATACTACACTAACTGACCGCCATACTACACTAACTGACCCACCATACTACACTAACTGACCCGCTATACTACACTAACTGACCGCCATACTACACTAACTGACCCGCCATACTACACTAACTGACCCGCCATACTACACTAACTGACCGCCATACTACACTAACTCACCCATCATACTACACTAACTGACCGCCATACTACACTGACTCACCCACCATACTACACTAACTGACCACCATACTACACTAACTCACCCACCATACTACACTAACTGACCGCCATACTACACTAACTCACCCACCATACTACACTAATTGACCCTGCATACTATACTAACTGACCGCCATACTACACTAACTGACCACCATACTACACTAACTAACCTTCTCTCTCTATCCCCCGCCCCCCCCCCGGGCCAGTAACATGACTCTCACGAGGGAGTCTCACTCACCTTTGTGTCTGGCTGGCCTGCATCAGTCCGGAGGAGGAGGAGGAGAAGACAGCGGTGGCTTGGTGGCTCACATTGCTTCTCTCCCCCGCGCTGTAGCTGCCATATTCAGTGTCCGGCGCAGTGCAATATGATTGGGCATTATGGGGGTCATGTGTGGAGGCGGGACTTCAGGAGTGATCGAGGAAAGGCCAGCTCTACACCTCACATGACCCCCATACGCCCAATCACAGGGCACCGGACACTGAACATGGCGGCCGGAGCCCCGGGACACAGGAATTTAATATTAGGAGGAGGCAGCCAGTGACACATACTGGCGCCCCCTAAATGTCGCTCCCGCGGCCACGGCACCCCCTGCACCCCCCACGCTACGCCACTGCCCCCACACACACTCCACTTCACACAAATACCCCCCACATTACACTTCACAAATATCCCCCCTTACATTCCACAAATACCACCCCCCCCACACACACACTCCACAAATACCCCCGCTACACAAATTTCAACCCCAGTCATGCAACTAGGTAATTTGCTCAGCCCCTGTGTAATGGCTCACTTACCTCTCCTCCTGGCAGTCAGCTGGTGGTCTGATCTTCATCACAGGCCTTGTGGCAGGGCACCCTGATAATGTCACAATCTTCCGCCCTGAGGTGGCAGTAGGACACTGGAGCCTTGCCCTTAATATTTGCAATAGCTATAGAAACCCCGGCGATAGCCATTCGCAACCATCCTGATATCCAAGGGGTCAACTGTGGACAGCAGACACATAGATGTGCCTTATTTGCAGACAACTTACTACTGTTTGTCACATTGCCAACAACTTCACTCCTAAAGATCTGCAAATTACTGGAGGATGTTACTAAGGCAGGGGTCTCAAACTCAAATTACCTGAGGGACACAGGACAAATTTTCACATCCAATGGGGGTCACATGCAAACTGTCCTTTCCCCCAGCATTGGTGTCAGCGGAAGCACTATTAACCCCTAGCACTGGTGTCAGCGGACACACTATTAACCCCCAGCACTGGTGTCAGTGGACTCAATATTAACTCCCAGCATTGGTGTCAGCGGGCATACTATTAACCCCCAGCACTGGTGTCAGAGGACACAATATTAACCCTCAGCACTGGTGTCATCAAACTCAATATTAACCCCCAGCATTGGTGTCAGCGGACGCACTATTAACTCCCAGCACTGGTGTCAGCGGACGCAATATTAACCCCCAGCACTGGTGTCAGCGAACGCAATATTAACACCCAGCACTGTTGTCAGCGGATGCAATATTAACCCCAAGCACTGGTGTCAGCGGACGCAAAATTAACCCCCAGCACTGGTGTCAGCGGACGCAATATTAACCCCCAGCATTGGTGTCAACGGACGCACTATTAACTCCCAGCACTGGTGTCAGCGGACGCAATATTAACCCCCAGCACTGGTGTCAGCGGACGCAATATTAACCCCCAGCACTGGTGTCAGCAGACACAATATTAACCCCCAGCATTGGTGTCAACGGACGCACTATTAACTCCCAGCACTGGTGTCAGCGGACGCAATATTAACCCCCAGCACTGGTGTCAGCAAACGCAATATTAACACCCAGCACTGTTGTCAACGGATGCACTATTAACCCCCAGCACTGGTGTCAGCAGACGCAAAATTAACCCCCAGCACTGGTGTCAGCGGACACAATATTAACCCCCAGCATTGGTGTCAACGGACGCACTATTAACTCCCAGCACTGGTGTCAGCGGACGCAATATTAACCCTCAGCACTGGTGTCATCAAACTCAATATTAACCCCCAGCATTGGTGTCAGCGGACGCACTATTAACTCCCAGCACTGGTGTCAGCGGACGCAATATTAACCCCCAGCACTGGTGTCAGCGAACGCAATATTAACACCCAGCACTGTTGTCAGTGGATGCAATATTAACCCCCAGCACTGGTGTCAGCGGACGCAAAATTAACCCCCAGCACTGGTGTCAGCGGACGCAATATTAACCCCCAGCATTGGTGTCAACGGACGCACTATTAACTCCCAGCACTGGTGTCAGCGGACGCAATATTAACCCCCAGCACTGGTGTCAGCGGACGCAATATTAACCCCCAGCACTGGTGTCAGCAGACACAATATTAACTCCCAGCATTGGTGTCAACGGACGCACTATTAACTCCCAGCACTGGTGTCAGCGGACGCAATATTAACCCCCAGCACTGGTGTCAGCGGACGCAATATTAACCCCCAGCATTGGTGTCAACGGACGCACTATTAACCCCCAGCACTGGTGTCAGCGGACGCAATATTAACCCCCAGCACTGGTGTCAGCGGACGCAATATTAACCCCCAACATTGGTGTCAACGGACGCACTATAAACCCCCAGCATTGGTGTCAGCGGATGCACTATTAACACCCAGCATTACCCCCTACACTCCACAAACACCCCCACACACACACCACTTCACACAAATACCCCCCACACTACACTTCACAAATATCCCCCCTTACACTCCACAAATACCACCCCCCACACACACACACACACTCCACAAATACCTTCTTCACAAATTTCAACCCCAGTCACGCAACTAAGGACTTTGCTCAGCCCCTGTGTGATGGCTCACTTACCTCTCCTCCTGGCAGTCAGCTGGTGGCCTGATCTTCATCACAGGCCTTGTGGCAGGGCACTCTGATAATGCCACAATCTTCCGCCCTGAGGAGGCAGTAGGACACTGGAGCCTTGCCCTTAATATTTGCAATAGCTATAGAAACCCCGGCGATAGCCATTCGCAACCATCCTGATATCCAAGGGGTCAACTGTGGACAGCAGACACATAGATGCGCCTTATTTGCAGACAACTTACTACTGTTTGTCACATTGCCAACAACTTCACTCCTAAAGATCTGCAAATTACTGGAGGATGTTACTAAGGCAGGGGTCTCAAACTCAAATTACCTGAGGGACACAGGACAAATTTTCACATCCAATGGGGGTCACATGCAAACTGTCCTTTCCCCCAGCATTGGTGTCAGTGGAAGCACTATTAACCCCTAGCACTGGTGTCAGCGGACACACTATTAACCCCCAGCACTGGTGTCAGTGGACTCAATATTAACTCCCAGCATTGGTGTCAGCGGGCATACTATTAACCCCCAGCACTGGTGTCAGAGGACACAATATTAACCCTCAGCACTGGTGTCATCAAACTCAATATTAACCCCCAGCATTGGTGTCAGCGGACGCACTATTAACTCCCAGCACTGGTGTCAGCGGACGCAATATTAACCCCCAGCACTGGTGTCAGCGAACGCAATATTAACACCCAGCACTGTTGTCAGCGGATGCAATATTACCCCCCAGCACTGGTGTCAGCGGACGCAAAATTAACCCCCAGCACTGGTGTCAGCGGACGCAATATTAACCCCCAGCATTGGTGTCAACGGACGCACTATTAACTCCCAGCACTGGTGTCAGCGGACGCAATATTAACCCCCAGCACTGGTGTCAGCGGACGCAATATTAACCCCCAGCACTGGTGTCAGCAGACACAATATTAACCCCCAGCATTGGTGTCAACGGACGCACTATTAACTCCCAGCACTGGTGTCAGCGGACGCAATATTAACCCCCAGCACTGGTGTCAGCAAACGCAATATTAACACCCAGCACTGTTGTCAGCGGATGCACTATTAACCCCCAGCACTGGTGTCAGCAGACGCAAAATTAACCCCCAGCACTGGTGTCAGCGGACACAATATTAACCCCCAGCATTGGTGTCAACGGACGCACTATTAACTCCCAGCACTGGTGTCAGCGGACGCAATATTAACCCCCAGCACTGGTGTCAGCGGACGCAATATTAACCCCCAGCATTGGTGTCAACGGACGCACTATTAACCCCCAGCACTGGTGTCAGCGGACGCAATATTAACCCCCAGCACTGGTGTCAGCGGACGCAATATTAACCCCCAACATTGGTGTCAACGGACGCACTATAAACCCCCAGCATTGGTGTCAGCGGATGCACTATTAACACCCAGCATTACCCCCTACACTCCACAAACACCCCCACACACACACCACTTCACACAAATACCCCCCACACTACACTTCACAAATATCCCCCCTTACACTCCACAAATACCACCCCCCACACACACACACACTCCACAAATACCTTCTTCACAAATTTCAACCCCAGTCACGCAACTAAGGACTTTGCTCAGCCCCTGTGTGATGGCTCACTTACCTCTCCTCCTGGCAGTCAGCTGGTGGCCTGATCTTCATCACAGGCCTTGTGGCAGGGCACTCTGATAATGCCACAATCTTCCGCCCTGAGGTGGCAGTAGGACCCTGGATCCGGGGCAGGTGTTCTGTCAAGAAGTGCCCGCTATCGAATAGTGCCCGGAACGAACTGCGCATGAGCCATACATAATAGCACAATAGCTGATTTTGCGATCAGCTGTTGTGTCGGCGAGACAGCGCCTGTGCACAAAATCCGACTGAAGACATTTTTCAGTCAGATTGTGCCTCGCGCTGCCGAGGTGAAGGGTGGAATTTAACATGAAGGGCACGGATGTTTTCAATAATGGCCAGTGCTGCAAAGATGGGTGCGGAATTTTTAACGATGCCCAAACAAATCTGTAAAACAAATCTTTACCTGCTATTCTTCATGGAGGGCATATTTAGCTAGCTAAATATTTAAAATTCTGCCCCCATCTTTGCAGCCGGGGCCATCCTTGAAAACCTACGCCCCCTTCATCTTAGATCATCACTGGCCATCAATGAAAACATCTGCCCCTTCATGTTAAATGAACATGCCGTGAACAATCAGACTGAAAAATGTCTTCAGTCGGCTATTGTGTGCAGGCCCCGTCTCACTGACACAAGAGCTGATCATAAAATCAGCTGTTGTGGTATTACGTATGGCACATGCACTCGTTCCGGGCACTATTCGATAGCGGGCACTTCTACATATAACTAGGTGGGCGGGGAAATGGGCGGTTCCTCCCTCCACTCTGCTCTCCTGTGTTGTGCGTGCTGGTCTGCAGGAGCATGCGGGGAGAGGAGACGGAGAGAGAAAGCTCCCAGTCGCTGCAACCCGCCTAGGATTTATTTTAATTTATCTGGGGAACCTCAGGATATCGCCTCTCATAACAAACTTTGTTTAGACTTAGAACACAAGGAGTACTAGGGGTCCCTAACTTAATGTGGTATTACCAAGCGACACGCTTAGGACAATTGGCAGTCATCTACTCGCGCCTGAAGAAGCCTGTCTGGGTGCATATAGAGCGGCAAGTGGTCCCGACACACACGTTGGACTTCCTTCTCTGGTGCCCTCAAAGAGGTTGCCCACACATTATGTCACCGGTGCTCTCACACTCTATATCCCTTTGGGATGGCCTGAAAGGCCGCTCCTCCCTGACTTCAGATATGCAACCATTAGCATTTTTCATAACCCCAGATTTACACCGGGAATGAACAATGGAATGGAATGAAAGCCTTCAAATGGTGGTTAGATAAAGGGTTATACCACATTGGACACTACCTAACTCCCCTGGGCCCAATCTCGCTCAGCTACTGTAAAAATATATTGTAAATGCCAGAAACAGAGCCGTATAAATTCCTGAAAATCTCCCGCTTCCTTCATTCCATATGGAAGAATAAACCTGAACCCCTGAGATTGACAGCCTAGGAACAATGGTGCGGCCAGACCACGGAGCAGAGGGGGGGTATCTCAGCCTGTCACTTGCATCAGACAACACTATATTACCTTACATGCATGCTTGGGGCAGCAAACTCCAGGTCAGATGGAACGCAGAAACCTGGCATACAGATTTCTTTCGGGCCTACAAAGACATACACAATACAGCACTAATTGAAGCTAATCTGAAGGTAGTCACCAGGTGGTATCTAGTCCTGACGAGGCTGGCGAAAATGTTCCCTTCTTACTCCCCCTTTGCTTTAGAGTATGTGATTCTCCAGGTTCCATTCTCCACATCTGGTGGGAATGCCCAAAAATTAGAAGGTTCTGGAATAGAATTTTTCATATGACCCGCAAGGTAACAAACTGCCAAATCACAAAAGACCCCTTGATGGCATTGCTCAATGCCCACGTACCCGACACCAATAGAGCTACCCGAGATTTAATCTATTTCATATTTTTGGGGGCAAAATTATCCATAGCAAAAGCATTGAAACAACCAAAGGTTTTCTTTTCGGCAGCTAAAAGGAAAATTTCCTGGTTAATGGCCCAAAAGAAAATAGTTAGTTCCCTGAAAGATACCGTTGCTAGGTTCAAGCTGACCTAGAAACCCTGGGCAACATATATAGGAATTCCCGGATAAAAATCTGCATCATGTAAAAATGGAAAGGGCTCCCGGAAGGCTGGCACTCCTGAATACTTTCTTCATTTCTTTCTTCTTTCTGTCCTTTCTTACCGTATAAAATTCTCTGACGCACTCCCTAGTAGTGCATTTTCGACTCCTCTTTTGACCTTAAGAGCAAGGACCAATCTTACAGAGGTCTCTCCTATATAGAACACATTACACATAAGCAAGGCTCAATGACACTTTAATCTCAAACTGGTTGACCAAGTTTACTGTTACATTTAATCTATATTTGAGTTCACACTATACACATGCAATTGCAATTGAGAGCAGATGTAGCAGTAGTGCCTTAAAACCTATCTTTTATTTGTATTTTTATTTGTATTTTTATTTTTTTTCCTTAATCGGCTCAAAGCAAACCATGAAGCCTCGCATTTATCCTACATATATCTTCCTTGCCATGTACTGTATATTCAAATATTTCTATGCGGAAAAACTATGACTTGTTTAATCAGATTTTCACAAAAAACTTATTGAAAGAAAAAATACAAAATGCAAACCGATACAAAATTACGGTAAAACCGCACGACATGCTTTTCTGCAACTTCTCTTTTGAAGTCTATGAAACCAAAAAAGCCCTGTTTTGCATGTAAAACAGTCACTGACCCTTCCCAAAAATGCAACAGTTGAAAAAAGGCATAAATGTGAATGTGCCCCTTAGGAAACCGTGTTAAAAGGATTGTAGTGCACTTCTGCAAAAAGCAAATAGCACCAAAAAATGTGATGTGAATCAGGTCATGACAGGCATGAGGAATAAACTCTCCACCTTAATACCCTCTAGGCACTTAGGTGGGTGAGGCTAGAAAAAATGAATATCCTGGCCAATAGAATGTGCTATCAAATGTTACACATTCCTTAACGCGTGTACAATATATGTTGTTTACAAAGTTTTAAGCAGCTTTTTCCTGCAAGGAGTTCTGGCCTTCCGAGGGGCTTAAACAGACACCCTATGTGCATGAGGCCTTGAGCAGAAAACATGTGCATAAAGGCACCTAAAAAAAGTCTAAACGTGCATAAATGCCTGAGTATGCCTCAAATGTATTCCAATGGGCAGAATAAATTATTATTCTGGCCAGTAGAATGCATTTACGCTCAAACAATATATGAGCACAAACAATAGTAAATGCATGCATAAATGCATATACATACTGTAAAATCACAGGTGTTTTTTTTTCTGCCAGATTCTGGCAGAAAAAAATGCTCCTTATTTTCATAAGTCCATGTGCATAAGGCCTAAAAAAGGTTTAATTCTGCGACAACAGTTGAAATACCATAGCCAGGTGCTTACCACCCCCCCCCTCCACACACACACATACAAAGCTCCCAACTGTCCCTTATTTTGAGGGACTGTCCCTGATTTGGAGCAAAGTCTCTCTGTCCCTCTTTCTTCCTCATTTGTCCCTTATTTTGGTATGATCTATACAGTTGTATATCAAATGCACTTTTTATCTTTCAAAAAGTGTTTCCCAGTGCTAAACCTTTCATCAAATTTCTAATTTCTTGCTGCATTTGTAAATTTCAAAAGCCAGTAAAAAAGTATAAAGGAATAGTAGTTTTAAAAAAATCACTTAGGGGTTCAAATACTACTACTACTACTACTATGGTGTGTCCTATACTTCCTGAATTAGTGTGACGCACTCTGGAGGAATGGGCACAGGAGGCACAGCGGTGGCAGCATTGTCAGGCCAGATAGCAAATTGAGTT
Organism: Lithobates clamitans; assembly: GCA_037952925.1. Taxonomy (NCBI): domain Eukaryota; kingdom Metazoa; phylum Chordata; class Amphibia; order Anura; family Ranidae; genus Lithobates; species Lithobates clamitans. The sequence goes on from JBBGZY010000512.1 coordinate 1,344,412, forward strand.
GAAAAACAATGGGAAACTAAAGTGCAAACCACAGGGGACAAAACAAATAACCAAACACTCAAAAACCGAACACAGTAGCTGCCAGCATATGGATGTTCTCTCACCAATAAAAGCAAATGGTAAATAAATATATATAAGTGGCGTTTTCAAAGGATATAAAAATAAATGTAATGAGACAAAATCTTTTGAGATTCCAGAAGGATAAATCCAAACGGATAATGCGTCCTAAATTTAATCTCTCATTGGATTGTATAGCCAGAGATACGCAGAACCAATTCTATAACAATAAATTAATAAATAAATAACACACTCCAGAAAAAGAAATAATTAACTAGGTGGGCCCTTGACTAGAATCCTAAACGATGAACAAAATCCTCAAACATGAATTCAACTAACAAATACACAAAACAAATACTCACAAATGAATAAAAAACATAATTCCTAAAATATTAATAAAAAAATATAGATAATAAAATCCAAACTGAATAAATTATCTAAACAAATCACAAGGCAATGTGCACAAATCACAATAAAAAATGAAGGTGCATGCAAAGACTGTGCAAAGTATGCAATCTGTGCAAATGATGCAAGAAATACAAAATCAATAATGTAAATAGCAGACTGTGCAAAAAATTTGCAAAATTGCAAAAAAGTGCAAAAAATCTTAGATAAACAATTAATAAATACTAATATAATATAATGTAATGACAGTTTAAAATAGTCCAAAATAAAGTGCTTAATGCGAAATGGTGAAACACATCAAATGGTGAAATAAACACAGAAAAAAGTGAAAAAAGGTTCCCATACACGGTGCAATCTGATTGTGACAATCTCAATTCAATGTGAGTAAGCAGTTCATCAAAGAAATTCCAGTGCCACCATTCAGCCCATGTCCAGTGTGTGTAAACAGTGGTTCCCCCAGCCTCTCACCTCATAACAGAGCAAAATAAGCCCTGCTGACAGGTTCACACTATCCGGTCCGCTCCACAGCCCCCTCAGTGGCACCTCTCCTAAGGATCTCCAGTAACTGCACCAGATCCGCTCCTAGGGCGCCCCAGAGTTTCAGCCAGATATCAATCAACCATATAAGAGAAGGGAAGGGGGGGACTCCATAGTGCAGTATTTAAAGCAAATACATGTATTGATGGTAGTACACTTACAGTTAAAAGTAAAAAAGCGAGCGTATCAATGATAATGGTTCCAGATCCTGGTCGTGATCGGAAACAGAACGTCACCCCACTCTCTTCCCTGACGTGTTGCTTCATTGATCCCGTGACTTTCTCAAAGGGTATAGAGTCGGGTGCACGGCGGTGACTCATATAGCAGGACGGTTACCATAGTAACCCTGCTCTTCATGTTAAAATCTTACTGATGCAATAACAACATTTCACTTGCTTGTTAAAAACAGATATGCCATACATTACAATAAATATATAAATAAAATGCAATTTAAAACACATAAAAAATCTTCAAACGAGATATTAGATATACAGCACCATCTAGTGGACAATTAAAAATATTTCTTCTGAGCTAAAATCAACTGAATAAATCAATTATATAAAAAACTGATCATGACGTTGACCTGCCATCTAGTGGAAAACTCGAAGATAACTCGAGGATAACTCGAATGGTAACCGTCCTGCTATATGAGTCAGCACTGTGCATCTGACTCTATACCCCTTGAGAAAGTCATGTGATCATTGACGTAACGCGTCTGGGAAGAGAGTGGGGTGACATTCTGTTTCCAATCACAGCTGGGATCGGGAACCATTATCATTACATTTATTTTTATATCCTTAGTAAGTGCCAGTTATATATATATATATATATTTATATATATATATATACACACATATATATTTATTTAGCATTTGCTTTTATTGGTGTGAGAACATCCATATGCTGGCAGCTACTGTGTTAGGTTTTTGAGTGTTTGGTTATTTGTTTTGTCTCCTGTGGTTTGCGCATTAGTTTCCTATTGTTTTTTATATCTTGTTACCTATCTACCTTTTTTTTTTTTGGTTTAAATAATCTTTATTATTTTTTCCACATTATACAAAATTTTTAAAAACAAGCATACCAAATTTTTAAATATATCTACTATATATACATTTATGAACACATAAAACTATAGCAGAAAAGGTATACTCTAATCATTTTTCCCCATGTGTTTTCCCTCCCCTCCTCCCGCCCTATCCCCCCTCCCCTCCCCCCTCCCCCTCCCCCAACCATGCATCTCTATTCTTCCTTAATTTAACTACCATAAGGCCGCTTCTCTTATCGTTCCCTCACATTGGGTATCCCAATTCTTCTAGCCAAGGGTTCCAAAGTCTTTTAAATTCTTTCAGATTCTTTCTCTTTGTATATACTACTTTTTCCTTCCACATTGTTTCTGATACCATTTAAATCCATTCATCCTTTGTGGGGGGGGGGGTTCTTGCCTGCCATCTTAGAGCTATTAACTTCCTTGCTTGGAATAGGCATCTTCTTACTATTTTAATTTTAAAATTACCTCTATTTATATTTCCCTCCACTCCTAAGCTGCATAGTTTCGGCTCTATTTTAAGTTCTAAAGTAAGGATCTTATTTAACGTTTCCACCACTTCATACCAATAGCGAAATAACTTCGGGCATTTCCATATCATGTGCATTAGGTCCCCCGATTCCTGGCATCTAGGGCATTTGTCGTCTTTCCTCCCCCCAAACCTAAATAACCTTTTAGGGGTGTAGTATGTCCTATGTAATAGCATTAATTGTGAGACTTTCTGAGCTGGTGAAATTGAAACTTGGTGTCCTCCTGCCAATATCTCTTTCCATTGTTCATCCAAAATTGCACCCAGGTCTTCTTCCCATTTAGTTCTACATTTTAGTTTTCCTGGAGTCTCTATAATACTTTTACATATATCTGGGTACGTTTCGGCTATGGGCCCCCCGTGTCCGCCCGGCACGTCTAGTTTTTGAAATATGGTAGACCTATTCCAGACTGGCCCTTGTCCTCCAAACTGTCTACTCAGAGCATGTTTAATTTGTTGGTAACTAAAAAATGAATGGTCTGGGATACCAAATTCCTCCTTAAGTGATCCAAATGTTTTTAAGGTGTTCTGATTATACAACTGGGCTAATTTATTTATCCCCCTTATTTCCCATGATTTTATTTTCCCCATTTCTTTTAATTCCTCTAAGTTCTTATTGTTCCACAGTGGGGTGCATTTCATCAGACCTCCCATTCCCTCCATGGCTTTAATGGTATTCCATACTTTTATCATCAATTTAATCGTAGGGGGTTTATGCAAAAAGGAGTTCGCCTCAAGTACTTCCATCACTGTCCCATGGGGTGCTCCCATAATCATCAGTTCTCTCCTGTTATGGCCATTAGGACCAGAGCCTCTCCCCAGGTGCTGCATCTGTGCTGCCAAAAAATAGCCCCTCGGGTGAGGCACTGCTAATCCCCCTTCTTGCGATGGAAGTTGTAGGGTTTGTAGTCCTATCCTAGAAGGTTTCCCTTTCCAGATGAGATCTCTCAATAGTGTATCTATTTTTTTAAACCATTTCCGGCTTATCCATATTGGCGAGTTGTGCATAACGTACAATAGCTGGGGAAGCCACAACATTTTAATCAAGTTGCACCTCCCCGCCACTGACAAAGGCAAACCTCTCCAAATTTCAATCTTGCTTTTAAATTTCCTCAGCAGGGGGGTCAGATTATTATCTAAATATTCCCCTGGATCTTTTGTTAACTTTATACCTAAGTATTTTGTCGACTCTACTATTTCCATATGTATATTGCTTACTGGGACGTTCTCTCCCACAGGATCTATTGGTAGCAGCACCAATTTCTCCTGGTTTATGGATAAGCCCGATAATCTTCCAAAACTTGAGAGTATTTCCAACACCTGGTTAAGGGATCCCTCCAGGTCACCTAAGAATATGAGAACATCGTCCGCATACAATGCGATCCGCTCTTCCCCCTCTGCTCTCTGGAATCCTTCTATTATCCTATTCTGCCTTATTGATATGGCTAGTGGCTCCATTGCCAGAGCAAATATCAGGGGGGACAAGGGGCAGCCCTGCCTTGAACCTCTTTCTAGTTGGAACTCGGTTGAGTAGTCACCATTAATTCTTACTTTTGCTTTGGGATCATTATAGAGTATTTTTACCCAATTAATAAAGGAGGGGCCAAACCCAAACTCCCTTAGTACCCGCCAGATGTACTCCCATTCTACGCTGTCAAACGCTTTTACCACGTCTAGCAGCATAACTGCTCTCGAGCCCATATTATCTGTGGGTATCTGAAGATTCAGAAAAACCCTCCTGATGTTCATACTTGTTGCTCTATTTGGAATAAATCCTGTTTGGTCTTGATGAACTACTTTATGAATGATCTTTCTTAACCTCCCCGCCAGGACCTTTGCTAGGATCTTAACATCAGAGCAGAGTAGGGATATGGATCTATAAGACCCTGGTTCCAAGGGGTCCTTCCCCTCCTTATGCAATACAATAATTGTAGCTTCAGTCATTGATGTTGGTAATTTCCCCCTCTCCTTCGCCCAGTTAAATACTTTAAGGAGTTCCGGAAGTAGTATTTCCCCATAGCTTTTATATATTTCAGTTGGCAGCCCGTCTGGCCCCGGGGACTTATAATTGGCCATTTCTGCTACTGCCATTTTAATTTCTTCCAGTGTGATCGGTCGCTCTAGTTCCTCTTTATCTGCCTCCTCAATTACTGGTATACTTATCTTACTAAAAAAGGAGTCCATTTCCTCTCCCTCCATGATCCCTCGGGATTTATATAAATCCTTGTAGTATTCTTTAAAGGTATCAATAATTACCTCTCTCTGGGATGATATTTCACCTCTCATAGTTCTAATTGCTGAGACCGTGGAGGGGGGGGGGGACTGTTTTTTACAATACAGGCCAGCATCTTCCCTACTTTTTCTCCTTCCCCGTATATAATTTGTCTCTGGAACAGCCTTTTATTTTCTACCTTCCTAAGTATTGCGTCTTTATAACTTTGTTGTTTTTTCTCCCACACTTTTTGTTTATCGGGTAAGGGTTCTTTCACATACTCCTTCTCTGCCTCCATTAACTCTCTCCTAGTCTTATCCTCCCAATCCCGTGAAGCTTTTTTGATTTTGGACACTTTCTGAATCAATAGTCCCCTCAAATATGCCTTTAACGTATCCCACATCACCCCCCTTGAGACAGTATCCGAGTTGAACCTTATGAATTCGTCCAACTCAGATAGCATCCCTTCCGAATCCTCCATAATTTCCAACCAGGCCGGGTTTAGTTTCCATACTCTACCTTCTTTTTTGTTTCCTGGGTTTACTTCAACTGTCATTAAAGAGTGATCTGACACCCCTCTAGGATGATAATCTATATTTTGTATTACTTGTCCTGCTAATTCGTTACCCAGTACTATATCTATCCTTGATAAGGTAGAGTAGGAGCTCGAGTAACATGAGTACTGTAATGTTCCCGGGTTCCGTAATCTCCAAATGTCGGATAATCCCGCTTCTTGTAGATATTGACACATCCGGTTTTCTTGTGCTCCCTGACTTTTTTTCCCTGGAGGGAATCTATCTATTTTTTTATCCATGACTACATTAAAGTCCCCGACCACTATAACTGGCAAGCCCGGTTTCTCCATTATGAATTCCAATAGGTCATACAATATCTCCATTCTAAAGGGGGGAATGTATATATTAGCTAATACCCATTCTTGACCCTCTATTATAAAATACATAAAAATGTATCGCCCCTCTTCATCCAATACGCACTGTCTGCAAGAGAATACCACCTCCCCGTCAATTAGTACCGAGACCCCTCTCAAGTAGGAGGTATGCACAGAGTGAAACTGGTACTTATACCTCCTATTCCTCATATATCCTTTGGTATCCTTTGTTAGGTGCGTCTCCTGCAGACAGGCTATTCTTACTTTATATGTATCCAAGCTATCAAATATCGCTGCTTATTTAACAGGGGTTCCCAACCCCCTAACATTCCACGATCCAATATTCAGAGTCATCACTTAACCTGATTTTTACTGTACATAGTCCTTACTAGAGAGGAGATTTTAAATTCTACCAGTCTTACCAAGAAAAATACAATAGAGAACAATAATACATTATATCCCATTAATTTGTGCACCATATTTACCCTTTGTGTTTTAGTGCTCAAACCCTTCCTATCACTATTAGTAAAACAACTAGAAATTACTCTAACTTTAAATATTTTAAACTCATATCTCAATCCCTTGACCTATACACATATTTCCCCTTTATGTATTTTATTATAACTATATATTTTTTTCTTGTGCCTAGTGTGCCGTCCTGTGAGAAAATGTAATAAATAGTGTACAAAGCGTTTCCTTACAATCTTATGCATTATATACTCCCTTGTTCTGTGTCTTTCCCCCCCCACACCCTTCACCCATCCCTCCCCACCCAAAACCCTCCCCCCCACACCATTCTAGGTTACCTTTAAAGGCTTTTTTAGTGACTGTCCCATACCCTCCCTTCATTCCAGAACCAACTCTACACACACCCCTGTCTTCCTTACCCTTACCCTCCACCCTTCCCACCCTTCCTCCATTCACATACAAACTTATTTTCTGATTCAGTCTAACCATGTGTATTCCCCACCCCACTCCCCTCCCCACATAATGATTCCAATTTTATTATATATATCTTTATATTACGTGTTTATATTTATTCCCCAGCTCTATACTCTTTCTGCCCTATTCCCTTTTTATTTCAATGGCAACTGGTCCTTCTTTTCCTCAAACCATGACAGCGCCTTCTCTGGGGAGTCAAAAATCTGACTTCCTCCAAGTGCATTCACTCGCAGCCTGGCAGGATAAAGAAGCGCATATGTGACATCATACCCTTGGAGACTACGTTTAATTTTTAAAAATTCCGCTCTACGCTTTTGCAGTCCAGGAGAGAAATCAGGGTACATTGAAATTCTTGCTCCATTGTAGAATATGTTCCCTTTTTCTCTAGCCCTGCTTAAAAGGTTTATTTTATCCCTATGATTTAAGAATTTCAGCAGTAGGGCTCTTGGGGGATTTCCTTGAGGGGGGGGCCTAAACGGAACTCTATGTGCTCTTTCAATAGAGAACTGCTGCGAGAATGTCTCTCTTCCGTAGATTTCAATCAGCCACTTTTCCAAAAATCCTATTGGATCTGCGCCTTCACTCTTCTCTGGCAGACCCACTACCCTCACATTGTCTCTGCGCAGCCTATTTTCCATCTCTTCAATTTTTTCCGTGAGTCTATTTAACTGTTCTTCCTGGGTCTTGACTCTTTGTTTCATAGGATATAGCTCATCTTCTATAAGGCTTATTCTCCCTTCTATTTCTGTCACTCTCTCCGCTGTTTTTTTAAAATTATGGCGTACTAGGACGATTTCTTCTTTAATGTCTTGCATCTGGCCTGACATTTCACCCAAGGATTGTTTACAAGCATTAATTGCCAGAAGGATGTCTTTCAGAGATGGCTCCCCCTCTGGTACTTGACTCTGGGTATTAGCTGTTTCCATCATTTTCCCTGCTCCTCCTACTCCTTTAACTGGTGGATTCTTTGCTATGGTACCGCTAACAAGTGTACTTGAGCCCCCCTGGCTCTTTCTGTCTGCTGTTATCTTGCTCTGTGCTTGCTGCCCTCCTTTTGTTGGAGTGTGGTCGGCTACATTAATCATTTTTTCCAGTTTAGCAGTTGCTGCAACTGCCGCTGCTGTTACTCCTGCCACTGTGGACAGTATCCCTTTGTCTTTAGCCGACTGCAAGGACTGGACCCCCATACTCTCCTGGCTGGCGTGTTCATCTCCTTTCCTCCTTGCAGACATAGTATCTTCCCCGTTTTCCTCTCGTAAGTTTATTTATTTTCCTAAGCAATATAACGGTTATGGATATAACGGGTAATTGGCATAGACTTTATACTAATTGCCTGGGAAGGAAAAGGGTTTTTTTTTTTTTAAAAAGTAGTTTTCAGTAAATCATTAGTGAGAGACGATTTTTCCAACCTCAAAAAAAGTCACCGCTGGTAACCCTGATCAACCTTGGGAAAGTCCAATCTCCACTTATAGGTCCCCCTCTGTTAATGACGGCTGTGTATACAAGCCTTAGACAGCCTTAAGCAGCTCTCTCTCTCCACCGTCTGATAGACAAATCAATTCAATTTCTAATTCAAATGTCCGCTCACTCACCCAGGCTTCGTGGCTTCGTTTGGACGCCGCCGCTTCGGGGGAGCTCGGTCACCTCCGCTTCTCAGTCCGGTGTTACAGTTTCTCTCAGTGGCCTCCGTTGCTGACACTCCTGGGGCTATCGAGAAAACTCTCCTCGCTCGTACTCCCGCGAGTCAGGATCTCTCAGACCCGAGTTCCTCCGAGGACTCCCGGGGACCTCCGAGGGCAGAGGGGGACGCAGCACACCACTCCGGCTCCTGCAGCCGACCACCGAGATGTCAACACAGGACGCGGGCAGCAACCGAGCACGAGGGTCCGCGGATCAGGCACCGGCTCAGCACACACCACCAGAGAGGTACTGTTGGCTTGCTCCTTGCTCCTTTATTACGCATTCGGGGACGGGTTCTCATCCATATTGTGGGAGTGAGGTGGACACACACATTCACGTTCTCTCCTCACCAGCTCACTCCATCATCCATTTCCGGTCCCGCCCCCCGCTGAACGTTTTTCTCACACTCTCACCACCTATCTACCTTTACTTGTGCTGCAACCATGAAAGTATTTGGGTTTTTAGAAAATAGAACAGTACATTTAGATACCATTTTTGAGAGACAGGAAACCAATGTGGTAGGTGATATTGAGAATTGTTTTAGAAAAATGGGGCATCTAATGGAAAAGAAGATACATTCATGGTGGGATATAGCCACTCATGAAAAATATATAAAAGATAGGTTAATACCAAGAAGATTGAGATGGGATGTTCCTATTAATGATGGACTGTTGAATAAGGAATCCACTGATGAGTGGTTCCAATTTTTTAATGATAAGGGCCTGGAACTACTTGATCTTTTAATAAAAAGAAAACAATGGAAAATTAGGGCACTGGATAAGAATATTGCAGAATTTAAAGCAATTGTAGAAATCTCAAAGGAACTCCCTGAATTCACTGCTCTATCAAGACAGTTGCAGAGAGACATGGAACAAAAGGATAATGAGACAGCAGCTAGGAAGAGAAGAAAGTATCAAAGAGACATGAAAGATTATGAGGATGATTTGGTTTTTAAATGGCAAAATAAACTAGAAAAATCCACAATAGAATCTACCAAAAGCTCCCCAGAGAAAGATGAAAAGACTATGGCTATCACAGAAAAAGTGAAGAACCAATCTAATAATGGCCCAGGGGGGAATCGTAACTACTACAATACTCCAAATCAGAGACAAAGATGGAATGGGAATAATAACTGGAAAAAGCCCTTTTGGAAAAATAATCGGCAGAATAATAATTCCTATAATTCTCTGAGACTCTTCTTACAGCCATTTGATAGAAGAGAGCCACCAACACCTCCATGGAGAAATTATGAAAATCGTAGATATGAAAATGATACTAGAGACATTAGGTCCCACTATTATGATGGAAGATGGGAACAAGTACCTTACGATAATTATTATAGTATTCCAACATATAATCGTTATGAATATTTGAGAAGAATTGATGAGGGAGGATGAACCCCTGGAGACCAATATGAAAGAGGAAGATCACCTAAACATCAGTATGAAGGACGTGAAAAAACTTAGTTTTTTAGAGATGAGACGCATGCGCCCAGGAGTCATCAGATGGAGAATGGACCTTGAGGGTCAGTCAGGTGGAGCCCAGATCACACAATGGGCAAAGAGACAAGGAGGGAAGAAAGAAATCAAGATCATCAGAGAGACAAAGATCGGGAAGAGAGATCAAGGAGATCTCCCAGAAGAAGGTCAGAAAATCATCTGGAAGAAACGCAAAGCAAGGAGTGGATGTAGAGCAGGAACAAAAAAACAGAAGAAGAGAGTAATAGGAGAAGGAATTATAAACATTAGTAGAGTGGAACTAACAAAAGATGAAATCAAAGTATTTAATAAAGGCCTCAAATTTGCACCAAAAAAGAATGTGAATAAATTTAACGCCTATGTAGACATTAACAAATTTGCTAGGAGTCTACATATCAAGAAATACATGTTAGATAAACCAGGAGAAAATATATTAAGAAATACTGTTGTGGAAAATAAGATCAAGTTTAGTGATTTGAAGAATAAATCTTTGTTTAATCCCCCAATTGGAACAGGACACATCAAAGTATTCAGGAGAATGGTCTTAAAGGATCTTCAAGATTTGAAGATCACAAAAATATATGACCCTGGTGATATAAAGAATGGCATTAAAAAACTTGAAGAGAGGAAAGATGTTGTAGTAAGACAAGTTGATAAAGGAGGAGCCATAGTGATTCAATCGAAGAAAGAAACTAAGTGATAGAGATACTTATCAGAAATTGTCTGGCAATCCAATAGTAGAATATAAAGATGACCTAGCTTATCTAATAGAAAGAGGGAAGTTGAAAGGTTTACTAAATAAAAAGAAGCCAAATATTTGCAGCCGCTTGGATGTCGAATTCCAGTAATATATACTCTCCCGAAGATCCATAAAAACAAGGAAAAACCACCGGGAAGGCCGATAGTGAATGAAATAAATTCGGTTGGAGCAAGAATAGAAGAGTATATAGACTGGTTCTTACAGCCATTAGTGAGAAAAACAAAGTCGTATTTAAGAGTTACAAAACACTTGATACAACTACTTGATACAATCACATTTGAAGATAAACCAGTGTACCTTTGCAACAGCAGATGTGGCGTCGCTATATACTATAATTAATCATGGAGAAGCAATACAAGCGACCAAATGGGCCTTGAAGGAATTTAGCGGACTGAAGGCCGTGCAGAGGAAGTTCCTGTTAGATTGTTTAAGATATAGCCTGGACCACAACTACTTCTGGTATGAAAGTGGTTATTATAAACAGATTTGCGAAATAGTGATGGGCGTTAAATATGCGCCCAGTGTAACTAATCTCTACATGGCCAAATGGGAGGAGAATGCTCTTTGTAACAAGAGGCCATAGCAACTCCTCCTATTCAAGAGATTTATCGATGACATTATTATTATCTGGGCTGGCGATAGAGAAAGCTTGATGGATTTTGGTTTTAATTTGAATTTAAATAATAAGAACATCAAATTGACATGGGAGATAAGTGATGAGAAGATACAATTTTTAGATCTGGAAATTTCTAAAGAAGACAGAAAATTGATAACACAAACACACTTTAACCAGGTCGATAGGAATACCATAGTTACCTCCCATTGGACAGCTGTCACCATGCTCCTTGGTTGGAGAACATACCTAAAGGCAATTAATTAGGCTAAGAAGAAATTGTACGAAATAGGAAGTGTTTATGAAACAAGCAGAATTCATTGGTGAGAGATTTATTCAAAAGGGATATCAACACAGCTTTATTAAAGAAAAAATAAAAGAAGTAGGGTCTCTGGATAGATAAAAACTTATTGAAGATTCAACTAGAAATCAAGAATATACGAGTAGTGTACCCCTTGTTATGGATTACAGTATCCAGCATAAACAAATAGAAAAAATTTGCAAAAAATACTTGAATATCGTGAAAGCTGATCGGCATCTAGGAACAATACTACCAGAAAAGCTAAAATTCACATATCTGAGAGCACCGACCCTGAAGGACCTTATTGCAAAGAATGTGCTGGATCCTCTTGCTCAAAAAAAGTTTCCCTTCTTTGATGGTAAGGGGTTCTACCCTTGTAAGACATGCTACGCATGTAGGCATACAAATGAAACAAAAAAGAAAAAAACTAGCTTTACATCAACTGTTACTGATAGGGAGTATCAGATAAAATATTTTATATCATGCCGAACAGAAGGGGTGGTTTATCTTCTGGAATGTCCGTGTCAGATTCAGTACGTTGGACAAACCAAAAGGGAACTCTGGAAGAGATTAAGGGAACATACTCAAAATATAAAGAATGGCTTCCCAAAACATAGTTTGTCTAGACACTATGACCAGTTCCACAATAGGGACCCCTCCTCTTTAATGGTATGAGGGATAGATAAATACAAACCCAATTGGAGGGGTGATAATAAAGTGATAAAACTGAGTCAGTCAGAATCTCGCTGGATACATGAGCTCCGTACATCAGTGACATTGCTATGGGGGGAGCGGGGGGTACGGCCCGCACCCGGGTGACACCCGCCAGAGGGGTGACATCATTCTGAGGGTGGCGAGGATCCCAGGTCCCAGAGGCAGGGCCTTTCTTTAGCGCTAGCCCTGTGGTTTATTTCACTGCGTTCACTTCTAATACAGAAACCCGGCTTTTTAGAAGTGACCGCGCAATTCTGCGGGCAGTACGGCTGCACTGAATTCTCCAGCCTGGGTGTAGCAGAGCTCTTGTCATGTGAGGAGGGGAGGGCCAATGACATTCCTGGTGCCAGGGGCAGGCATCCATCCAGGCGGGTTGCTGCCAGGTTGACTGCTGCGATTTCCGGCACCAGCTGCATCTTCCCTGCAGCTATCCTATCCACATCCCGATTCCAGCAACAAACAGGTCAGTTCCGAATGGATGCCATTGCCTGCTCCAAAGTTTCTTTGTCTGCAGGAACAGATCCCCCATACCATTGTCTGCCATCATCAGATAGCAGCTCCGACCAGTCCAGCTAGCTATCCATCTCCTGCCCCTCGCCCCCCCCATGGTGAGCCCTCCACATCCCTGACTGGGATCTGTCTGGACATGTGGGATCTGCTCAAACCTTACTGACGCCTCCTCTGTCCTGTCCCATCTATTGTCACTGCTACAGATGGGGAGACACGGGGGAACCCCTATATTATACATGACATGGGGGGGACACCTATATTATACACCCCATACCTAGAGTATAGACCAGGGGCTGCATTACAGTGGAGAGAGGTCCCATGTGAGGAGGGGGGATTTATGCGATGAGAGGGGGATTGGGGGGATTTGTGCTAGGAGAGGGGATTGGGGGGGACTTGTACGAGGAGGGGGGATTTGTGCTAGAAGAGGGGACTGGGGGGACTTGTATGAGGATGCGGGATTTGTGCTAGGAGGGGGGATTTATGCGAGGAGGGGGATTGGGGGGATTTGTGCGAGGAGGAGGATTGAGGGGACTTGTGCGAGGAGTGGGATTGGGGGATTTGTGCGAGGAGGGGGGATTTGTGCTAGGCGCAACATTAGGACAACACAGTGTCACCCCCTTGGGAGGCGGGGGTGACACCATATTTTACCGCACCAGGTGACACCAACCCTAGTGACGCCACTGTCGTACATTAGCGCCATTAGGACATAATCTGGAATTCAACTTTAATTGCTTTATCTCCAATTATTGATTATTAATTTTTTGGGGGGTTTTATTGATTATTTTCTTTTAAACCATTTATATTCACTTCGCCCCGCCCCCCCTCATGTTTTGCTATTCCATACCTTCATCATATGGTTTTTAAACAATTGAAATTGTTCAGTCTTTGTTTTTTCATTAGTGCGGCCTTCCCTATTTCTGTTAATTATAGAAACATTTTTTTTTATTTATCCATTAGATGGCAGGTCTGCGTCATGAGCAGTCTTTTATATAATTGATTTATTTATTTTCCTTTCAGTTCAGAAAAATTATATATTTGCTCCCAGTCCAGAAGAACTATTTTTTAGTTCCACTATTATGATGATTTGTTATTTCTTATCTTTTCTTTTAATTAGTTTGAGTGTCAGTTAGTGTTAGTTAGAAGAAATATTTTTAATTGTTCACTAGATGGTGCTGTATATCTAATATCTCGTTTTAGATTTTTTATGTGTTTTAAATTGCATTTTATTTATATATTTATTGTAATGTATGGCATATCTGTTTTTAACAAGCAAGTGAAATGTTGTTATTGCATCAGTAAGATTTTAACATGAAGAGCAGGGTTACTATGGTAACTGTCCTGCTATGTGAGTCACCGCCGTGCACCCGACTCTATACCCTTTGAGAAAGTCACGGGATCAGTGACGCAACGCGTCAGGCAAGAGAGTGGGGTGACGTTCTGTTTCCGATCATGGCCGGGATTGGGAACAATTATCATTGGTACGCTCGCTTTTTTACTTTTAACTGTAAGTGTACTACCATCAATAAATGTATTTTCTTTAACCACTTCAGCCCCGGAAGGATTTACCCCCTTCCTGACCAGAGAACTTTTTACAATTTGGCACTGTGTCGCTTTAACTGCTAATTGCACGGTCATGCAATGCTGTACCCAAATGAAATTTACGTCCTTTTGTTCCCACAAATAGAGCTTTCTTTTGATGCTATTTGATCACCTCTGCGGTTTTTATTTTTTGCGCTATAAACGGAAAAAGAACGAAAATTTTGAAAAAAAAACAATATTTTCTACTTTTTGTTTTAAAAAAATACAATAAACTCAATTTTAGTCATACATTTAGTCCAAAATTTATTCAGCCACATGTCTTTGGTAAAAAAATGTCCATAAGTGTATATTTATTGGTTAGAGCATCTACAAACTAGGGTACATTTTCTGGAATTTACACAGCTTTTAGTTTATGACTGCCTATCTCATTTCTTGAGGTGCTAAAATGTCAGGGCAGTACAAACTCCCCCAAATGACCCCATTTTGGAAAGTAGACACCCTAAGGAAATTGCTGAGAGGCATGTTGAGCCCATTGAATAATAATTTTTTTTGTCCCAAGTGATTGAATAATGACAAAAAAAAAATGTACAAAAAGTTGTCACTAAATGATATATTGCTCACACAGGCCATGGGCATATGTGGAATTGCACCCCAAAATACATTTAGCTGCTTCTCCTGAGTATGGAGATACCACATGTGTGAGACTTTTTGGGAGCCTAGCCGCCCCGAAAACCAAGGGGCCCCGAAAACCAAGGGGCCCCGAAAACCAAGCACCACCTTCAGGATTTCTAAGGGCGTAAATTTTTGATTTCACTCCTCACTACCTATCACAGTTTTGAAGGCCATAAAATGCCAGGACAGTTCAACCTCCCCAAATGACCCCATTTTGGAAAGTAGACACCCCAAGCTATTTGCTGAGAGGCATGTCGAGTCCATGGAATATTTATTTTATATTTTGCCACAAGTTGCGGGAAAATGACAAACTTTTTTTTTTTTTTTTGCACAAAGTTGTCACTAAATGATATATTGCTCAAACATGCCATGGGCATATGTGGAATTACACCCCAAAATACATTCTGCTGCTTCTCCTGAGTATGGGGATACCACATGTGTGGGACTTTTTGGGAGCCTAGCTGCATACGGGGCCCCAAGCACCGCCTTCAGGATTTCTAAGGGCGTAAATTTTTGATTTCACTCCTCACTACCTATCACAGTTTCCAAGGCCATAAAATGCCAAGATGGCACAACCCCCCCCCCCAAATGACCCCATTTTGGAAAGTAGACACCCCAAGCTATTTGCTGAGAGGCATTGTGAGTATTTTGCAGCTCTCATTTGTTTTGAAAATGAAGAAAGAAAAGAAAAATGTATTTTTTTTATTTTTTCAATTTTCAAAACTTTGTGACAAAAAGCAAGGTCTGCAAAATACTCACCATACCCCTCAGCAACTAGCTTGGGGTGTCTACTTTCCAAAATGGGTTCATTTGGGGGGGGGGGGGTGCCATCTGGGCATTCCATGGCCTCCGAAACTGTGATAGGCAGTGAGGAGTGAAATATAAAATTTACACCCTTAGAAACTCTGAAGGCGGTGCTTGGTTTTTGGGGTCCCGTATGTGGCTAGGCTTCCAAAAAGTCTCACACATGTGGTGTCCCTGTACTCAGGAGAAGCAACAGAATGTATTTTGGGGTGTATGCAAAAAGAAGGAAAAAGTGGGACTTTGAATGAGGTGGCTGACATGTGGAGGTGAATTTGAGCAAATTAATTTTATTAAGCAAAAACATTATATGAAACATGGCAGTATATAAACCACATAGACTCTTGTATACTAAATCATAATAATCCATCCACACGTAACATACAGGTGTGGTAGGGATATAAAGTACATAGGTAAAAGGTTTCTATTTAATACATTGCATGAAATAAATTCATAAAAAATTGCACTGGACATGGAAGCAGCCCTAGCAGCAAGAGGATGGATAAATAAATAAAACAATGAAACTGTAATTGATAGCTCAAGTAAATAAATAGTCTATTTGAGACAAAAGTCAACATCATAATTCATTGTAGATATGGGTCAGCATCGCATATGCCCGAAACGTTTCGTGTAAAAACACTCTTTAGGAGCGGATGCTCAATTAATCTATAAAGTATAAAAAATGGTAACATTAGTCTAGTTGTAACTAATATAAAGGAAAGGCAAATTGGCCCATCCTAAATACTTACAGAGGGTCCAATAGGCAAAATTCCATGCGACCAAGACCCCAAACATGATCTTTCCCGGGAGCTGAAGTAATTAAAGCCGTGTGCAGGCAGGGCACATGCAAACAAATCCCCCGATGACACAAAGACATGCTGCTGGTAGTGAGAAAAAAAAAAGGGTGTATAAATGTGATGTGAGAAATTGTATGATAAATGTGTAGATTGTGTGAACAGGAGCTAATGGCATAAAGAGGAGTGAGGGATAAAAAGGTGAGGCCAAAGAAATAAGCCCAAAGTGAAAGGCATGAAAAGGAATATCATGAAAGTGTGTCAAACAGTGAACAAACTTACTCATGGAACAAACTAAAAAGGGGAATGAGTGCTGCAATGTGGTGTGGTGTCTGGAATGTGTGGCAGCAAGGTTGTGTCAGTGGGGCAGTATATATGTGAGTCCCGCACAGGTGCACGCCGGTTAATCACCAGTGTCACGCAAGCATGGCGTAGGCTGGGAGGGGCTCAGGCAGCGGCGGTGATCACCGCCCCTGACAAAAGCCCATGTTTCCCGCCAGGGCAGCTGGATGGAAAATCACTGGTCATCGTGTTGGTGCCAAAAACGACGCCACGCGCTGGGCAGGATGCGTGGCGCCGATGCGCTGTAAGTCACCACCCACTACCCCAAACAGCTCTCCGCCCCTGATGGGGGGGGAAGGGGGGAAGAATAGAGCACATCAGACCGGGAAGGAATCCTGGATCGTCACGGCCACAGGATACCCACTATATACTTAATGCAACGTGCTGCAAAATCTCATGGACACAATGTTGTGTCCGGAGTATGCAGGACCCGAATGTGGTGCATTGCCACCCGGGGCCTGCAAACCTCTCACTTGGGTGGCAGAGGAACACTGTCAACCCTGTGAGCAAACCTCCATCCCTAGTATATATCAAACAGAAGTGGGGGACTTTAAATGAGGCACATATCTGGTGTGCCTCCATCCCTAGTACATATGTATGCAAAAAGAAGGAAAAAGTGGGACTTTGAATGAGGCGGCTGACATGTGGAGGTGAATTTGAACAAATGAATTTTATTATTTTGGGGTGTAATTTCACATATTCCCATGGCATGTTTGAGCAATGTATCATTTAGTGACAACTTTGTGCAAAAAAAAAAAAATTGTCTTTTTCCTGCAACTTGTGTCACAATATAAAATATTCCATGGTCTCTCAGCAAATAGCTTGGGGTGTCTACTTTCCAAAATGGGGTCATTTGGGGGGTTTTGAACTGTCCTGGCATTTTATGCACAACATTTAGAAGCTTATGTCACACATCACCCACTCTTCTAACCACTTGAAGACAAAGCCCTTTCTGACACTATTTGTTTACATGAAAAAATATTTTTTTTTTGCAAGAAAATTACTTTGAACCCCCAAACATTATATATTTTTTTAAATCAAAGGCCCTACAGATTAAAATGGTGGGTGTTTCTTTTTTTTTTTTCACACAGTATTTGCGCAGCGATTTTTCAAACGCTTTTTTTGGGAAAAAACACACTTTATTTAATTGTAATGCACTAAAACACACTATATTTCCCAAATGTTTGAAGGAATAAAAAAGATGATCTTAGGCTGAGTGCATGGATACCAAACATGACATACTTTAAAATTGCGCACAAACGTGCAGTGGCGACAAACTACATACATTTTTAAAAGCCTTTAAAAGCCTTAACAGGTTACCACTTTAGATTTACAGAGGAGGTCTACGTCTAAAATTACTACCCTCGATCTGACCTTCACGGTGATACCTCACATGCATGGTGCAATTGCTGTTTACATTTGACGCCAGACCAACGCTTTGCTTTTTTTATCTTATTTTTAAACTGTTCCTTTCATTTTTTTTATCATTTTTATATGTCAGGGAATATAAATATCCCCTATGATAGCAATAGGTAGTGACAGGTACTCTTTTTTGAAAAAAATGGGGTCTATTAGACCCTAGATCTCTCCTCTGCCCTCAAAGCATCTGATCACACCAAGATCAGTGTCATAAAATGCTTTCCCAATTTCCCAATTGCGCTGTTTACATCCGGCGAAATCTAAGTCATGAAATGCTCATAGCTTCCAGTTTCTTAGGCCATAGAGATGATTGGAGCCATTCTGGTCTCTGATCAGTTCTATGGTCAGCTGGCAGAATCACCGGCTGCATTCTCAGGTTCCCTGTTGGGACAGGAGAGCCAGAGAAAAACATGGAAGATGGTAGGAGGGGGGGACATTCCCTCCCATTGCTTGTAAAAGCAGTCTAGAGGCTAATTAGCCACTAGGATTGCTTTTACATGAAAGCTGACCGCTGGCTGAAAAGAATGATACCAAGATGATACCTAATCCTGCAGGCATCATTCTGGTATAACCACTCAAATTCCAGTAACATACCAGTACGTTGCTGGTCCTTGTTGGGCATATATTGTGATCTTTTTTTTTTCATGCAGCCTGTGGGCTGAACGAAAAAAAGAGATTGATTGGTGGGTATGCCCACCATTAGAATACCTCCCTTCATCCACCCACTTCTAATGATGGGCATACAAGCACCATTTATATATGCCGAAGCATGGGGGCATCCGCCCCAAAAGTTAGGAGCAAATCGCTCCTCCGCCCCTGCTGCCCCCATGCTTCGGCATATATCACCTCCGCTGGAGTCACGGCTTTATATATCGTGGGAGCAAACGCTGTTGATGTCAAGATAAATAAATCCGCGGTGCAGCTGAATGGCGTACCTGAAAACAAAAAAATGGTTAACAATAAAACAGTAAACAGTAAAGTATAACAAATTGCATACCTGAAAAGCAAACATGATAAAACATAATAACAATAAAACATTGCAAAATAGAATAAAGTAAAAAAGAGCAGAACAATAGAGAGAGAAGAGAGAGAGAGAGAGAGAGAAGAGAGAGAGAGAGAGAGAGATATAGAGAGAGAGAGAGAGAGAGAGAGAGAGAGAGAGAGAGAGAAAACAATAAAATGACAACTATTTTTTTTATTTTATATATTTTTTACACTTTTTTTGTAGCTGTAACTTTTATAACTGTAACCGGTTTCAGGTTCGGGTCTCTCAAATTGCGATGGCATCTTGGGAGACCCTGTGAAAGTGTGCCTAGTCTGTGCAATGCTGTACCCTATGCTAATACTCAACTAGTGTATGGTAGCGTTCAAAACATTCACTAATGCAAAGACCAGGATTGTCAGGACAGGAGGGACAATAATAACGGGTGTCACGCCTATATCCACGCTTGCTGCAGACATGACATCTTTTTTGGGGGGGTTCGTTGGGAAGGGGTACTTGGGAGGACATAAAGAAAATGCCTCTCATGCAGCCGAATGCATTTGGTTGGGGATATGAATGGGGGAAGTACGGGTGCTGCAGAAGTGGTGGGTTCCCAATTATGATTGGCGAATGCAGCAGGAAGGGCATTATGGGCATGATGGGCCTGCGTTTGTCTTCTTCTTGGTGGCAGCAGGACACTACTTGTGCTACTGCTTGCCACCTCACCAGATTGAACTGCACTTATGGGACTCGCCACGTCACCAAGTGTTACCGCAGTGCTGGTTTGACTACGACCGGGGTGTACTAGGCCGCCAGTTCACCAAAACTCTACCAAAAAAAACTGTTAGCGATCGCAGGGATCAGGCCTGACTCTGCGAATGCTGCAGTTATGCATTTAGAGTTTTGTAAGTGACAGCGATCGATCGATACTGCACTTGGGTGGGCTGGGCGGAGGGGCAAAACGCAGGTGCTACCAGGTATCTGGACTGATCCCGCTAACACTGCATTTTTGGAAACCCTAAACTGCTGGGGACGCTAGAATAAATATGATCGGATCAGATATTGATCCGTTCAGATACTATACCACTAAAGGGAGGTGTATGGTGTGTGCGTGGGTGTTATCGCTACTGGCACTATCCTGACGCTGCATGGGGCTGGTGCTTGCCAGTTCACCAAAACGCTACCAGAAAAACTGTTAGCGATTGCGGGGATCAGGCCTGACTCTGCGAACACTGCAGTTATGCGTTTAGTGTTTTGTAAGTGACAGTGATCGATCGATACTGCACTTGGGTGGGCTGGGCAGGGCAGGGCGGAGGGGCAAAATGCAGGTGCTAACAGGTATCTGGGCTGATCCCGCTAACACTACATTTTGGGAACCCTAAACTGCTGGGGATGCTAGTATAGATCTGATCGGATCAGATATTGATCCATTCAGACACTATACCACTACGGGAGGTGTATGGTGCGTGCGTGTTAGCAGTACTGGCGCTAACCTGATGCTGCCTGGTAGGGATGAGCTTCGAGTTCGAGTCGAACTCATGTTCTACTCGAACATTGGCTGTTCGCAAGTTCGCCGAACAGCGAACAATTTGGGGTGTTCGCGGCAAATTCGAATGCCGCGGAACACCCTTTAAAAGTCTATGGGAGAAATCAAAAGTGCTAATTTTAAAGGCTTATATGCAAGTTATTGTCATAAAAAGTGTTTGGGGACCCGGGTCCTGCCCCAGGGGACATGGATCAATGCAAAAAAAAGTTTTAAAAACGGACGTTTTTTCAGGAGCAGTGATTTTATTAATGCTTAAAGTCAAACAATAAAAGTGTAATATCCCTTTAAATTTCGTACCTGGGGGGTGTCTATAGTATGCCTGTAAAGGGGCGCATGTTTCCCGTGTTTAGAACAGTCTGACAGCAAAATGACATTTGGAAGGAAAAAACTCATTTAAAACTACCCGCGGCTATTGCATTGCCGACAATACACATAGAAGTTCATTGATAAAAACGGCATGGGAATTCCCCACAGGGGAACCCCGAACCAAAATAAAAAAAAAAAAAATGATGTGGGGGTCCCCCTAAATTCCATACAAGGCCCTTCAGGTCTGGTATGGATATTAAGGGGAACCCCAGCCAAAATTAAAAAAAAAAATTGACGTGGGGTTCCCCCTAAATTCCATACCAGACCCTTCAGGTCTGGTATGGATTTTAAGGGGAACCCCGCGCCAAAAAAAAAAAAAAAACGGCGTGGGGTCCCCCTAAAAATCCATACCAGACCCTTATCCGAGCACACAACCTGGCAGGCCGCAGGAAAAGAGGGGGGGACGAGAGTGCGCCCCCCCCCCCCTCCTGAACCGTACCAGGCCACATGCCCTCAACATTGGGAGGGTGCTTTGGGGTAGCCCCCCAAAACACCTTGTCCCCATGTTGATGAGGACAAGGGCCTCATCCTCACAACCGTGGCCGGTGGTTGTGAGGGTCTGCGGGCGGGGGGCTTATCGGAATCTGGAAGCCCCCTTTAACAAGGGGACCCCCAGATCCCGGCCCCCCCCCTGTGTGAAATGGTAAGGGGGTACTTACCCCTACCATTTCACTAAAAAACTGTCAAAAATGTTAAAAATGACAAGAGACAGTTTTTGACAATTCCTTTATTTAAATGCTTCTTCTTTCTTCCTTCATCTTCTTCTTCTTCTGGTTCTTCTGGCTCTTCTGGTTCTTCCTCCGGCGTTCTCGTCCAGCATCTTCTCCGCGGCGTCTTCTATCTTCTTCTCCTCGGGCCGCTCCGCACCCATGGCATGAGGGGAGGCTCCCGCTCTTCTCTTCATCTTCTTCTCTTCTTCATCTTCTTCTTCATCTTCTTCTTCTTCTTCTTCTTCCTTCTTCTCTTCTTCCTGTCTTCTCCGGGCCGCTCCGCAGCCATGCTGGCATGGAGGGAGGCTCCCGCTGTGTGACGGCGTCTCTTCGTCTGACGGTTCTTAAATAACGGGGGGCGGGGCCATCCGGTGACCCCGCCCCCCTCTGACGCACGGTGACTTGAGGGACTTCCCTGTGACGTCACGGGGAATGCCACAGGGAAGTCCCGTCATGTGTGCGTCAGAGGGGGGCGGGGTCACCGGGTGGCCCCGCCCCCCGTTATTTAAGAACCGTCAGACGAAGAGACGCCGTCACACAGCGGGAGCCTCCCTCCATGCCACAGCATGAATTGCGGAGCGGCCCGGAGAAGACAGGAAGAAGAGAAGAAGGAAGAAGAAGAAGAAGAAGAAGATGAAGAAGAAGATGAAGAAGAGAAGAAGATGAAGAGAAGAGCGGGAGCCTCCCCTCATGCCATGGGTGCGGAGCGGCCCGAGGAGAAGAAGATAGAAGACGCCGCGGAGAAGATGCTGGACGAGAACGCCGGAGGAAGAACCAGAAGAGCCAGAAGAACCAGAAGAAGAAGAAGATGAAGGAAGAAAGAAGAAGCATTTAAATAAAGGAATTGTCAAAAACTGTCTCTTGTCATTTTTAACATTTTTGACAGTTTTTTAGTGAAATGGTAGGGGTAAGTACCCCCTTACCATTTCACACAGGGGGGGGCCGGGATCTGGGGGTCCCCTTGTTAAAGGGGGCTTCCAGATTCCGATAAGCCCCCCGCCCGCAGACCCTCACAACCACCGGCCACGGTTGTGAGGATGAGGCCCTTGTCCTCATCAACATGGGGACAAGGTGTTTTGGGGGGCTACCCCAAAGCACCCTCCCAATGTTGAGGGCATGTGGCCTGGTACGGTTCAGGAGGGGGGGGGGGCCGCACTCTCGTCCCCCCCTCTTTTCCTGCGGCCTGCCAGGTTGCGTGCTCGGATAAGGGTCTGGTATGGATTGTTAGGGGGACCCCACGCCGTTTTTTTTTTTTTTTTTGGCGCGGGGTTCCCCTTAAAATCCATACCAGACCTGAAGGGTCTGGTATGGAATTTAGGGGGAACCCCACGTCAATTTTTTTTTTAAATTTTGGCTGGGGTTCCCCTTAATATCCATACCAGACCTGAAGGGCCTTGTATGGAATTTAGGGGGACTCCCACATCTTTTTTTTTTTTTAATTTTGGTTCGGGGTTCCCCTGTGGGGAATTCCCATGCCGTTTTTATCAATGAACTTATATGTGTATTGTCGGCAATGCAATAGCCGCGGTAGTTTTAAATGTGTTTTTTCCTTCAAAATGTCACTTTGCTGTCAGACTGTTCTAAACACGGGAAACATGCGCCCCTTTACAGGCATACTATAGACACCCCCCAGGTATGAAATTTAAAGGGATATTACACTTTTATTGTTTGACTTTAAGCATTATTAAAATCACTGCTCCTGAAAAAACGGCCGTTTTTAAAACTTTTTTTTGCATTGATTCATGTCCCCTGGGGGAGGACCCGGGTCCCCAAACACTTTTTATGACAATAACTTGCATATTAGCCTTTAAAATTAGCACTTTTGATTATTCATGTTCATGTCCCATAGACTTTAACGGCGTTCGCGTGTTCGAACGAATTTTTTTCCTGTTCGCATGTTCTGGTGCGAACCGAACAGGGGGGTGTTCGGCTCATCCCTACTGCCTGGGGCGACGCAGACCCTATCTGACCCTAAAACCTAACTTATATCACTGCCGGGCAATCAGGGGGCTAAACCTTTATTAGGTAATAAATGGCGGGTGCCCCAACACTAAAAAAAATAAACTAACTAACCAGTGTCACCCGTAACAGTTATATGGTGATCACTGGTGAAAGAGTTAACTAGGGGGCAACGAAGGGGTTAAAACCTTTATTAGGTAGTATATGGAGGTCCCTGATGACATAAAACGCTGACAGCGAACCTATATATTTGTGTCCCTAACTAGCGTCACCAGTGACACTAATACAGCGATCAGAAAAACGATCGCTTAGTGACACTAGCGACGGGGGGTGATCAAGGGGTTAAAACTTTATTGGGGGGATTAGGGGGTACCCTAGACCTAAAGGGGGCTAACCCTAACTGCCCTACCACACTAACTGTCACAAACTAACACCAATGCAGTAATCAGAAAAAAAAACTGCTTGGTATCACTGTGACGGGGGGGGGGGGTGATTGGGGGGTGATGGGGGGTGAAAAGTGTGCCTGGGGTGTTTTACTGTGTGTGTATGTGTTGTGCACTCACATCGATGTCTTCTCTCCTCGGCGCCGGAACGGAAAATACCGAGCCGAGGAGCAATGACATGGATATATAGAGGTTAAGTACAGCGCTGCGCTAAAAATGACAAACAGCAGCCAACACACCCGTAGACTCAGGATCAAACTAACAGTAAAAAAATTCCAAAAGTGTGGCGCTATGAGTTACGTGAAAGAGTAATGAATAAATAATAATTTAGATGATGACTTTTTAGTTGAAACATGTCGGGTGGACCCCTCATGACTACCGCTACAAGATTACATGCTGTTTTTATCTTCTGAAAATGTGAGTTTGTTTTCTCTTTATTTTAAATAAATCCAAGTTCAAACATTATCACGCTATGTGAGTGTTTTTATCCCTCACATGTAACACAAACTATTTGCTTGGCTCATGGTGTACCCATTGCTGAGGAAGCCGTGCTGATTTCTTTCCCCTATCTGTGTGATGACATCCGACCAGATATTATACCTAGACCTGTATGGCATACGCCATTTCAGGCCACAACTTCTGGTAAGCCTCCTTGGTTTCTGGTGATGGTCCTGGCACCGATTTCAATCTTCTGTGCACTTCTGGTCTCTCTACGGTTCATCTACCTACCAGGTTGCCGGTTCAGAACCATCCCCCTGCATGCTAAGGAGATACCTGTTCATCATTATTTTTTCACTTTTATCACAGACTTTTTGCTTTTGTTTGTTCACTTATTTGGACTTTGCATTCAACATTGTTTTGTGTTTTTTTTACACTTGGTCCAATACATGTATTTGAGTGTTACCATTTCATTCACTATTACATACATTCACGCAGTATTTTTCTGGTTCATACCGAAATATCTGCTTTGAAGTCACTGTATCTTTAAAGTTTTATTTGAATTATTATTTATTCATTACTCTTTCACGTAACTCATAGCGCCACACTTTTGGAATTTTTTTACTGAGGAGCAATGACATCACTTCCTCTGCCACTGTTTACTATACAGCAGCAGAGGAAGAATCTCATTCGTGTGGAGCGATCGCGAGGGGGTGGCCACGAATGAGTGGTCTCCCCCTCAGCCTGGATCGCTCCCCTAACAAAGCCGACCGCCTTGAGCACCAGGTACATGATTTTGCCTACCCGTGCCATTCTGCCGCAGTATATCTGCGTTAGGCGGTCGGCAAGTGGTTAAATACTGCACTATGGAGTCCCCCCTTCCCTTATCTTATATGGTCGATTGATATCTGGCTGAAACTCTGGGGCGCCCTAGTAGCGGATCTGGTGCAGTTACTGGAGATCCTTAGGAGAGGTACCACTGAGGGGGCTGTGGAGCGGATTTTTTGCACAGTCTGCTATTTACATTATTGGTTTTGTATTTTTTGCATCATTTGCACAGATTGCGTACTTTGCAAGCACCTTCATTTTTTATTGTGATTTGTGCACATTGCCTTGTGATTTGTTTAGATAATTTATTCACTTTGGTTTTTATTATCTATATTTTTTTATTATTATTTTTTAGGAATTATGTTATTTATTCATTTGTGAGTATTTGTTTGGAATTCGTGTTTGAGGATTTTGTTCATCCTTTAGGATTCTAGTCAAGGGCCCACCTAGTTAATTATTTATTTTTCTGGAGTGTGTTATTTCTTTATTCATTTATTGTTATAGAATTGGTTCTGCGTATCTCTGGCTATACAATCCAATGAGAGATTAAATTTAGGAGCATTATCCATTTGGATTTATCCTTCTGGAATCTCCAAAGATTTTGTCTCATTACATTTATTTTTATATCCTTAGTAAGAGCCACTTATATATATTTATTTACCATAAGCAATTGAGTTGCAAGTCCTAAAATGACTTGCTACGCTATTGCTAGACCTGTCAGGCTTTACAAGTTTGTTGCCCAATTGCAGCAAATCTGCGTTGCATAACTCCAGATCAACTTTCTTTGCAAAAAATCTGCAAGTCTGCTGCAAGTTCTGGTTCAGTTATATTGTGCAATAGTCATCCCACCACAGGGGTCACTGTGGCTGAATTTTCATGCTGTAGACTTGCAGAACTCTTGCTGTAGACTCACCAATGTAACTTTGCTCTTGCTAGAGACTTGTCACGCAAATTTTCTACAAATTGGAAAACTGTTTGCCAGTGAAAATATGCATCAAGGGAAGAAGGGTATTAATATATATTAGCAGAATTAAATACACTAACACATAGATCCCAACTGTCCCTGATTTCAAGGGACTGTCCCTGATTTGGAACAATGTCCCTCTGTCCCTCATTCTTCCTCATTTTGGTCTGATCTATATAGATGTATATAAAATGCACTTTTTATCTATCAAAAGGGGTTTTCCAGTGCTAAACCTTTCATCTGATTTCTAAATTGCTGCATTTGTAAATTCCAAAAGCCAATATAAAGGAATAGTAGTGGTACAAAAAAGCACTTGTGGGTTTAACCAATCTTGTTTTTTGTACAATTCAAGGGGGGCGTGGCAAGGGGTGTGTCATATATCTGCATACTTTTGCTGATGGGTGTCACTCATTCCCATTTTAAAAAGTTGGGAGGTATGCTAACAAACTAAAGCTCAATTCCAGCTCACACTACAATCAGCAGTTACAGCAAATAGTTATTTTTTTCCTTTTTGGATGAAGGTGGTGCATAAATAAATAAAAGCTGATCATTTTAATCACCCCTGTTAGTGTTAAGTAGTTTGTCTGATACATTCTGCTGGTGATTCTGCTGCATCACCAGAAGAAATAGAAGAAAGAAAGCCTCAAAAAGGAACCTAATACAGCCATCAGATCTAAGAATTGGTAAGCTGCAATATAATACATGCTTTTTGGTGTAATACTGCTTTAAGTCACACAATGCTTGCTCAACTGTTTGGCAAATCTGTATTTTTTGTAAAAAAAAAAAAAATAATTAAAATTAATTTTAACCACTTCAGCCCCGGAAGATTTTACCCCCTTCCTGACCAGAGCACTTTTTACAATTTGGCACTGTGTCACTTTAACTGACAATTGCGCTGTCATTCAATGCTGTACCCAAATGAAATTTGCGTCCTTTTTTTCCACAAATAGAGCTTTCTTTTGGTTATATTTAATCACCTCTGTGGTTTTTATTTTTTGCGCTCTAAACAAAAAACGAGCAGCAATTTTAGAAAAAAACATTTTTTTTTTACTTTTTGCTATTAAAAATATTCCCCATTTTAAAAAAAAAACACATTTCTTCATCAGTTTAGGCCAATATATATTCTTCTACATATTTTTGGTAAAAAAAAAATGCAATAAGCGTATATTGATTGGTTTGCGCAAAAGTTATATTGTCTACAAACTATGGCAAAGATTAATGGCATTTTTATGGCATTTTTACAATTTTTTTGAATTTACTAGTAATGGCGGTGGTCTGCGATTTTTAGCGGTACTGCGACATTGTGACTGATAGATCGGAGACTTTTGACACTTTTTTGGGACCATTGGCATGTTTACAGCGATCAGTGCTATAAAAATGCACTGATGGGGGCGTGGCCTGCAGCGGACCATGATGGAGGCTTGAAGCCTGAGCTCCGCGCCGCTGACAGGATCCGGAGCGACCACAAGCAACGATCTGACCCCCAATCTGGCCACACGGAGGGGCCCGACATCTGGATTATCCTGGGCATGTCTAGAAGGCGGAATAAGCCGCCAGCACCTCGCCGCCTCACAGACTACTATCCCCTCACAGCCATGAACGAGGCCCAAGATGGCGCCGGCGCCTGGAGCAATGCCTCAGAAACGTCACACTCTACACACACTGAGGTTGGCAGTTCCCCCACAGGAAGATCCTCCAATCCAGCCACCTGAAAACAATTACAGGGAGGAAATGGATACCCTGCCATTGCCAGATGTCTCATCCTCTCAGCACAGCGCAGACAGAGGTAAGAGACTGGCATCTTCCCCAGCCATCTTCCCCAGCCATCTCCCCCAGCAAGGAGTCACACTATAAAAAGCATCAGTGGGCTGACAGGGACCTTAACACAGCACACACTCCAGCTTTAGCACACAGCACACACCCCAGCTCCCTGCATCAGACAACCCTGTGACAGAATCCATACTCAAAGCCATGCTCCTGACTTTGCAAAGAGACCTGCACAGGGAACTGCAAGTTTCTGTCTCTCAGATACATGACAAGGTAGACAAATTTGAGGGGAGAATGAATGTACTAGAGGAAAACATGCATGACCACGTTAGAGCACACATTCCAAGGGACATACTAGCGAGGGTGCACTACACCCTGTTCCAAATTATTATGCCAATTATATTTTTCTCATTTACCTAAATAATTGATGTAAACAACAGTCAGCATAATTATCATGTTATCAACTATTAAGAGTACAATTCAAATTTTATTGAACAAACCTCCTAATGATAACAGTTAAAAAAAAAAAAAAAAAAAACTTACAATGCACTGTTCCAAATTATTACGTGCAGTCATGCCCTGTACACACGGCCGGACATTGATCGGAAATTCTGACAACAAAATCCATGTATTTTTTCTGACGGATGTTGGCTCAAACTTGTCTTGCATACACACAGTCACACAAAGTTGTCGGAAAATCTGATCGTTCTGAACACTGTGATGTAAAACACGTACATCAGGACTATAAACGGGGCAGTAGCCAATAGCTTTCGTCTCTTAATTTATTCTGCGCATGTGTGGCACTTTGTGCGTCGGATTTGTGTACACATGATCGGAATTTCTGACAACGGATTTTGTTGTCTGAAAATTTTATAGCAAGCTCTCAAACTTTGTGTGTCGGAAATTCCTATGGAAAATGTGTGATGGAGCCTACACACGGTCGGAATTTCCGACAACAAGGTCCTATCACACATTTTCCATCGGAAAATCCTATTGTGTGTACAGGGCATAAGTTTCAAAACACTTTATAGGTTGTAAAGAACTGAAAATTGTCATTTGTTGTGTTTGCGGCATATTTACTGAAATCAAAAGCTATTTCAATCAAACTTTGAACAACATTTTAACTTTTTAAACATTTTAACAGGTCATGTTACATTTTAACATAGGACCCCTAATTTGATAGCAGCTTCACAAGTCTTGCATCCATTGAATTTGTAAGTTTTTGGACAGTTTCTGCTTGAATTTCTTTGTAAGATGTCAGAATAGCCTCCTAGAGCTGCTGTTTGGATGTAAACTGCCTTCCACCCTCATAGATCTTTTGCTTGAGGATGCTCCAAAGGTTCTCAATAGGATTGAGGTCAGGGGAGGATGGAGGCCACACCATGACTTTCTCTACTTTTATCCCCATAGCAGCCATTGATGCAGAGGTATTCTTAGAAGCATGAGATGGTGCATTGTCATGCATGTAGATGATTTTATTACGGAAAGCATAGTTCTTCCTTCTGTACCAGGGAAGGAAGTGGTCAGTCAGGAACTCCACATTCTTTGCAGAGGTCATCTTTACACCTTCTGGGACCCTAAAGGGGCTGACCAGCTCTCTTCCCATGATTCCGGCCCAAAACATGACTCCACCACCGCCTTGCTAATGTCGCAGCCTTGTTGGAACAGGGTGGCCATCCATCAACCATCCACTATTCCATCCATCTGGACCATCCAGGGTCGCACGGCACTCATCAGTGAACAGGACTGTTTGAAAATTAGTCTTCATGTGTTTTTCTGCCCAATGCAGCCGTTTCTGCTTGTGAGCATTGGTTAGTGGTGGCCGAATGGAAGGTTTATGCACAGTTGCAAGACCCTGGAAGACTCTACACCTTGATGTCCGTGGGACTCCAGAGGCACCAGCAGCTTCAAATACCTGTTTGCTGCTATGTCATGGTGTTTTAGCAGCTGCTCTCTTGATCCGATGCATGGATCTGGCAGAAATCTTCCTCAATGTGCCTTTATCTGCACGAAACCCGTCTGTGCTCTGAATCAGCCACAAATCTCTTAATAGTGCGATGATCATGCTTAAGTTTTCGTGAAATATCTAATGTTTTCATACCTCATCCAAGGCATTGAACTATTTCACTCTTTTTGGCAGCAGAGAGATCCTTTTTCTTCCCCATATTGCTTGAAAATGGTGCTCTGCTTAATAATGTGGAACACCCTCCTTTAATAGTTTTTCCTTTTGTAGCGCTGGTAGATTTTTATCTACCGCTGATAGGTAAATTTAGTGGGTCGCTTATTATAGGAAGTTAGATTTTCCTCTGTTCCAGCTTGGCTGACGTTGCATGCAGTTCCACATTGTGCCGGTGGGTGTCGTTGTCACCATCGGCAGGTGTTGGAAAAGCAACGTGTTGAAGCGAATGAGTGCTCCTCTGTCCCGGAGATAACTCGGTGGAGGTGGTCCTCCAAGGAGAGGGTATTTATGGGACAGACGCCATGTTTTAGGGTTCGTTTTCAGCCACCTGCTGGCCCTCCTGGCCGACAGGTATGCACTAGGAATACCATCTCTTGGTCCTCCGTTCCAGAGGCCCGCGTCGATGCGGTGTGTGGGTGGGACCAGAAGCCTGTCTGGGGCCTACCACAGAAGCGGAGGAATGGTCCTGAGCTGTCTATCCTGAGTGAAGAAGCTGGACAACCGAGAAGATCCCAGGGGAGGACCCATCATGGAAGGATCATGCAGAGTGCTGGTCTGGAGAGGGGCCTGGTGACTCGATTGGAGGACGCATTCCTAAAGTAATTTTACAGTATAGTACTGCCGGGTTGGCTTAAAGGTTCAAGTACTGTATCTGACAGTCATCATAGGCCAGTACATCCTGTGGCAGAGGATCGTACGGGTTTTATTCCAGATAAGTCTGTGGCAGAGACTTTTGTTTGTGCTACGTGCTGGCTGCTAGGCAAGTGAGAGATGTCTATCCAGGCGGGCAAAGATTGAATCCCACGAAAGGGGGACTATTCAATTGCAAGTGTTCAATTACAAAGAATGTTCTGAAGAAATACAATAGAAAGGTATTTGAGCTTCCCTGCAGCTTTCCTACTACCTCTTTCCTGCTACTTCCCTTGTTCGTTTTATTAAAGCATTGGAAAACCTACTCAAGTGTTTGGTGCTTATATCGTTCAGAGGTAAACTCAACGGAACCCTAGACCCGGTGTCGGTGAAACAGAGGTGTCGAGAGTGAAGGTAACAAGCCCGCTTAAACCAGCAGATCCACCGAGAGTTATTGCTACATGTGGGGGCATCGTCCAGGGTTTGTTAGCCGTCAATTCTCACAATCTGGAGAGGTTTTTCACCCGGATTTTACGGTGAGAACTGGACTTTGTCATTTTCTCAGGAGAAGAAGAGGTTAAAAGTTGCAGGACTTTATTTCTGAGTGCGTAGGCGGCGGGCGCCAGTACAAGCCCGGGAGCTACGTGATCAGAAGAATAAGTGGGAGGAGTCTACCCTACTTGATACCGCGTGGGATGCGTGTATGTGTTTGGCGCCAGAGAAGAAGAGAGGCCTCGTGATCGTGCTGAGAAGATCAGAGTGTGGCCATGTCTTTTTCGGCGATGTAGTCAATTATGGGACCAAGAATGTTCCCAGCGAGCACCGTGTCGAGTACTGTGTTGAGCGGAACCCTGCTTACAGATACCGGTATTCATCTGAAGCCGCAGGGGAGGTTTGTTCTCTACACCGTTGGAGATATCGAAAGGCTGGGCATGATTTGCCACAAATGAGAGGGACTGGCCGTACATCTCCGTCCATTTGGTTGCTGCCTGCAATGTGGAGAATATTTGTTTGTGGTGGAGCAACCTACCATGTCGCCCCGTGCTTATCATATGGACTGGGCTACAGGTGTCACCACAGTAGAGGCTGCTACTTCTGCTGGAAGAGAACGGCAGGCCGTGACTTTGCCTGTTGCTGCCGAGAGTGTTCCGGAGAGAGACGCTGCTGTTACCGATTCATCAGCGGACATTACTTTGATTTTCACATCCACTACACCTATCCCTGTTGTACCTGTCCAGAAGAAGGTGGGATATGTGAAGGCTTCACGCGGCTGTAGTCGAGGCCTACCCCAGAGACTACCCGAACCGGATCCAACAAAGTCCATGTGAGGAACGGGTGAGCAATTGTTGGGGAATGTATCTGGGACTGTAAATAAATATCTGCCAGAAGAAGAACTGGGAGATTCGGAGATAGAATCCATGTTGGATCTCTCCGGTGATGATGACCTATTTGGGACTATGTCACAAGAGTTGTTATGGGCCCAAGGCGAGGATGTCGCCTCTGCCATGACTTTTCCTGAATGGACAGCCCTGAGTTCTGGGAAGACGTCACCTTGTGTGGAGCCACACAGCGCTGTAAATAAGACATTGTCAAAAGTTACTAGTTCACTTCAGACACTGGCTGGGTCTATGGTGAGCAAGTCATTGGATTCGTGTGTGCCTCCTGGTATGGGGAAAAATAGATCCTTACCAAAACTTGCACGTTTGCAGAGAATGTTGAACAAGCGTGTCGCTACGGAGTATGGTTCGGAGTTCCCATATGTCCCTCAGGACATAATGCAAGTGATTGAAACTAACCGGGAGCTTTGGTACAGTGAAGCTGTTTGGGACTATTTGTCTGTGCCTAAGCCTTTTCGGAAAACTGGTTGTTCTATT
Source organism: Lithobates clamitans (assembly GCA_037952925.1). Taxonomy (NCBI): domain Eukaryota; kingdom Metazoa; phylum Chordata; class Amphibia; order Anura; family Ranidae; genus Lithobates; species Lithobates clamitans. Next base: position 1,377,337 of record JBBGZY010000512.1, read on the forward strand.
GCTATGGATGAACGTTACAGTGGATGTTTTATGCACTGGAATTATGGTCGGCACATTCATGCTGACAAAGTGGTCATTTGCAGACCCGGAAAAGATGACGTTGTGTATTTCATCACTACAGTGGATAAACTGGGAAAGACACTGACATTGCCAGATCCCCGGTTTTATTGGTAATTATGGACAAAAGAGTTAGTTAGTTAGTGTCAGTGCATAGAGATCTTCGTGGTCAAGATCTGAATACTCATCGCAGTGTTTTAAATCCAAGGACTTCTTTTTTGCTAGCCAGATTTTCTTCATTTAAGAAAAATTGTGTATATATAGGGATGGACTCCTAAAGATTAATCTGATATAGATAATGGGAAGAGAGTTTCATTTTTTTCAAATGAGACTTTGCTCCTGAAACAGTATAGGTCGCATGTATGTTTAATATGTTTTCCTTTTCAAGAACTATTTGATCCCCTATCAAGCTGTTAGGCTTTTCATCTAAAATAGATAGTGAGGTTGTGTACAGTCTTATGCCCCGTATACACGGTCGGACTTTGTTCGGACATTCCGACAAAAAAATCCTAGGATTTTTTCCGACGGATGTTGGCTCAAACTTGTCTTGCATACACACGGTCACACAAAGTTGTCGGAAAATCCGATCGTTCTAAACGCGGTGATGTAAAACACATACGTTGGGACTATAAATGGGGCAGTGGCCAATAGCTTTCATCTCTTTATTTATTCTGAGCATGCGTGGCACTTTGCCCGTCGGATTTGTGTACACACGATCGGAATTTCCGACAACGGATTTTGTTGTCGGAAAATTTTATATCCTGCTCTCAAACTTTGTGTGTCGGAAAATCCAATGAAAAATGTGTGATGGAGCCTACACATGGTCGGAATTTCCGACAACAAGGTCCTATCACACATTTTCCGTCGGAAAATCCGACCGCGTGTACCGGGCATTAGGATGGCTTTGTTTGCGGATGTGAACATAATGTTTTACAAGTGTTGATCTTAAAATGTCTTTCTACTGTCTTTCTTTCTTCTTTATCTAAATCCAAGTTTTAAGCTCAAATACCTACTCTCAGGCTTGGGAGTTATTGTTTTGTGACGTTGAGGACAATGTCTATTGTACTGGGGGGAGTATGTAGCGCTGGTAGATTTTTATCTACCGCTGATAGGTAAATTTAGTGGGTCGCTTATTATAGGAAGTTAGATTTGCCTCTGTTCCAGCTTGGCTGACGTTGCATGCAGTTCCACATTGTGCCGGTGGGTGTCATTGTCACCATCGGCAGGTGTTGGAAAAGCAACGTGTTGAAGCGAATGAGTGCTCCTCTGCCCCGGAGATAACTCGGTGGAGGTGGTCCTCTGAGTTGCATTCTGGGAGCGGGTATTTATGGGACAGACACCATGTTTTAGGGTTCGTTTTCAGCCACCTGCTGGCCCTCCTGGCCGACAGGTATGCACTAGGAATAATAAAAAACCCAAGGGTTAAACGCTGCACTAAAAAAAGGAATGAATTGAATGGTAAACTGTAAAAGCCACCAGCACAAAAAGTCCAATACTAAACTCAAATAAATAAAAATAAAAATAAAAAATGCAGCGCTAAAACAATAATGTGAAATGAACAGAAATCACCAAAAAAGCTCATGTATGTGTGAAAAATACAAACCAGCACATCAAAAATGACTAAAGGTGATAGCCCATAAAACATTGACAAAACAAAAATTGAATAAAAAAAATAATAGTAATATGATGAAGTAATGGTGAAAACAAGTCTCACATGGAAAACTAAAGCAGATATCTCAACACGTGAAAAAACCTTTGAAAACACTAGAGATGTTCAAAATTAAAAAATACAATAAGGATATGTGTAATAAAAGTGTCAAACACAAGAGGGAAAAATAAATCCAAAATAAGTGTACATGTAAAATCCCAGTAGCAAATAGTGTAAAAAGTTCAAAACTAAAAAGTCCATATACAATGTGAGTTGAAAATCCAAAGAAAATGTGAACTGAAATCCAAAGGAAGTGTGGTAAAGGTAAGTCCAACATCCAGAGTATTCACACCCAAGTGAGATTCGAGGCTCCTTACCAGCTAGAGATGACTACCATAACAGTAGTCTCACCAGGCATTTGGGAAATTATCAGGTCTCCCACAAACCTATGCCGACATCCACAGTTGAAATCATGGTAATATACAGCATAAAATAAACAGCACAGATACCAGTACTTCCGGTCTTGGCCGTGGCCAGAAGTGATGACACCTGACTCTTCCTTGACATGTATCGTCACCGCCCATGTGACTTTATGCACTAGGAATACCACCTCGTGGTCCTCCGTTCCGGGGGCCCGCGTCGCTGCGGCGTGTGGGTGGGCCCAGAAGCCTGTCTGGAGCCTACCACAGCAGCAGAGGAATTGTCCTGAGCTGTCTATCCTGAGTGAAGAAGCTGGACAACCGAGAAGATCCCAGGGAAGGACCCATCATGGAAGGATCATGCAGAGTGCAGATCTGGAGAGGGGCCTGGTGACTCGGTTGGAGGACGCATTTCGAAGTAATTTTACAGTATAGTACTGCGGGGTTGGCTTAAAGGTTCAAGTACTGTATCTGACAGTCATCACAGGCCAGTACATCCTGTGGCAGAGGATCGTACGGGTTTTATTCCAGATAAGTCTGTGGCAGAGACTTTTGTTCATGCTACGTGCTGGCTGCTAGGCAAGCGAGAGATGTCTATACAGGCGGGCAAAGATTGAATCCTATGAAAGGGGTACTATTCAATTGCAAGTGTTCATTTACAAAGAATGTTCTGAAGAAATACAACAGAAAGGTATTTTAGCTTCCCTGCAGCTTTCTTACTACCTCTTTCCTGCTACTTCCCTTGTTCATTTTATTAAAGCATTGGAAAACCTACTCAAGTGTTTGGTGCTTATATCGTCCAGAGGTAAACTCAACAGAACCCTAGACCCGGTGCCGGTGAAACAGAGGTGTCGAGAGTGAAGGTAACAAGCCCGCTTAAACCAGCAGCTCCACCGAGAGTTATTGCTACACTTTAATTGGACTCACCTGGCAATCTAATTATCACAGGCGTCCGAGATTGTTTTCAGTGATCAAAAGAGCCCTGAGACACAATGCCATCCATGAGTTAAACTGAAAAACAAAATATTTAATCTTTGTGACACTGAAATAGAATTTGCATAATCATTTGGAACAGGGTGTACTTTCATGTTAAGGAACAGATACTACAAGTGGCCAAAACCACTAAACTGTTACCAGCACCGTACACAAATGTCCTCATATTTAGTGACCTCTCTAAGGCCACAATGGAGATGAGAAGAGCATTCACCCCCGTACCTCCCTGTTACAGGAAAAGAAAATCGCGTATAAGTCAGGTTTTCCTACCAAACTACTGGTAATGTATCAGCAACAAGTAATTCCCATCCTAGAATTTATTAAAATCACTCCAAACACACTTCAATGGTTATACTGACTTTTAAACTGAAACAAAAAAGCCTTTGAACAAAACCACAGCAACCACAGCAAGCAACAGGATCAGTGATCCAACGGTGCACCGCAATCACAGCGGACCTGAAGTGTGATCTGGTGTATCTCTCACCCAACCTTCTAAGGCCCAGCAATCCGATCGGTGTAGTCCTCCTCAGACAGTGGCGTCTAATGTCAGTGCAATGGAATACCGTGTAACCATGCCCCAGACATGTTTTGTCGAAAAGACTTTTTCAAATGGGATTGGTTATATTGGTTATATAATTTATTTTAGTCTTTGTACCTGTGCTTCGCAGTCATTGGGACATGATGCGTGCGCATGTGCAAAGCAGGAGGTCACATGACTGATGATATTCACATTTTTTTTTGTGTTGTGTATTCATATCATCACTGTAATTAGTGGTGTTTTACAAGTTAGGATATATTTTATGTGATAATGCTGGACGCAGCACTCATAACACATAACATACCATAAAAATGTTTATTCCAGTTATGTGTTTAATCTGTGTACTGGTGCTTCACGGTCATGGGGACATGATGAGTGAGCATGTGCTGATCAGGGGATCACATGACTGATGATGATCACATGATTGATCATGGCTAGTATATTAGGATTGAAGGACCACTTGTGTAACCAATCCCATTTGAAGAAGTCTTTTCGACGAAACATGTCTGGGGCATGGTATTCCATCGCACATTAGACGCCGCTGTCTGAGGAGGACTACACCGATTGGATTGCTGGGCCTTAGAAGGTTGGGTGAGAGATACACCAGATCACACTTCAGGTCCGCTGTGATCGCGGTGCACCGTTGGATCACTGATCCTGTTGCTTGCTGTGCTTGCTGTGGTTTTGTTCAAAGGCTTTTTTGTTTAAGTTTAAAAGTGAGTGTAACAGTTGAAGTGTGTTTAGAGTGATTTTAATAAATCTGTCAAAATGGTATCATGCTATGTGGAGCACTTTATTCATTTTTTCACATATGGAGCTGGCTTGATTGGAGTCACAGTTCATCACATGCAACCCAGGTGTGGTTCAATTGCTGTTTTGCCGAACATGAGAGTGGGAGGCTATACAATCTGGTGAGTTCGCTCTTCAGAGGGAGTGGTGTCACTATCACGGTGGTGTGGTGGAAAAGTAGATTTATCACACAAGAAGATTGAAAAACAACTGTTGAGCTTGATCATTCAATTCTTGTAATTTATTATCTATAGTGACACTTTTCACTGGGTGTTAAAAAATGTTTTTTTTTTCTTTCATGATAAAAATAATTTTTTTCATGATACTATTATTTTTATGTATAATTAGAGAGTTATAGGCATCATGCTGCTCTGACTCATTATTTTACACAATTTATATTAGCACCACTATCTCTATCTGTACACATGTGAGAGGTATAGTTTTGGGATTCTGATCAATTTACATTTTTATTTAAGTGACAGCTTTTTTCACTGTACACTATGTATGTACACACATTTTGTATTCATGTACACATCTTTTATATAAAATTTTATAATGGTTTGGTCGGATTGATGAAAACACCCATTCTAAAGACAGCTCATCCCAAAGAACATTAAATCAAAAAAAGCAGGAAGATAAAGGATGGGGGATTTTTACGGTGTCTAGGATACATTTATACACTTGACTTATTGTAAGTAAAAAATATAGATTTTATTAACATATTAGTTTAAAAGAAGAACAAAAAATGCTAACTTTTAAGTTAGCAGTAAAAGATTATATACAATTGGTGGTCATCGTCTTATACAGGTGGATAATAAATCGCAGCAAGAGATATTGCACATTAGCCCGACATGTTTCGCTACTTTAGCTTCTGGGGCCTCCCCCCCTTTTCCTTTCCCCCTTTTTTCCCCCTTCCCCCCTCCCCCCCTCTTCCTTCCCTTCCTCCCCATTCGCTTCCCTTTCCCTCTAGTTCCCCCAATCCCCCAACTCCCTTCTACTCCTCCACACAAACTCAAATTTTAATATATTCAATCAAAGATTTAACCTCATGGCAACCCTAATGTCCCCTAGTGTTTCCCTATCAGCCCTCTATGACCTTGCCAAATTGACCCCTTCGGATTCGATGTATCTGGGATCAAGTCAGGGGATTGGCCAGGCAGTTTAAAGGTGTAACCATTGCATGGGGTAAGTGTCTAATACTTATAGGCAACTGGGTTCATAATCAACCTTGACATTCTGTATGTATAAACTTTATAGTGATCTTTAAACTGTTGTTATAACTTTGTTCTTTTTTGTTTATTTAGTGGTCTCAATTTAATAAATTTCTTGCACATCCCCTGAGGAAGCTAAAGTAGCGAAACATGTCGGGCTAATGTGCAATAACTCTTGCTGCGATTTATTATCCACTTGTATAAGACGATGACCACCAATTGTATATAATCTTTTACTGCTAACTCAAAAGTTTGCATTTTTTGTTTTTCTTTTAAACTAATATGTTAATAAAATCTATATTTTTTACTTACAATAAGTCAAGTGTATAAATTTATGCTAGACACCATAATAATCCCCCATCCTCTATCTCCCTGCTTTTTTTGATTAAACATCTTTTATATAGTTTTACACTTTTCTTTGGCACAGTGGAGTAAGAGGGATTCAGGGGCGGCTTATTAGATACAAACTCAGTGAACACCTACACAAGAAATTTGATTATTATATAAAAAGCCTTAGGCTACAATATTACTCCTCGGCTAACAAGTCAGGCGCGTTCCTGGCCAAACAACTACAAAACATCGAGCTAATAATAAGATACAGTTTCTATCCAACTCCCAAGGTAAAAAGGTTAATAATCCCCTAGATATAGCAAATGAGTTCAGTGCATTTTATGCCAAACTTTACAATTTTAATGACTCGGACCAAGAAATCAAGCCAAAAATAGAAGATATGGATGCGTTTCTCTCGTCTATTCACCTTCCCTCAATATCCACCGAGCAACTAGAATCCATTTCTACGCCCTTCTCTCCAGAGGAAGTTCATACAGCCATTAAACAATTACCCCTCAACAAGGCCCCAGGCCCCGATGGATTCCCAAACGAATACTACAAACACTTCTCTGACTTGATCACCCTAGACCTATGCAACACCTTTAACCAGTATACCCTTACAGGCAAAATCCACACGGAAGCACTAGAAGCCCTAATTGTCACCATACCCAAACCAGGCAAACCCTTTGATAACCCAGCCAATTACCGCCCGATCTCACTCTTAAACACTGACACAAAACTTTATGCAAAACTACTGGCTCAACGCCTATCCAAAATTATCCCCCTCATAATACAAATACATCCTGACCAAGTCGGATTTGTACCCGGCAGACAGGCATCCGATGGCACTAGACACCTCATCGATTTAATACAATGGGTAGAGCACAGTCAAACGCCTTCTCTCTTCCTTTCACTGGATGCAGAGAAGGCGTTTGATAGGGTGCATTGGAAATACATGGAAAAAGTCATGTACAAATTTGGACTGACAGGGAACATCCTCAAGGCTATACTCAACCTTTACTCCTCCCCCAGTGCCTGAGTCTGGACACCAGGAATAACATCAGACCCCTTTCTTATCACTAATGGGACAAGGCAAGGGTGCCCACTCTCCCCCTTGATTTTTGCCATGGTAATGTAACCACTTGCGCAAATCATCAGATCCACACCAGCAATTTCGGGCATCACAGTAGGAGATTTTGAACATAAAATAGGTCTCTATGCGGATGACATTATCATCACCCTCACAAATCACCAATCCTCCCTTCCCAGTGTCCAAAAAACACTAGAACAGTTCAGTTCAGTCTCTCTTTACAAAATAAACCACAGCAAATCCACCATGATGAACCCAGGGATAAACCCTCGAACTACACTCCACATCTCGACAAACACACCTTTTGCATGGTCCAAGAGCTCATCACTCCCGTACTTAGGAATTCAACTAACCTTCCCCAGTAAGTCACTAATTACCCTAAACTATGCCGCACTACAAGAGAAGCTTCTGTGCATCTCCAAAGATTAGAGTAACTATATTGTCTCTTGGGCTGGTAGAATAGCTCAAGCCAAAATGTATCTAATGCCACATATTTTGTATATGTTTCCTACACTCCCTTTACCTTTGCTACCCAAACATTTGGCACAATTACAAGGAATAATCAATGCACATTTCTGGCAACATAAACAACCCAGACTCAAAAAGAACATTCTTTTATCTCCTGTACAGAATGGAGGGATGGGAGCCCCCAACGTCCAAGCATACTACAAAGCAGTTGTACTGGATCAATTACGAGAATGGTGGTCGTCCACCTCAACCAAGACATGGACACAAATTGAAACCTTAGCTCTTACTGCAACTCCGAAACACACTCTGACGGCTGTGCTACTCACCTTGAAACCACGTTGTCACTTCCTACAATCTGTAACTGCAGCGTTATGAGTATGGTCGGCCACTACACAGGAATCCAATGGCATACCCAAATCTATCCTTTCCAAACTCCGCATCCAAGCACTGGAACTGATCTCTCCTAACTTACCTCTCAAAACATGGATACAAAAAGGGCTCACCAACCTGGGACAACTCATGTCCATTTCAGGATCCCACCCATTCTCTCAACTACAACAAACGTTTGACCTGCCTGCCAATACTTTTTTTTTTATATATGCGGCTCCGATCTATCCTCTCCACGCTGAATATCATAGAATGCGATTCCCTACTAGATGGCATTTTGAAATTCTACAACACCCCTAATCCAGCAGTTAAAGGTATTGCATGCGTATATAAATTATTGACAATGTCCTCCGCAGACCACACCTCTCCATCCATCAACTTCTGGTCAACCTTCACGAACTCTCCACCACAGTCCCTACTATGGCACAAGGCCTTGACCCTTCCTCTTCGAGCTTCACGATGTATCTCTCATTGGGAATCAACGCAAAAACTGTTCCATAAGTGGTACTTCACCCCAGCCAGATTGGTAAATATCTACCCATCTACCTCATCTCAATGCTGGAGAAACTGTACAGAAAAAGGTACCCTGCAGCACATATGGTGGGACTGCCCTAACATCCACAATTACTGGAAAGAAGTCTCTGCCTTCATCTCAAAGCTATGCAAAATCCCTTTACCAATATCCCTGCTGGACCTCCTTTTGGGTCTCAACATCCCCAATTGGCAGAAAAATGTCAGAGTATTGGCAACTCACATCCTAATGGCAGCTCATTTAGCTTTAGCAAGAAAATGGAAAGCGCCACAACCTCCTTCCAGATCAGATCTTATCACTCTGCTGAACAATCACTTCCAAATGGAGGCCTCCTTCGCCAAGGCCAACCTGTCTACCGTAACGTTTCGCCTCAACTGGGAACCATGGATCATTGACCCAAGGAGTACGGCACTACATTAACCACTTCCCTACCCACGTATGTACATATGACGTCCACAGATGGCATCTCCCATCCTGGGTGGACGTCATATGACGGCCTCGGGTTCCCGGCCGACTAGGGGGCACGCGCCCGCCGCATTGCTTGGGTCCCGGTGCGTGTGCCCGTTAACCGGGCCGGACCGTGGATCTCTGTGTGTAAACACAGAGATCCACGTCCTGTCAGCTCAGAGGGGAGCGATCTGTGTTCCCAGAACGGAGGAACACTGATCGGTCTCCTCCCCTTGAGCGTCCCCTCCCCCTACAGTTAGAAGCATTCCCTAGGAAACACATTTAACCCCTCCCCACCCCTAGTGGTTAACCCCTTCACTGCCTGTCACATTTACACAGTAATCAATGCAATTTTATAGCATTGATCGCTGTATAAATGTGAATGGTCCCAAAAATGTGTCAAAAGTCTCCGATGTGTCCGCCATAATGTCGCAGTCACGAAAAAAAATTGCGATCGCCACTATTACTAGTAAAAAAAAATAAATAAATATATTTTTTTAAAAAATGCCATAAATCTATCCCGTATTTTATAGACGCTATAATTTTTGCGCAAACCAATCAATATACGCTTATTGCGATTTTTTTTACCAAAAATATGTAGAAGAATACGTATCGGCCGAAACTGAGGAAAAATTTTTTTTTTTTTTTTTTTAAATTGGGATAGTCAAAATATTGTGTTTTTTTCAAAATTGTCGCTCTTCTTTTGTTTATAGCGCAAAAAATAAAAACCGCAGAGGTGATCAAATACCACCAAAAGAGGGTGAAGAAGGGAAGCGCCACCTGAGTGCAGTATTAGTGAATACTTTTAATGACACAAAGTTTAAAAACACTTACAAAAGACATAATAAAAAGGGCTCATCTGTAGATGGATGGTCCTGGTGGGTTCCTGGTGGGGATGGTCCTGGTGAGTTCCTCGAGCTCCAGTCTGGATGATGTGTCAGCGGTGTAAGGCTGAAGGGTAAGCTGTTCAGCAGATGGTTCATCCTGTGGCCATCAGGGGGAGGCTGGGGCCGGCGTGGAGCGCACAGAAGGTGTGCGTGACGTCACGGGCTGTTCAGCGGCTTCCGGCTACACTCCGGGGGGAGGGCTCACATAGAGGAAGGATACTTGCTGTGAGGGAGTTTGCCTGGCCTGGCCAATCTGATTAATCCTGATTATTGTATACTGTATATGCGCTTGAAGTTATTATTATCTTTATCTGTAAATACCACCAAAAGAAAGCTATATTTGTGGGGGAAAAAAGGACGTCAATTTTGTTTGGGTACAACGTCGCACGACCGCGCAATTGTCATTTAAAGTGCGACAGCGCTGAAAACTAAAAATTGGTCTGGGAAGGAAGGGGGTGAAAATGCCCTGTATTAAACCAGTTCATTATTTCCTCTACATAAGATAGGAACTTTCTGGTACTACCAATCTTTAACTCCACAGGTTGCTACACCCCCTCATAGCTAACACACGCATAAGTATAGGCCCCCCTACTAAACCACTGCTCCACATGGATGTACCTCTACAGAAAGCTCCTCAGGTCGGGACTCATTACTGCATAACGTGCTTATACCAAGTAGGTTTACAGGTTTCCTTTGCTCCTCAGTTTTAAGTTCTGCAGATCTAGGATGTTACAGGTTATACAAGATATCTGGATCTTGACAGTTGATAATTAATAGGGTTGCCTCTAGTCCCATGGCACAGTGAGTGCCCAGTTTGGGGTGCCGGAGAATGGAGGTAGCACTGTAACTCATTGAAATTTAACAGAAAGTGGTTATGTATTCATTGTTACAACTGATACAGCTTGGCAATGTATGCTATGTTACTTACTAAGTGTCATGAAGATCCTGCCAGTAATCGGCGCTCCAGGCGCACTGGAACGCGGCCACGGGCACTACCGCGCATGCGCGCGCGTTCACGGGTGCTGGCACGCACGGGCACACGCGCGCGCACTCCCGCTGGTGTCAGGCGGGCTATTTAAACCTACCTGTCACACTCAATCCCCGCTGTCTGCTCTACAGTGTTCTGTGTGCCAAACCTGATCTGATCTGAATCCTTCTGTTATCTGACCCGGCTTCCTGTTGTGACTATCCAGCTATCTGCCTGCACCTGACCTCCTTGGCTTGCTTGACCATTCTCCTGTGTTATCCCTGGTACCTCTGCTGTCCGCCCAATACCGACCACCGGCCTGTTTGACCATTCCTTTGCCTGATATCAGCATCCAGTCTGTTACCTGCTGTTTGTTCCTGGTTCCAGTCCAGTGCTCCAGTATCCAGTCTGTTACCTGCTGCTTGTTCCTGGTTCCAGTCCAGCGCTCCAGTATCCAGTCTGTTACCTGCTGCTTGTTCCTGGTTCCAGTCCAGCGCTCCAGTATCCAGTCTGTTACCTGCTGCTTGTTCCTGGTTCCAGTCCAGTGCTCCAGTATCCAGTCTGTTACCTGCTGCTTGTTCCTGGTTCCAGTCCAGTGCTCCGGTATCCAGTCTGTTACCTGCTGCTTTTTCCTGGTTCCAGTCCTGCACTCCAGTTCCTGTCTATTCACCTGTCGTGGTTCCTGTTTCAGTATGCATTCCAGTCTCCTCTTCAGTTCCTGGTTCCAGAGGTTTCCACCACTCCTGAACTTCTGGTGACTGTTGATCCTGCCAGGCACCCATACCACTAAGCAATGTAGTATACTAGCTATCTCAACCTTCTGTACTGATAACTTGTGAAAACTTAAATAAACTTATTGTTTAAAAAAAAAAAATGCACTGATTACTGTGTAAATGCCACTGGCAGGGAAGGGGTTAACACTAGGGGGCAATTAAGGGGTTAATTGTGTGTTCCCTTAGTGAGTTCTAACTGTATAGGGATAGGATTGACTAGGAGAGGAGACATATTGTTTTTCCTACTTAGTAGGAACAAATGATATGGCTCCTCTTCCCTGACAGCAGAGATATTTGTGTGTTTGCACACACATATCCCTGTGCTGGTGCTCGTACACATAATCGCACTTGGCTGGTGGCAATCGTGCTCGCCGTGAAGTGGGCGAGCGCCCTCTGGTGGCTGGAAAAGGCAAGGACGTACCCGTACGGGATTTCACCCAGGGGAGCCATTCTGCCACAGTATATGTGTGTGAGCTCACCGGGAACCGGTTAATGCATGCAACATTAGTCGTGGAAATGTTGAGCAAATAGGTATATAACACCTTAAGCCTCAAAAATGCTTGGAAAATTTACATACTAAACATGTTTTTTTCCCACTATTAGTGATCTTTTGATGGCTGCAATCACCTGGCAATGGATCACTATGGCAGCAATATACTTCTGCAAAGAGAGGGTGGACACAGGTGCAACATTTATACTGCTACAAAGCCTTCTTTAACCAGCACAAGTAACTTCTGCAACAAATCCAAAAGCCACAGGATAGTGTGTGCATACCCAGGGTTTTTTTTCTGCCGGATCGGTGTTCCTGCCACCTTTGGCAGCCCTGTCTTCTCCCGCTTGTCATGTAACACAGAAGCTGGTAGAAGACTCACTTTCTCCACCAGCTTCTGTGTGATAGTGTTTTGGCACTGCATCCAGGGCACATGGTGCTGAATAGATGTCCCGGTGCTGCAAGAGCCCAAATTTTTTTGGAGATATGGCTGGGGCTTGGGGAGGTGGCTTCTTTCTCAGCCCCGCCTGTCACCACTGTGTAACATGTTGCTGAGTGAACTGCAGAGCTGTGAAACTCCTCCTCAGCTCCGTGCTACATTCCCTAAAGGTAGAGCTGCAGGAAACATCACTGGCTTTGAAAAAAAGCCTGGGGAGAGCTAACAGAGTGGTGCTGGCTGCATTCTATGAGAGGTGAAAGAGCTGTGGGAGAGGAGGAGAATTTGTGAACAGGTAAGAGAGCTTTTTGTGTGGGGAGAGGGAAGGATTTGTGAACAGGTGAGAGCTGGGGGAGGGGGAAATTTGTGAACAGGTGAGACAGCTGGGGGGTGAGTGGAGGATGTATGAACAGGTGAGAGAGCTGGGGAGGTGGGATTTGTGAACAGGTGGGAGAGCTGCGGAGGGGGGGTGGGGTATGTGAACAGGTGAGAGAGCTGGGGAGAGGGATTTGTGAACAGGTGGGGGAGCTGGGGAGGTTGTGAACAGGTGAGAGAGCAGGGGGGATTTGTGAACAGGTGAGAGAGCTGGGGAGGGGGGTTTGTGAACAGGTGGGAGAGCTGGGGGGGATTTGTGAACAGGTGAGAGAGCTGGGGGGGTTGTGAACAGGTGAGAGAGCTGGGAGGGGGGTTTGTGAACAAGTGAGAGAGCTGGGGAGGGGGGATTTGTGAACAAGTGAGAGAGCTGGGGAGGGGGGATTTGTGAACAGGTGAGAGAGCTGGGGAGGGGGATTTTGAACAGGTGAGAGAGCTGGGGAGGAGGGATTTGTGAACAGGTGAGGGAGCTGGGGGGATTTGTGAACAGGTGAGAGAGCTTGGAAGGGGGGAATTGTGAACAGGTGAGAGCTGGGGGTTGGGTCGAGGATTTGTGAACAGGTGGGAGAGCTTTTTGTGTGCGGGTGTCTTACAGGCACATGTTACATATTAATGGCCCCTGAACAATACTCCAAAATTCTGCACTATGTACAATGGCTTTTATGTTACTCCTGAGCCATGCACTTTGTATGTTGGACTGCACATTACACTGTGTGCGTCACTTTTCTGAACCGTGCGCCTTTTGTGATACACAGTTCTAAACCTCAATAACACCCACTATTTAGCGGCATGTCATTTTCAACTCTAAGGAAGACGTGTCTGGGAGCGGGGTTGTGGGTGGGGTTGGGGCAGGGTTGTGGGCAGGAAGGATGAATTCAAGCACCTATTCTCTTAGAAAAAAAGCCATGTGCATACATAAATCATAGCTAAATGTGAAACAAAGTGACAGAAGAGAGAAGTACCTCTATCTCAGTGTAGTGTTTTGATTTAATAGTAAGCATAAAAACAAATGCACTCACATAAGTAAATGAAGCAATGGCATATCATTATTTGTCAAGCAGGTGGCAGGGCAGCTCTTAAAGAGCGCACAGTAGTTGGAGTTATTCCTGAGCTACACTTCTGATGATGTCACATGGGATGCTTGTTAAGGCTTGACAAGGAGTAACTCCAGCCCAAAACACATGGCTGTGTGCCCCACCACCTGTAGCTCAGGGATAACGCTAACTGGTGGTCTCCAGTGGCTTGCTAGGGCGTCATATACAGCAGTGTAGCCATGAGCTGGCTAATATTGCCTGCATTATCAGAAGACACTTTATAGTACTTGCTATGGTGAGATTGTTCCCTCCTAATGTTCACCCAGGACTCTGTCATCACAACCTGAAGGCAGAGTGAACAAGAATTAAAGTGGAGTTCCACCCCCAAAAAAAAAAAAATTAATGTGCTTAAAAAAAAAAACAAAAAAAAAAACAAAAAAAAAAACATTTGGATAAATTTAAAAAATTAATGTGCTTAAAAAAAAAAAAAAATGAATGTGCTTAAAAAAAAAAACAAAAAAAAAAAACATTTGGATAAATTTTTTTTACTCACCTCTAAATGCCTATTGCTAGGGGGTCCCTCATAGTCTGCCTCCTTCAGTGCCTGGGCTCTTTACGTCACTACTTCCCTCGGTGCAGGAAGGGAGATCAGCCCTGCCCCTCCCTCTTGTCAATCATCTGGGGGACTGTCACGGAACGCCCCACACTCCGCTTGAGTGCTTCCGTCATATACCGCTTCCTAAGTTCTGGAACACGAGTCCAATGGATCTGGCTATAGGAACCCCAAGAACTAGACAACACCAGTCTTGGAGTACATCAGAACTACCTTTATTTGAGATCTCACAGACCTTTATACAGCAGGGATGACTCAAAGCTAACCTAATTAACATGACCTAATTTACTACAAAATGTACCCAGACCAGATGACAGTCTTGTGGGCACCGAGCTTCACACATTAATACAATTAACAATACAAAGAACAATCTCCCCCCTCCTCAGCCTAGACCATTCGTCTATTAGCCAGGGCTGGTGGCTAATGTGATCAGCTCTCTCAATTAACATAAACACATGTTGATAACACCAGCATCTCCTCACAGGATGTGTCCCAGCAGAATGAATCAGTCTTATCAGCAGGGGGCTGCTGGAGGAATCCCCCCTCCCTCTGCAGGGACACAAATATACAGTAAGGAGTCCCCATACAATATATACATGACTGAGTCCGATTAATACAGTTCAGACTGGATTTCTCATTCACCTCAAATGCTAGGGCCCATAATCGGTGGGCAACAGGCTTGCACACAGTCCTCTCCAACAGCCTCCGCTCTGGCCATGTCCGTGACATTTCTCCCCTTTCGGCAGGAGACTTACACAGGAGGAGACCCCAGACGGGTTGACTCCAAAGTTAGTCCACAGCTCCAGTCCTCTACTGCCTGTACCCACACAGTACCCCAAACAAATTATTCCAAACAGTGCATTACTCACCCAGCCATCCTCTGCCTCTCTCAGAGAACATATCTGCCGCTGGGGAGAGGCCCGGACTGGCTCTTCTCCCTGGAATCCTTTCTGCCGCTGGAGAGAAGACAGGGGGACTGGGCTCACTCCATCCTGCTGTTGGGGATCTTTGCTGACTGCCCAGCATCCCTGCGGTATACAGGTGGGGACTGAAGCCCCATCAACCGACACCAGATCAAGCTGCAGTTGTGAGGTGATGACTGCATTCTCTCCTTGGATCCTGATCTGCAGCTCGTGATAGACTGCCACCTCCTCACCTTGGGCCTCCACAATTGCTGCAGGTGTGGGGCAGAGGTCTTGGACCCTCTGTCCGGTTGCCAGCACTTCTGCTGGGGGTTTGCTAGGTGGTTCCTCCTCTACAGAAACGTCTATTAAATCCCCAGTCTCTGGAATTGGTAAAAGTGTGGGACAGAGGTCTTGGACCCTCTGTTCAGTTACCAGATCTTCAGCTGGAGAAGTTTGTTTTAACTCCATAGATGCTGCTGGCAGAAAATCACATGTCCCTGTCAGTGTTGTGGGAGAAAGGCCGACTACCTCTTCTCTCAGGAAGGCCGAAGCCACTGTTGGTGCTGGGCAGAACACAGTGAACTTTGGCCCTGATAGCAGCTCTTCTGCTGGAGGCTCATCAGGTTGTTCTTCCTCAGCAGAAAAGTCTATCAAATCCCATGTCTCTGCAACTGATGTCGGGGAATAGGGGTTCACCATCTCCTGTCCATGGAACCCAGAAGATGTTATCATTTCTGGACAGAGGTTAGCAGAGCTCTGCCCTGTTGTCAGCACTTCAGGTTTGGGGACGGCAATCTCCGGATTTTCCACTGCCGATTCTCTGGCATGCTGCTGAACTTGTTCTAGCAGTTTCCTGTATGCCCTTTCCAGATGCTGTTCCTTCCTTAGCAAATGGTCCAGATCAGGTTTGAGCTCTGAGACCCCTGCAAGACTGAGCATAGACTCTCTATAGTCTCTCATGTCCTCAAGGTCAGGTTCCCCTTCATCGCCAAACATAAAAAGATCTGTAAAGTTCTCCCACAGCAATCCAGGGCCGCCAAAGTCATATCCCTCCGAAAGGCAATCTGTTGTCTCCCCTAAATATCCCTCCTCTGCGTGCCATTGCAGAGCCCGATAACGATTGTCCAGCTCTATCTCCTGCTGGACCAACCTGTCCAACTCAGTCACCCATTGCTCCTGGGGCTGCTCTCCCAGGAATGCCATCCGCAATGCCCGTTGGTCACTGGCCCGTTGCTCTTGGGTTGGAAAGCACTTGCCCTGTTTTATACCAGCGAGACGGAGGGCTGCAATCCAGAGCTCCACCCGAATCAGCTGCCTGAGCTCCAGGTATTCATCCTCAGACACAGTCCTGGTGTACGTTGAAAGGATGATCCGCAGCAGCCCCGGGAATTCTGATGCCAGGTCCATATCTCCGCTGGGGTGACTGAAGTCTGCTATGCTGATCTTGGATCCAGTTGAAGGTTTGGATGTCCCAGACTTCAGACTTCAGGAAGCTTTCCCGCTGCTTGCCACCAATGTCACGGAACGTCCCACACTCCGCTTGAGTGCTTCCGTCATATACCGCTTCCTAAGTTCTGGAACACGAGTCCAATGGATCTGGCTATAGGAACCCCAATAACTAGACAACACCAGTCTTGGAGTACATCAGAACTACCTTTATTTGAGATCTCACAGACCTTTATACAGCAGGGATGACTCAAAGCTAACCTAATTAACATGACCTAATTTACTACAAAATGTACCCAGACCAGATGACAGTCTTGTGGGCACCGAGCTTCACACATTAATACAATTAACAATACAAAGAACAATCTCCCCCCTCCTCAGCCTAGACCATTCGTCTATTAGCCAGGGCTGGTGGCTAATGTGATCAGCTCTCTCAATTAACATAAACACATGTTGATAACACCAGCATCTCCTCACAGGATGTGTCCCAGCAGAATGAATCAGTCTTATCAGCAGGGGGCTGCTGGAGGAATCCCCCCTCCCTCTGCAGGGACACAAATATACAGTAAGGAGTCCCCATACAATATATACATGACTGAGTCCGATTAATACAGTTCAGACTGGATTTCTCATTCACCTCAAATGCTAGGGCCCATAATCGGTGGGCAACAGGCTTGCACACAGTCCTCTCCAACAGCCTCCGCTCTGGCCATGTCCGTGACAGGGACACATTACAGGACCCAGATGATTGCACGGCCAATCACCGCGCGTGGCGCCGCTCGCGCATGCGCAGTTGGTGCCCGGCTGTGAAGCCACAGCCGGGCGCCCACAGTTACAATGCCGGCATTGCCAAATGGAAGGGGAGATGAGCGGGGCTTCGATCCCCCGCATCGCTGGACCCTGGGACAGGTAAGTGTTTTTTAACTTTTTTTTTAAGCATTACACTGCTTTAAGTGTGCAGCAAAGCATCTTGGGAGAAGTAGTCTTCAGATAAGTAGTCTGAAGAGCCAGGTTTTGTATTTAAGTTGGACTGTATTGGACTACAAGTACCAGCCGGCTGCAAAAGAGAGAACAGAATGCTGGGAGAGGATATGTAAAGCCTAATGGAAGTGTGCCACGGCCTGTGTGACAGGGAGAGTCATCGTGAGCTGGTGCAGAAGCATCCATTGCCAGCCACATCTGGTCATCTGGGGCGCAGCCCGGAGGCCGCTCTCCACACATCAATGCCAGATTCAGCTGGTGGGAAGCACGGAGCAACGTGGGGTCAAGCGCTGTCCCTTGAACCAGACTCTGCAGAGGCCATTCTTCAACATAGGAAGTTGCTGGGATTGGTGAGCGGAACTTGCCCATTCATTCTATACAAAAGGACACTGCATGCAGACACTGTTGCCTTATTCACTTTACCAAGCTTGCAGAAGGGACCCTTATGATACTTCAATCCATACTGTGAGAATCTAGTTTACACCTGCTAGTGTGAATTTAAAGTTTACACATTTCTGGGACTGTGGGTGGTGTCAGGGGATTAAAACGAGAGGTTTGATGGAAGCCTAATCACTCCTTTACCCTTTTTTTTTACCTGTAGTCATAGACTCCATTCTGGGCTAAGCTCTGCTCTTTATATGGTCTTAAAGTATTCAAATTGTTTTGTTTTTGATTTTTTAGTTGGGTTTGGCACCAGTTTTTTGACTATGTCTTATCTATTGTATGTTACAAACTCTTGTTGCTGAACACATTGCCATTTATCTGCCAGTAAAAAAAAATCAAATTAGTTTACTCTGCATGTGTGTGTGTACCTTTGAATTATTTTGCCTATAGCACAAATATCAGAACCCGGAGTGGCAGAGGTGTAGGAGGACTTGCAAGATCAAGGCAACCAGTGGGGTGCAGAATCTTTGAGTGGCTCTCATGGGGCTAGCGCTACAGCAGTTTACCATAAACCTTCTGTGCACTCTTGAAGAGATGCCCTGCCACTGGCTGGACAAATTTTGATATGATTGATTTACTAAAACTGGAGAGTGCAAAATTTGGCACAGCTCTGTATAAAAAACAATCAGCTTTCTCTTTAGCAGTACCTCTGCTCTTCTCTCTGATCACACAGACCACAGGTTTTTCAGTGTGGATGGCTTCCCAGTAATGCACACAGCTCCTCTAGTAATGTGGACGGCTTCACGCTAATGTGCACAACTACTCTGGCCTCTGTCCTCAGGCCATTTACTGTCTCTTGCAGACACACAGGCATTGGCTGTCACATGCAGCCTCGGAGACCTCCTGTCTACCTTGGGTTGAGCAGTCTCCAACTGGGAGCCCTGAGGTATTTCTAAACCTCCATTAAAAGGGCTGTGTGTACCTGAGCAGACACCATGCTGGTCCTTCACAAAATCCAGACACAGGGTTGAAGATTCCGTCCCACTCAAGACACTTTGGAATCTCCAAACTACGGAGTCCCATCCAGGTATACCAAAACCTGGAGAAAGCTCCAAAAGTAGTTTTCTCCTCTCCACATCTATGCTTTGTAGTCCTACACAGAGACAATGTGCACAACCTGTGTCCTTTAACTGACCAATTTTGTAGTGACAGAGTTTTGTCCTCTCACACTTAGCACAAAAATTTCTTCTAGCTTCACAGCATTCTATGAGGAGTTTATTAACTATATCCTGTCAACTCTGGCTTCACATTAATGCATTACATTGAAGGCATCATCAGGAGGCTGAACCCAGAACATGAAATGGCTTCCCGACAGAGACACTGTGCAGTGGATAAAAAAGTGGGCCTGGGCAAAATGAGCAACTGCATAATACCTACTGTAAAGGCTTGTTCACATTCGCTTTAATACCGTGTGTAACAGTGTTTTTAGACTTTGTTTACACCTGCTTTGCTAAATACCAAACAACCGTGCTGCAACTGCGCGTGTTGTGTGCGGTTGCAAATAAATGCAGCCTGACCAGTGGCAAATAAATGCAGCCTGACCAGTGGCAAATGAATGCAGCCTGACCAGTGGCAAATGAATGCAGCCTGACCAGTGGCAAATGAATGCAGCCTGACCAGTGACAATTAAATGCAGCCTTACCAGTGACAAATAAATGCAGCCTTACCAGTGACAATTAAATGCAGCCTTACCAGTGCCAATTAAATGCAGCCTGACCAGTGCCCATGAAATGCATCCTTACCAGTGCCAATTAAATGCAGCCTTACCAGTGTCCATGAAACACAGCCTACCAATTAAATGCAGCCTTATCAGTGCCCATGAAATGCAGTCTGACCATGCTCTGAAGAAATCCTTGACGGATGAAACGCGCCAGCATGACGCCATCACGTTCGACGTAGTACCCATACAGACCCACCCACCAGCCCTTGGGATCTGATTCGCTACTCTGCTGAAGCCGCTTAAGCCCTGCCGAAAGCCCGTTGAAAGCCCTACAGCACGGAACCCGGAAGTAACTGTGGCCTTATTCCGCAATCAGGTGGTATGCTACCACGTTCCCCCACCTCCACTAACCTGGTGGGCATCTATTCATACGGACTTACCAGCTACTTCATATTGACCAGAGGATGACCCAGCTTGAGGAGGATTGGAGTGTCCAACTTACCTGATGTATCCGGATGTCTATGGTCTGGTGAGATCGTATCATTACATCCAGCTTACACGCTGCTGTCATACATCCAAAGTTACACAGGCACACACCCCCTCCTGCACCTCTGCTCAGTACCTACACAGCCGCTCACGCATGTTATTAGCTGCGGCTGAATATCCATCTATCAGTGCTATCATTAGCAACCTTTGTGGTTTGTACCCACACTCGTAGTCAAACCCTAGCCTGCCATCGACAGTGCACATAGCGGAATCCCCTCCATTCAAGGCTGCATACCGTCACCCATTGGCTTCCCATTTCTAGCTAGAGACACTATACATGAGACTATTCAAGTCCAGCTGGCCAATTAGATGTGACTGTATGTGTTGTGGTGGCCACCTGTATGTTGTTCTTTGTTTTTAGACAACGTTGTCTATTTTATTGTTAGTGGTGGTTATTGGTTTACTTACTGTCAATTTTTTGTTGACACGATCTGGTGTATATGTGGTATCATTTTTTCTATATTAAACATTCATATTTTTGCTAAACCTGCTGGTTCCTTATTGAAGAATTCTCTTTGCCCTCTACCTTTGTTTTTTGATATGCTTTCCAATTCAGAGGAACACACCCACCCATGATATTTTGGGTGCTAGCAAGTACTAGCATCTGTAGGCAGATCCCCTTTGGGTATCATCCCCATCTGTCTATAGTTACATGTAATTAGAGCAAAGTGTCTGTTTCATAAATTTCCTCCTGTTTATTCGCAGTCTGACCTGTGCCAATGAAATTCAGCCTTACCAGTGCCCATGAATTGCAGCCTGACTAGTGCCTATTAAATGCAGCCTGCCCAGTGCCAATTAAATGCAGCCTTACCAATGACAATGAAATGCAGCCTTACCAGTGCCCATGAAATACAGCCTGACCAGTGGCAATTAAATGCAGCCTTACTAGTGCACAAAATGACATTTCTAAAGGAATAAAAGTCATTCAAAACTGCTTGCGGCTGTAATGTAATGTCGGGTCCCGGCAATATGGATGAAAATTATTGAGAAAAACGGCATGGGTACCCCCCCCCCAGCCCATTACCAGGCCCTTTGGGTCTTGTATGGATATTAAGGGGAACCCCGCACCCAAATTAAAAAAAAGAAAAGGCGTGGGGCCCCCAGGCCCTATATACTCTGAACAGCAGTATACAGGCGGTCCAAACAAGACAGGGACTTTAGGTTTGTTCTTAAGTTGAATCTATTTGTAATTTGGAACAGGTACATTTTTTAAGTGTAGCTCCAGCCAAAAAATCTATTTTTAAGCTTTTTAGATAACATAGGGAAGGGTTATCATCACCCCTGTAACATTTGTTTTGCTGTCTGTGTCCCTGTTCAGAAGATTTCACCTCACTTTCTGTCCAAATGACAATTGGATTTTGAAAATTTTGGGTCTTTAGGGAAACAAGGATTGATGATAATAAAGCATCAGTGGAGACACCTTTTTCCCATTCATACAGGAGAGAATTTCCGTTCCTAGGGGTAGATTTCCTCTCACTTCCTGTTGTCTCCCTCCGTTTGTAAGTAGGAGTCGTTTGTAAGTCGGATGTTTGAAAGTAGGGGACCGCCTGTATATACTATACGGCCTGCCCTATATACTCTGAAGAAATTTGGGCCTTAGGTGTTGGTAGTACCAGAACACTGTAAGCCCTCACAGTTACTCTTGGTGGGAGCTGGAAGGGGCCCTGCTGTGAAATATTATATCAAGAATTGCAATTACATGCCCTTGTTGAACACGGTCAGAGAAATTGGGCCTTTGGTGGTGGTGTGGTGGTGTTGCCGCAACACTGTAGGCCCTCACAGTTACTCTTGGTGGGCACAGGTATGGGCCCTGCTGTGAAATATTAGATCAAAAATTCAAATTACACGCCCCTGTTAAACAGTGGCAGGAAAATTGGGTCTTAGGCAGTGGTGGTGGTGCCACAACACTGTAACCCCTCACAGATTCTGTTATTAAGCACAGGAATGAGCCCTGCTTTGAAATATTAGATCACAAATTGTACCTACGCGCCCCTGTTAAACATGGGCAGAAAAATTGGGCCTTAGGTGGCAGTGGTGGTGACACAACACTGTAAAGCCTCACAGATACTCTTGCTGAGTGCAGGAACGGGCCCTGCTGTGAAATATTACAGAAAAAATTGTGATTACATGCCCCTGTTAAATAGGGGCAGAATAATTGGGCTTTAGGCACTGGTGCTGGTTCCACAACACTGCAACCCCTCCAAGATACTCTAGTTGAGTGCAGGAATGAGCCCTGCTCCAAAATATTACAGCAAAAATTGTAATTACACGCTCCTGTTAAACAGGGGCGGAAAAATTGGGCTTTAGGCACTGGTGCTGGTGCCACAACACTGCAACCCCTCACAGATACTCTAGTTGAGTACAGGAACGAGCCCTGTTGCAAAATATTACAGCAAAAATTGTAGCTATACGCCCCTGTTAAACAGGGGCAGAAAAATTGGGCTTTAGGCACTGGTGGTGGTGCCCAGAACCAAAAATGTTCTTACAAGCTATCAACATGAACATTGAGGAGGAATAGGATAGTCACTCAACATAACAGGATAGTCTCTCAGCATCAGCATAGGCAGTCTTCAAGGGATCTCACATTCATAAAAAATGAATCGGTTACATCAGCATCAGGTGCTTGGTAGCTGGTGATCCAAGACTGATTCATTTTTATGAAGGTGAGCCGATCAACCGAGTCTGTGGACAGGTGCACTCTGTGACCAGTTACAAAGTCTTCAGCAACACTGAATGTGCGTTCAGATAGAATGCTGGATGCAGGACAGGCTAGTAGCTCAATTGCATACTGTGCAAGCACTGACCAGTGATCTATCCTCAAGACCCAGTAACCCAGTGGATTTTTGGTTGGAAAGGTCTCCAAGTCTGATCTTGCCCCAAGATATTCCTGCACCATGTAAATCAGACACTGGCGATGGTTGCTGGAACCAATCAGACCTTGGGGCTGTGGACTAAAAAATTATCTGAATGCATCGATCAGATGGCCACCTTCTCCACCGCTCCTTCTGTAACTGACCGAAGCCTCAGCAACAAGATGTCCAGGAGGACCCAGAAATTGAAACCTCCCAGGCTCTGGAAATGCATTGCACAAACCTTTCTGCAAGGCCTCCCAAAGATGTTTCATCCTCTGCTCCCTCTGCAAAGGCTGGATAAGTTCCGCAACCTTACCCTTGCAATGTGGATCAAGAAGGGTTGCCAGTACTGATCCCTCTCATTGATACCACAAATCTGAGGGTCCTTTTGCAGGCTTTGCAGGATCAGGGAGGCCATGCAGCATAGGTTTGCTGAGGCATTCGGTCCGGAGTCCTCTGGGTCACTAAGGACGACATGATCCGCAGCCACTTCCTCCCAGCCACATACAAGTCCATGGGTTTTTGGGGACTGAAAACGATCCCTTGAAGACCGCTGCTGATGCTGAGTGCCAGGCTCCACCTCCATGCTGACACAATCCTCCTCCTCCTCTTCCTGTGTGATAGGTGGGCCTGCAGGAATACTGTCTGGATAAAGGGAGCCTTCAGAGTTAAGGAAGTCCTCCTCTTCCTCCCTCTGTTCTGCCTCAAATGCCCTGTCCATTATTCCACGCAGCGTGTGCTCCAACAAGAAGACAAGAGGGACAGTATCACTGATGCATGCACTGTCACTGCTCACCATCCTCGTGGCCTCCTCAAATGGTGAAAGGACAGTGCATGCATCCTTGATCATTAGCCACTGGCTTGGCGAAAAAAAGCCAAGCTCCCCTGACCCTGTCCTGGTGCCATACTCGCACAAGTACTGGCATTATATGACCAGCGGAAATGCCCACAGACTTTCCTGGCCTGCCTCAGGAAATCCTGTAAGCCCAGGTACCTGCACAAGAACCGCTGCACCACCAAATTAAGGATGTGAGCCAAACAGGGAACATGGGTTAAGTGTCCCTGTCGGAAGGCAGAGAGGAGGTTGGTGTCATTGCCACAAACCACCATTCCTGCCTGAATCTGGCATGGAGTCAACCACCTCTGAACCTGCCCCTGCAGAGCTGCCAGAATCTCTGCCCCAGTGTGGCTCCTGTTCCCTAAGCAGACCAACTCAAGCACCGCATGGCATTTTTTTGCCTGAGTGCTTGCATAGCCCCTAGAACACCTACGGAGTACCGCTGATTCTGAGGTCAAATCTGCACAGGAAGAGGCCATAGAGGAAGAAGAAGAGGAGGGGGTGGAAGAGAGAGGTGTGGCAGAATCACCACTACCAGCATTTTGGAGGCGTGGTGGCGGAACAAGCTCCAACAATACTGCACCCTGTCCTGCATCCTTTCCAGCTGCCAGCAGGGTTACCTAGTGCGCTGTGAAAGAGAGGTAACGTCCCTGTCCATGCCTTATGGACCATGAGTCAGCGGTAATATGCACCTTACCGCTGACCGCCCTGTCCAACGAGGCCAAGACATTGCCTTCCACATGCCGGTAGAGAGTTGGAATGGCCTTCTGAGAAAAAAATGGCGTTTGGGAACCTGCCACTGAGGTACCGCACATTTCACAAATTCTCGAAAGGGGGCAGAGTCTACCAGCTGAAAAGGCAGCAGTTGGAGTGCTAGCAATTTAGCCAAACTAGCATTCAGCCGCTGAGCATGTGGATAGCTGGGACCCAATTTCTTTTGACGGTTTAGCAACTGGGGTAGGTAAATTTGCCTGCTACAATCGGATTTAGGTGTACCGCTAGCATCTTGCCCGCAAGTGCTTGGGACACCTAATTCTACACCTTCACTCTGCTAAGTGCAGGTCTCTGAGAGGACTAAAGGTGTAGTGGGGTTGCAGATTCCAGCTAATGAGGAGCAAGGAGAGTTCCGCCTTGTTCTTTGGTGTGGATCTTTTAAGTACTGTTGCCAACAGACTGCATGGGAGCTTGACATATGTATGGTCAAGCATGTGGTGCCCAGTCAGCAGCGTCTTGCACATGCAGAGCTCTGCGGTGTGATGCAGTCAGTTGGCTGTCCTTAAGCTGGCCCTGGAGGGCATCCTGCCTCGTTGGAGATGTGTCTCCTCCTCCTCCTCTCTTCTATCAGGCACCCACATAGAGTCAGTGACCTCATCATCCCCTCCCTCCTCGCCACTGGAGAAAACCTGCCAGTATGCTGCAGCTTGGGGGAACATGACTGCCAGTTTCTTGTCCTTCTTGGGCACCCCCTCTCTCTGGGCTTACGTTACCACCTTCATCCTCAACCTGGGTACCTTCATCGGAGCCTTCAAAATGCTGCGCATCCTCCTGCAGCATGTACCCGACACTGTGGTTGAACAGTTCGGGGGACTCCTCAGGACATCATGGTGGGGCTAGGGAAGGAGTGACTGATGCCATTGAGCCAATGAAATAGGCCACTTTGGCAGCTGCATTGGCAGCCAAAGTTGTCTTAGCCTGGGTGACAGAAGATGAGGATGATGAGGATGGCTTTGTGATCCACTCTACCAACTCTTCTGCATGTTGTGGCTCAACATGGCCAGCTGTCGAAAAAAAAGGACTAGCGTGCCCCACTGCCACGTACTGAGGATACACTGTGTCCACGACCAGCACTGTTGGCTGTAGACACAGAGCCTACTTGCCCTCTTTTAGTGGACTGTGAGCGTTTGCCTTTCCTTGGTGGCCTTCCAGACATGCTGTAAAATTGGATTAGCAAAACACTGCCTGAAGTTTACTAGACAAATTTCACCAGGAATGGTCTGCAGTCAGGTATAGGCTTGGCTAGACTAGAATGCAGTGGATATATATGTAGCAGACTGTATATATGTCTTTATGCACTGTGGATCACTGAATCACTTGCCTGCCTGCCTGAAAGTGTATTTGAAAACGTACACCAGCAATGGCCTGCAGTCAGATATAGGCTTGGCTAGACTAGAATGCAGTGGATATATATATAGGAGACAGTATATATATATTATGCACTGTGGATCACTGAATCACTTGCCGGCCTGCCTGAAAGTGTATTTGAAAACATACACCAGCAATGGCCTGCAGTCAGATATAGGCTTGGTTAGACTAGAATGCAGTAGATATATATGTAGGAGACAGTATATATATTTTATGCACTGCAGATCACTCAACCACTTGCCTGCCTGCCTGAAAGTATATTTGAATACATACACCAGCAATGGCCTGCAGTCAGATATAGGCTTGGCTAGACTAGAATGCAGTGAATATGTATATTGGAGACTGTATATATATTTAATGCACTGCGGATCACTCAATCACTTGCCTGCCTGCCTGCCTGCCTGCCTGCCTGAAAGTGTATTTGAAAAGGTACACCAGCAATGGCCTGCATGCAGTGAGATCTAGCTAAACTGGATACAGTGTATATATGTGTGTGTGTGTGTGTGTATGTATATATATATATATATATATATATATATATATATACATACACACATACACACACACACACACACACACACACACACACACACACACACATATATATATATATATATATATATATATATATATATATATATATTGTAAGATTGGGGAATCAGACTCAAACGGTAGGTGCGTTGTCAGTGAGTACTCCAATACAAAACTGTATTTTTAAGGGCCTGGTAGCCAGCCCGCTTTTATTTAAAAACAGGGAAAAGTTCACAAAGACATCAGTAGCCCTCGCAGGGGGTTCCACCATTACGGTATCTTGCACACTCAATACTTTAGCCTCCTGGCGTACATTCTTGCCATATGGCTGATTCCGGCCTTTAGCCTAGGTCTTAGGTCTGCTCCTCAGACCCAAAAGAGTTTCCTAGAGTTAAGCTCTCTCCTAGCTTACTCCTGCTGCTTACTACTTGCTGCTATGTCACCAAGTACGTCTGCCTCCTGCAGACATGCATACCCTGGCTGCCTCCTGCAGCCTCTGACCCCTCTCAGAGGAATGGGAGTCCACCTGACTCCCATGCACAGACTTCCTGTCTGTTGGGTGGAACCCTGAGCCATAGCCAGGTCACAATTAAATAGCCCAGCACACAGCTGTGCAATCAGCATGCCTTTCTCTCCAAAATCTGGCGTAAACCAGCAATCTTCCAGGTAGTACAGGGTCCTACTGCCACAATATATATATATATATATATATATATATATATACAAAGCCAGGATGTGTATATATATTAAATATACATATATATATATATATATACATACATATATATATATATATATATATATATATATATATATATATATATATATATATATATATATATATATATATATACACACTGCAGCTAACTGAATCAACTGCCTGCCTGAAGTATATTAGAAACAGTACAGCAGGAACGGTCTGCCGTGAAATCTAGCTACTGTAACTGAATAAACTGCCTGCTCAAAGTAAATGAAATGACTCTCTCTCCGCTGCATAATGAGCTTGGACGGTGGGGGCAAAAAACAGCAGTGCAGTTTTCTTCCTAGTAAATACCTGTGCAAGGGGACATGACAGCACAAGTCTGTGTCATGCTTATGCAATAGAGTTTTCTCTTTCAGCTTACCTGTCTCCATGTGTTCATCTCTAAAGACCAGCTGCCTCTCACCTGACTGGTTTTATAACCTCTCCTCTAAGCATGGCCCCACCCCAGGCCCTATCAGGAAACCCTATATTAACCTGTGCACTGCAAGCCAGCAGGGCTGATCAACCATTGTGTATTAGCCTCCGTGTGTACTTGCTGTGTTTCCTACGTCTGATTCCTGTTACCGACTTTGGCCTGTTCTCGACTCTCCCTGTCTGCTTGTTACCCTGACCTTTAGCGTGTTATGTTTATCCTTGTCTGCTAGTCACCCTGACTTTTGGCATACCCCCTACTTCCCTGTCGTTCCAGCCTGCTGCCTCCTTCCTCTTCTTCTGTAGTCTATGGTGAGCGTGAGCTGTGAGACCCTGGGGGCCGTGACCTGGAGCCAGAATGCAGCACAGTCCATCCTCACCACTAGAGGCTCTGGTGAACACCCACTGGCTCTTAGACTCTGCACCCTGGGGAATCTATGCTCTAGCTCCCACTGGGATCCATGTTAGTTATCCTGTAGACCTGCTTCCTGAACCTTCCAGGGTTCAATTCGCAGCAGTCAGTCCTAGGGTCCACTACCTTAGTGGTGCACTTCTGACTCCTACAGAGTGCATCTGTCACCTGGTCCCAGGTGACCTGACAGTCTGTTCATTGGAGGACAGAGAGAATGTTCTCCCAGCACAGCCAGAAAACTGACCACGTTGGGAAGGATGTGCGTCTATGCCTAGTGTGGTCAGTTTATAATAGTAAAACAGATAGACTGGCTAGATCAACAGATATCTCATACAAAGGAAGCAAAACAAAGAGAACAGGGTATGTTTTAACACAAGTACATGGTACAACAGACACATATCAGAAATATGAAATGTTGGAGTAGCATATTCTTTAAGTAGCTCAGTATTGTGAGCCTAGTCCAGTGTGCATGACAGTCTAGACTCATACAAAGTTAGTTGAATGCTTCTGGACATTATTAAACTCACAAAGATACTGGCACTTGGTAACAAAGTGGAGTGATAGTGCTGACAGTGCCAGGGGGAAAATATGTTTTGCAGTAATAGATGCTTTTTTTCATTTTTAAGCCTTCTGGGCTATTGATTTTTTCTTTACAGAAATCCTTTATTAGACAGTTGTTACGCATGTCTTCATTAGATTTGCCCTCTATTTCAGTTCTGATGATGGCTCTAAATTTTGGAGTTTCCCACACTTTACGTCTCAGGGATAGTGGTCATTAGGTACAGACAGAGAGAGAGTAAATCTCCCTACACTTTATGCTTAGGTAAATTTAAAATAGTTCCTTTTTGTAGTCACATCCTTTCTATAGAAAGGGCCATACCTGTTGAGGAAATGAATGATATTGGTAACGTGGGATAATTTGATTTCTTCTTTTTGACTTTACTACATTAATAGGGCCATACTATACTTCTCTACTTACTTATTAAGCCATTCATTTCACAAGGGAAGAATTCTAAACCTTTAACCCACTTTAAACTCCCACTGACCTTAAGACACCCTGGGAAAAAAAGGCCTGGATTTTTGTTAGGGGGGGCTAGCTGTGCTCTCCAAAAGTTGAGCATGAACTAAATTTGGTCCTAGGCAAACTGAGTTTGTTATTAAAGTTAAACACCTCTTCCCTACTGCTCTATGACAAATTGAGGTGTCTGGATTCACTCCAAGTTCTCACTCTTACAAATTGATGTGATCTTCTCTAGTGTAACTTCTTCTCTACATAGCGTACATGTTTCTAACTGTCACTTTAAATGATGCTTTGATTGCCTAGGCAATAACATCATCCATATTTTTTTGACAATTTTATTTTATTAATGTGTATACACTAGCACAGGGATATGCAATTAGCGGACCTCCAGATGTTGCAGAACTACAAGTCCCATGAGGCATAGCAAGACTCTGACAGCCACAAGCATGACACCCAGAGGCAGAGGCATGATGGGACTTGTAGTTTTTCAACAGCTGGAGGTCCTCTAATTGCATATCCCTGCACTAGCATAAAGCACAGCATACTTCCAAGTAACCCTCTATGTATAGTTTATATCAGCAAAATGAGCTAAGCATTCTTGTTGTGCACAAAATCTTTTTAGGTCCCTTTCAGTTTGCATAAATCAAAGCTAGTGTTCAGTGTATAATAGGTTTTTATGATTTAGTGACATTGCTTGCTACATAAAGTATACTACTCAATAATTTATTATTCACTAGAGGTGAATTGTAAAGAATTGATGGGTAAATTCAGCCCCAAAATAATCAGTATTGATGTAATAGCATGTTGCACATAATTGTGTGTACACCTTGCATTGTATGTTCTTTGAACAATATGCAACATTAATAAATAAAATCAGGTGCGCTTCTAATGCCAAACACACTAGTGAAAGGTTCACCTCCAAACTAGATATACATATTCAGAATTATCCCAACATTAAACGTGAATAAAAGTGATAGATAAATTAATTCACTAATGTGCAGTCCACCAAAAGAACAGATAATTAATAAAAAGTCCTTAAAATGATCCCAAACGGTGTACACTTTTCTTATATATGTAGCTCCGCCCGTGACGTCACCACACATCAGCTGGCTAGCTTCACCGCGCCTGGGCTGTTAGTTTTGTTTTGTGTTTTCTGCTATATCTTTGGATGTCGGCTACCCATTGTTTTTTAATAAAAGAAGTTTTTATTTACTAAACTATGGGGTACCTCCTGTTCTTGTAATTTCTCCCCACATATCACAAGTGATCCTGTAGAGGTACAGTTCACTACACCGTGACCACATCGCTCAAGAAGGGTCTAAGGCGGATTTAAGTCTCTGTGTGAAATCAAAACCAGCTGTCCCTGCCTACAAGATATGACATATCTGAGCCCTGAATACCCCTGTAATAGGGGTCCCACGCATCTGGTAAGCGGCCTTTTCTACCATTATCTGGCTTGTTTAACACAATGAAGATTGTATTCCACATTTGAAGAAAGGATTGCTTATATAAGAAAAGTGTACACCGTTTGGGATTATTTTAAGGACTTTTTATTAATTATCTGTTCTTTTTGGTGGACTGCACAATATTGAATTAATTTATCTATTGCTTTTATTCACGTTTAATGTTCGGATAATGCTGAATATTTATATCTAGTTTGGAGGTGAACCTTTCACCAGTGTATTTGGCATTAGGAGCGCACCTGATTTTATTTATTATTTGGCAAAACTGGATATTCAAGTTTTTTTAGGTTGCAGCACTTTTTGTCATCACTATTTCTAACTGCTCTCTCTCATTTTTTACCACAATGTTGTAGTTGGTTAGGGGTAGCGCAGATTGTCCGTGTTACAATATGCAACATTGACATTGTTATTAGTCAGTATGTACTGAATATGAGCTCTTATAGCATAGTTTTTATAAATATAGTTTTTCTAAATACCCACCAGAGGGAGGTAGAAGCTTACATTTAGCTGGCAATCATACAAAGGAATAAAAATGTTCTTATCTAGTTAATTTTTATGTGCTTCTTAAAAAGAATGCTTAAGCTAATGACACTACCATTTCATCAAGTAATATGTTGATATTGATAACATGATTTTAAATAATTACAATTAATTGTAAAATACATTTTCAAATTATTAAAGATAAAATAATCCACCTAATATTTTTTTGCACTGTAAATTCCTCTTTCATAATATCCAGAAGATTATATAAAGGCTATTATTTAATTTAATGGATCTATTAGAAAATCCACATAATTAGTCTTGTATCAAACACAATTGCAAAGTATACTTTGCAATTCTCATCATTCTTATATTTTTTTATAAGATTTTTTTTTTTTTTTTTAATGGTCAATTTTCATTGCATAATGTTTAAAGAGAGCTACCAAGAATATATATTTAAACGGATCAGAATTTTTACTCTTAAGTTTCTATAATTGTACAACCTTAGCAATCAGGTAGAGGTATATGTGTGTGATGTAAATCGCTTGTATTCTCTCACTGTCAGAGCAAAAATGTCAGTTCAGTGTCAGGCTGTAAGACTCCAGAGTTTGACCTTTATCTTGCCCAAGCTCTGTGTTGATCACTGTTCAGGCTAAAATAAGAGGCTAAAACTGTCATTTTTTATGTAATCCTGACTGCACCCTTGTAATATGACAATTTTTGAGTGTTTGTTATCAGCACTGACGTGCGTATAGAGATGATGAAATGAAGAAATTATGCTAATACTAATCGGGACAAGTAGAAAGCATGTGTAAATATTAAATCCCAGGAAAATCCTATCTCCAGGTATTTTATTCATCTGAAGTCCACCAGTGGCGGCTGGTGTTTTTCTTTTGTGGGGGGGGGTCGGCAAACAATCCACCTGCCGCCACACACCCCCGGTCGGTCAGGTCATGGACGCAGTGCTCTGCACCCCAAACTCACCCTTTTTTAAAGCCTATTCGAGCCTCTGGCTCTAATTACGTGCTTAAAAAAAAAAAACATGCCCAATTATATTCCATGCATCCGACGCCTGAATGTAGATCAGGAGGCCAGATACATGGTTAGGCAGCGCCTGTGCGACCTAAATAGATGGGCCGCCACTGGAGTCCACCATTTGAATCCCTCACTGGTGCTATTTTCGGTTGACTGGTACTCTAGTGATGTAGCTGTTCCCACATTTGCAGGTCGCAGACAGTCCTCTTTTGTTGACATCATCGCTAAGACTCCTCTTCTGGACCTTGCTGCTGAACACAGAAGAAGAGAGAAGACATGGAACAGCAACTTCATGTGACCACAGATTTACAAAAAGGGAAATCTTCTTTTTTTTTTTCTCTGCCAGCAGCTAGAGGGGAGAAGATCCCTGGTTTGCTGTCATAACAGGGATGGTAGTGGTGCATTCATAACATGTATAACACTCATAAGCTGAATATGGGTGTAACATGTAACATGTTATGAAAGGTGAACTTATCCTTTAACCTCTTGCTTACTGGGCACTAGGGATGGGCTGTCTGTTCAGGTTGAACATGAGTTAGACTCAAACATTGACTGTTCCCCCGTTTGCCGAATAGCGAACAATTTGGGGTTTTCG
This sequence comes from Lithobates clamitans, assembly GCA_037952925.1. Taxonomy (NCBI): domain Eukaryota; kingdom Metazoa; phylum Chordata; class Amphibia; order Anura; family Ranidae; genus Lithobates; species Lithobates clamitans. The sequence continues at coordinate 1,410,343 of JBBGZY010000512.1, forward strand.
CGGCAAATTTGAAAGCCGCGGAACACCCTTTAAAGGACTATGGGAGAAATTAAAAGTGCTAATTTTAAAGGTTAATATGCAAGTTATTGTCATAAAAAGTGTTTGGAGACCTGGGTCCTGCCCCAGGGGACATGTATCAATGCAAAAAAAAGTTTTAAAAACTGCCGTTTTCAAGAGCAGTGATTTTAATAATGCTTAAAGTGAAACAATAAAAGTGAACTGTTCCTTTACATTTCATACCTGGGGGTGTCTATAGTATGCCTGTAAAGTGGCGCATGTTTCCCGTGTTTACAACAGTCCGAGAGCAAAATTACATTTCTAAAGGAAAAGAAAGTAATTTAAAAGTACTAGCGGTAGCGCCGGCAGCTATAATGAATTGTCGGGTCTCTGCAATACTCATAAAAGTCATTGAAAAAAAGGCCCAAACCAAAATTTTAAAAAAATGCATGGGGGTCCCCCCAAATTCCATACCAGGCCCTCCAGGTCTGGTATAGATATTAGGGGGAACCCTGCGCCAAAATAAAAAAAATGGCATGGGGGTCCCCTCAAAATCCATACCAGATGCATTTAAGGGGAACCCCGCACTAAATTTAAAAAAAATGGCAAAAGTGCGCATGCGCAAGAGCTCCGACATGGCTGCCTGAGCCTGGAGCTCCGCACCACCCCGGATCAATGAGCCGCACAACCTCTGCTACACAGAGGAGCATCCCGTCTGCCCACCCAGACTCAGGAATACCAGGGGAGCACGGAGAGATGTCCGGTCCCCAGTTTCGTTTGGACCTCGGCCCGCAATTCGACTCGGCGGGGGTAGACGGGAGTACCAAGATGGCCGCCGGCACGGAAACCAACCTGCCTCATGCTGCTACACAGGCCAAGGCACCAGAATACAGGCCAGTACTGACCCCACCCACTCTGACTTATGCCCAAGTGGCACAGGGAGCCCCCAGCATGTCCCAGGCAGTCCCTCCTGGCCCCCACAAGCACCAGGCCCTTTCCAAGGCACACACGGAGCCCTTGAACAGCATGCAGGTAGAGGACTATGCCCTATCTCCATCCATGCCTTCCCAACTTCTCACATCAGCAAATCTGTCCCTTGGCTATTCAGTTAGGGACATCACCACACTTCAAGAAGACCTCTTTACTAAATTCTCTACCCTATTAGAGAAAGGACTTGCCAACACAGCAATCCAGATCACCAACACTATTAAATCGGACCTATCTAGTTTGGGGTCCAGAATAGAAGCCATGGAGGCCAAAATCGATAATACGGCCTCCAGAACCAACCAAAATGCTGCACACATCCAGACCATCCAAGAACAACTTGATACGGCCCTTTCCAGGGTTGACAAACTTGAGAATAGGTCCAGGAGGTATAATTTCAGAATTAGAGGCCTCCCAGGATCCTTCACGGATATTACCCTCACGGTTCGGGACATTATCTCAGAGCTCATCCCTAATACCCCGCCACATAGGCTAGAACTGGACAGAGCACACAGGGCACCAAGACCCCCCAGAAAAGACGGTACACCCAGAGATATCATAGTAAAACCACACTTTTATGCGGTTAAAGAGGAGGTCATGCGACAATCTCGCCTGAAGCCTAAGCTACAACACCAGGGGCACCAAATGCAAGTTTTTGCAGATTTGGCTCTGTCCACCCTCCAAAGAAGATGTGCCCTCAAACCTCTCCTAACGGTCCTAATGCAATGGGACATCAGGTACCGCTGGTCTTTCCCCTTCGCCGTGAAGTTCTCAATTCAGGGCAAGACACCCTCATTTTCCAATCTCCCTGAAGGTGAGAGACTGCTCTTGTCCCTGAAACTAATATCTCAGGAATCACCCATGGATTTCTCCACGTCGTCATCGGGATCAGCCAAACGACCCCCTCCGGCCAGTCTTGTATCCCCCCTTTGGAACAAGGGTCCCTCTAAGAAGAGCAAGGATGGTAGACCACCGTAATAGACCGTCTAGATCTCCACATTCCTCTGGTTCGGTCCCCTGTTCCAGGACATACTTTCCCACTAAAGGCCCCTCCACCATAAGTCCGCAATGCTCAGAGAGGAGAGACTTCTGCAACGGCCAGCCCATCTGCTGTCCACACCCTCCAGAAGCAGGATTTCGGACCCCTATCCCCTCCTGTCAAGGACTCGAATCTCAAAGGACTTGCTCCACATGGGAAACAGGGGTTCTCTCCTCTCCAGGACTGTTCGACTGGGACTTGATCAAACAAGTCTATTTTTCAAGGGCCAACTCCCTGCTCCTTTATTTTTATTTATTTTTTTCTTTGTTTTTATTTTTTTATCCAAAGAACCCTGTTTCCTGCCTCATTATGTTACGGCTGTTTTTTTCCTTTTCTCCCTCCGTGCCCTCGGCCTTCCCGACCCTTCCCCTCTGATAGGTTGGGGGGGGGGTTGGGATGGGGGAGTGACGGGAGACGGAGGCCTATTATACAGTTTCTAAGTTATTATATATTTTTTCATGTACTCTCGGTTTTGTGAATCGGGTTGATTTCACTTCAGTTGACCATTTTTTAGTTGCACACAGTTTTGATTGCAGACACATGTTATTGTAGGGGTCCGGGGTCCCCTTGCGCCTCCACTCATTCCCAGAGAACCGAGTGTGTTCTCTTGGTGTGGGGCTTCAGTCGACCTTCCAGGGCGAACGAAGGTTAAGAGTGGTGATTTGGCGGACACCCACGCCGTCACTCTCCACGGGTCTCGTCAGAAGACCCATGTTCTTATCTTTGTTAATGTTTTTGTTTGAATCTCTCCCCTCCTTTTCTCCCCATTCAATCTTCTCTTCTCTTCTGGCCTGTCAACAGGAGTCGTCCCCAGCCAATATCCAAACAGACTTAGGTTGCCTCAACACCATCCACCCCCTCGCTGCAAGTAAAAGTCATCAAAAGGTAAGTGGATTCTGGTCCGATGGTCTTCTCCCCCTCTGTTCCCATGGCTGACGCAATATCGAAGGGAGTAGATCTCAAGGTGGCATCTCATAACGTTCAGGACCTAAATTCTCCTAGGAAAAGGAGAATAGCACTTGATCACTATAAATCCCTCAAACTGGATGTAGTGCACCTATAGGAGACGCACTTTCCGATTTGGTACAACCCCAAGTTCCTCCACTCATACTATCCATCCTTTTACCTCGCCAACGCCCCAAACAAGATGAAAGGGGTAGCAATTCTTCTCTCAAAAAACAGCAAATTTGCCCACATCTCAGACTTCAGAGATCCAGAGGGCAGGTATATTCTTGTAAAGGGCACTCTGCAGGGAGTTCTATACTCTATAATTTCTTACTACGCCCCTAATAAGGGCCAAGCCACTTTTTTCCAGAGCCTCTGTCAGGTAGCCGCCGGCGCCAGACCTGGGCGTTTGCATGCGCCTATGCGCCGGCGCGCTCCTGTGTGAGCTCCTCAGCAGAATCCTGATGTTCCCAGGTGTCAGCGTGGCGCTCGGGCGCACGCGGGCGCGCTGCGCTTGTGCGCGTACGGGTGCGTTCGCGTTAGCGCCCTTTTGGGGCCAAAGAGCGCATAAAAGTTCCCCTGTGAATCTGGCACATTGCTGCTTCGTCTCAGCTCTGTGAACTCTGTAACCTGCATCTGATTGATTGATTGATTCCTGATTGACCCGGCTTGTCTGACCATCCGTCCCGCTCCTATCCGACTCGGCCTGCCTGACTATCCTATTGCTCCTGCCTGATACCGTTGCTGATCTCTGCCTGCCTACTTACTCTGCCTGCCGTTATTGCCTGTGCTTATCTACCTGCTGACCCGGACTGTCTGACCTTGCTTGTGCCTGCTGTTTGTTCCTTGCTGTCGCACCTTCAGCTTCAGCTCCAGTGCTCCCTGCATCTCCAACATCCAGCCTGCTGTCTTCAGTCTTCTCAAGATCTGCAGTCCAGCCATCCTGGTGGGATCTCTTCCTCATCTCAGCATCAGAGACTTACCTCAAACAGGCACTCCTACCCCACTGTGCTCAGGAGACCACTATTCCCACTCCAGTGGCTCCTGAACCAGAATTGTATGAGAGGTCTTCTCCTACAAGTCAGGCTCTACTACCAGGTACCTAACAGTACGAAGCAGCCATGACTGAGCCTGCAGGAGATACCTCTCCAATGAAGGAGATATGTACACACCTGGCGGCCCTCACACAAGCAGTGCAATCCCTTCAGGATAACTACAACAGACTGGAAGGACAAGTTCAGAATCCTACAGGGTCTAACCCTACAATCTTCTCTTCCGCTGCAGCCCCAACTCAGACTGCTCCAGCTCCTGTAGTTGTAATGCTTCCACCCGAACCAAGGGTTCCTATCCCTGAAAGATTCTCCGGAGACCGGGCTAAGTTCCGGGCTTTTCGCAATGCCCGCCAGCTCTTTTTTGCACTGCAACCCCAAACTTTCTCATTAGAAGTCACCAAGGTGGCATTTGTAATCTCCCTCCTACAAGGAGAACCTCAAACTTGGGCCCATAGGCTACTTGAAGGAGACTCTGTGCTAACCCAATCTTTGTCATCTTTCTTCGAAGCCATGGCACAGCTATATGAAGATCCCCAACAGACTGCTACAGCTGAATCAGCTCTGTTCGCGCTCCAACAAGGCCGCAGACCCACTGAGGACTATGTTACTGACTTCCGGCGTTGGAGCGCGGACACACAGTGGAATGATGCGGCCCTGCGCCACCAATTCCGCATGGGTCTATCCTACGGATTAAAAGATGAGCTCGCTCGAGTTGGTGTTCCAAATACCCTTGAGGCCCTGATCTCCTTAACTATTCAGATCGATCGTCGCCTCCGAGAGCATCGATCTGAACGCTCTGTTCAACAAGCCCGCCCGACCTGGATGACAGCACGAGCTCCGGTTCCTGCAGCACGCTACTTACCCTCACCCAGTATGGGCACTGCCCATGTCATGCCTGACACCTCCGAACCAATGCAGTTAGGACTGATGCGACCTGCCCTGTCTTCTGAAGAATGTGCCCGACGTCTGGCAACTTAATCTGTGTCTCTATTGCGGAGGAACCGGGCACTATGTTCATAATTGTCCAGTTAAAATCAGTAAGTGTCCATCTCCTGTGTATGCCAGTCTCTCTGCCTTATCTTAGAAATCTACCCACCTTGCCATTCCTCTCTCGTTACAGCTCCAAGAAGACATAATTCCAGTCAACGCCATTATTGACTCCGGGGCATGCAGCTGCTTTATTGAATTAACTTTTGCCAGCCTACATAACATTCCGTTACGGACCAAAACCCATGGACTCTCTGTATTTCTAGCAGATGGCTCCTGCATCAAATCCGGACAAGTAACGCAAGAGACCCTGCCATTGCCTGCTACCACTTCTTCCCAACATAAGGAACTGCTGGTCCTTGATGCTATCACCTCTCCCATGTTTTCCATTATTCTGGGCATCCCCTGGCTGCAGGCACACAATCCGTATATCCATTGGGCATCCGGAGAGGTAAAATTTCTGTCAGCCTACTGTCAGGAACACTGCCTGATGAAAGATCCGGACTCCTCAGCCACTTTGCTTTGTTTGGACGCCGACCAGAAAAATTGTCAGGCCATACCTAATCATTATCACAAATATATCGATGTTTTCAGTAAAAAGGGGGCAGATTCTCTTCCACCTCATCGTCCCTACGACTGCCCCATCGAGCTACTACCAGGATCCGAAATTCCTTTCGGACGCATTTTCCCTCTGTCAGAAAAGGAACAAGAAGTACTAAAGGCATACATAGATGAAAATCTGGCCAAGGGGTTCATTCGCCATTCCACCTCCCCAGCCGGTGCCGGAATATTCTTTGTCGCTAAAAAAGATAAGTCTCTCCGCCCATGTATAGACTACCGGGAACTGAATAAAATCACGGTCAAGAATCGGTATCCCCTACCCCTGATACCTAAATTATTTCAGAAATTGAGGACTGACGTCATTTTTACAAAGCTTGATCTAAGAGGGGCCTATAATTTGATCCGTATCCGGGCAGGGCACGAGTGGAAGACAGCCTTTCGGACCCGATTCAGGCATTATGAATACCTAGTCATGCCCTTCGGACTCTGCAATGCCCCTGCGACCTTCCAACACCTGATCAATGATGTTCTCAGAGACTTCCTAGATGTGTTCGTGATCGCATATCTGGACGATATCTTGATCTTTTCAGAATCTCTGGACCTACATCGAGAACACGGGTATTGGGTCGCCTCCGCTTACACAGACTTTATGCAAAAGCGGAAAAATGTGAATTCGAGCAACAGAGCATTCAATTCCTGGGGCTGATAATTTCATCAACTGGTATCAAAATGGACCCGCAGAAGGTTTCCGCTGTTCTGGACTGGCCGGTACCTCTAGACAAGAAGGGGGTCCAACGATTTATCGGATTTGCAAACTTTTACAGGAAGTTTATCAGGGGATTTTCAGCCATAATTGCACCCATCACGCAGTTGACCAAAGAGAATACCTGTTTTTCCTGGAATCAACTAGCTCAAGATGCTTTTGAGAACCTCAAGAGGTTATTCACCTCAGCACCTATCCTCAGCCATCCTGAACCATCCCTACCATTCATTTTGGAAGTGGACGCTTCCGAGATAGCGGTAGGTGCAATACTTTCGCAACGCAGAGGCAGTAAAGATGTAATGCATCCTGTGGGGTTCTTCTCCCGAAAACTCTCTCCTGCGGAGAAAAACTATGATGTTGGCGATCGAGAGCTTCTTGCTATTAAAACTGCACTAGAAGAGTGGAGATATCTGTTGGAAGGGGCTATGCATCCAGTACTAATATACACTGACCATAAAAACCTGGAATATCTGCGATCTACCAAATGACTAAAGCCTCGACAAGCCCGCTGGGCCCTGTTTTTTTCACGTTTTTCCTTCCACATTACTTATCGGCCAGGCTCAAAAAACATTAAACCTGACGCATTGTCACGAATGCATGACAACCCTAAGGACTTATCTAACCCTGACACCATCCTGCCTGCAAACAATTTCCTACTCCTGCAAACAGATCTTCTCTCCCAGATTAAGGAAGCATCCTCTGAATCAGCCAGGCCTACAGGGATGACCTTGACTAACAGAGACGTTGTTCTGGAGAGGAAGCCAAATTTTTGTCCCTGAGGAGAATCGGATCAAGGTCTTGACGTTGCTTCACGATCACCCACTGGCAGGTCACTTTGGGGTTCACAAAACCCTGGAATTGGTGCAGTGTACTTTTTGGTGGCCCAATCTAAAAGACTTTTGCAAGAAATATGTCAGCTCCTGCCCTATCTGTACCCAGACATCCAGGAATCGAGCTTGGGGCCTGTTAAACCTTTACCTGTACCCGATAGACCCTGGAAGATGATTTCTATGGACTTAATTGTTGAGCTGCCATGTTCTGAGGGGTGCTCTGCCATCTTTGTGGTAGTGGACCGTTTAACCAAGATGGCCCATTTTCTTCCGTTAAGAGGAACTCCATCGGCTATTGAAACAGCCCGTATATTCATAAAAGAGATTATCAGACTGCATGGAGTCCCTGTAAACATAATCTCCGATAGAGGGGTACAATTCACCTCACGTTTCTGGAAAGCCCTGTGTGAAACTTTAAAAATCAAACTGGCCTTGTCCTCGGCCTATCATCCCCAGACTAACGGACAGACTGAGAGGACCAATCAGACCCTTGAGCAGTACATCAGATGCTTTACATCCTTCTCATAGGATGATTGGGTGTCCCTGCTGCCTTTGGCAGAATTTGCCTACAATAATGCTAAACATTCTGCCACCGGTCAATCCCCTTTTTTTACCAATTATGGCTTCCATCTAACTTTTCTACCTGATTTCCTTCCAGAGGCTTCAGTTCCGGCAGTACAGAGTGCGGTGGATTTTCTCAGTCACAACAATCAGATGTTGCAGGAAGCAGTGTCCAAGGCTCAGGCAGACGGTAAGAGAATCTTCGACCGGAGAAGAAGAGGGGAATTGAAGTTACAGCTTGGTGACCAGGTATGGCTTTATACAACTAATATCAAATTAGCATGTCCTTCTAAAAAGTTGGCACCTAGATTTATGGGACCTTTTCCGGTTAAGAGGAAAATTAATGAAGTGTCTTACGAACTGACTTTGCCTGATTCCCTTAAAATTCATCCAGTGTTTCATGTATCATTGCTTAAACCTGCTGTACCTGATCCCTTCCCTGGTAGAGGAACTAGACCTCCTGAACCTGTTTTGATTGATGGCAGTGAGGAATTTGAGGTTGAAGCTATCCTTGATTGCAGAAGAAGACAGGGACAAACCCAATTCCTGATCAAATGGAAAGGCTACGGCCCAGAAAGTAACTCCTGGCAACCAGATGGTAATGTGCACGCTAGGCGGTTAGTTTGTGCCTATTTTTCTTCCCATCCTGAGAAGAGAAGGCTTGTGGGCATCCGGAGGCTGCCCCTTGGGGGGGGGCAATTTTAGGGAGCCGCCGGCGCCAGACCTGGGTGTTTGCATGCGCCTATGCACCGACGCACTCCTGTGCGAGCTCCTCAGAAGAATCCTGATGTTCCCAGGCGTCAGCGCGATGCTCATGCGCATTCGCGTCAGCGCTGTTTTGGCGCCAAAGAGCGCATAAAAGTTCCCCTGTGCCTCTGGCACATTGCTGCTTCGTCTCAGCTCTGTGATCTCTGTAACCTGCATCTGATTGATTGATTCCTGATTGACCCGGCTTGTCTGACCATCCGTCCCGCTCCTATCCGACCCGGCCTGCCTGACTCTCCTATTGCTCCTGCCTGATACCGTTGCCGATCTCTGCCTGCCTACTTACTCTGCCTCTGCCTGCCGTTATTGCCTGTGCTTATCTGACCCAGACTGTCTGACCTTGCTTGTGCCTGCTGTTTGTTCCTTGTTGTCGCACCTTCAGCTTCAGCTCCAGTGCTCTCTGCATCTCCAACATCCAGCCTGCTGTCTTCAGTCTTCTCAAGATCTGCAGTCCAGCCATCCCGGTGGGATCTCTTCCTCATCTCAGCGTCAGAGACTTACCTCAAACAGGCACTCCTACCCCACTGTGCTCAGGAGACCACTGTTCCCACTCCAGCGGCTCCTGAACCAGCGTTGTATGAGAGGTCTTCTCCTACAAGTCAGGCTCTACTACCAGGTACCTAACAGCCTCTTTGCAACTCTAAACCCCCTCCTGGAGGGCAAGGTCATCTGTGGGGGAGACTCCAATGTGGCGTTTGACCAGGGTTTACTGAGCACCAGAATAGCCAAAACACTACACACCCAAGGCTTAGTTGACAATTGGAGGGAACTGAACCCCAAACGTAGAGACTTTACTCACTTCTCCTCTCCCCACCAATCATACGCCGGGATTGACCACATACTCATTCCTACAAACCTCATCCCTCTGGCTAATCGGGTTTCTATTTTAGACACAGTATGGTCGGACCATTCACTGGTTCTCCTCTCCCTGAGAAATGTTCTAATGGGGAATAGGGGCTCTTACTGGAGATTTAATGAGTCTCTTCTTAGTGACCCAATCCATACCAAGGTGATAGCTGACACCATTAAAGAATACTTTTGACTAAATGACGTAGATAACATTTCCCCCGAGACCCTCTGGGCCACCCACAAGGCTACCATCCAAGGCAAGCTCATCAGGATAGCAACCCAGGTCAAAAAGGAGCGTCTGATTGACATCCAAAAGTTGGAAAAATCCTTTGTAACCTTAAAAGCCGACCACAAGAAACACCCATCTAAGGTATTAACAGATCGACTAGACGTGATTAGACTCAAGCTCAATCTAGCGTTAACTGCCAAAGCTGAGAAACACATTCGTTGGAGTGGAGCCAAATATTACTGCCAAAAAGACAAAATTGGACCGATGTTAGCCACAAAGCTCACTCCCAAATTCCGATCTCATACTTTTCCCAAATTACGTATAACAGATCAGCCTCCAACAGTCAACCCAAATAAAATCATGACTGCCTACCACGACTATTTCTCTAACCTATATAATTCCACCCAAGCAGAGCGAGTTCAGTTCCCTCCGCCTTCGATTCGATCGAATGGCCCTATCTTTTCTCCCTACTGGACAAGTGGGGTTTTGGGACCAGTTTTTTAGGTATCCTTAGATCCCTGTAATCCGAAAGCGGTGATGCGATTACAAGGCCAGTACTCCAAACCCCTCCATACAGCAAGAGGCACAAGACAGGGCTGCCCTCTCTCCCCTCTAATTTTTGCCATGGCGATCGAAACATTGGCGATAGCAATAAGATCCAATCCCAACATCCAGGGGGTGTCCTGTGGAAACCAAGTCCACAAATGCAGACTATTTGCGGACGATATGCTCCTTTTCATCACGTCCCCGATGGAGTTGTCCAAAATGTCAGGGCTGAAGGTTAACTACTCTAAGTCATCTGCCTTAAACATTTCCCTCAAAACAGATACAGTAGTCGCACTTCAAAGTTCCTTTGACTTTAAGTGGAACGACTTTTCCATCGATTACTTAGGAATTAAACTCACAGCTAAAACGGAACAATTATATACTGCGAACTTCTCCCAGACTTACCGTAAGCTCGAAGATGACTTAGGAAACTGGACAAAGGGGGAGGAATCCTGGCTCGGGAGAATCCACGCAGTTAAGATGACTTTACTACCAAGACTCCTCTACCTCTTCAGGGCCCTTCCAATAAACATTATTAAGGAACATTTGACCAAATTTCAAAGAAAAGTAATCAAATTCATATAGGGGGGCAGAGGTCATAGACTCCAGCAAAGAACCCTTTTCCTACCCAGACCACATGGGGGATTAGGGCTTCCTCAGCTTTTCTGGTTTTATCAAGCTGCCAGGCTGGCCCAGCTCTCCACGGTCTATTCTAAGGCTGAGAAAGCAGACTGAATTCAAATAGAGAGACAGGCTGCTCCAACCTACACCCTAGACTTCCTACTCTGGGTCCCCCCAAGACAGCGTCCCCCAATACTTTCCCGTCTTTCTCTCAATCCTTCAAAATCTGGGAAAATTTAAGAAACAACCCTGCACTAACCTCGAGGTGTCACCCTCTAGCACACATTTTCAACAACCCAGACTTTATTCCGGGACTGGACATCAAAGCCTTTAGATGGTGGTTGGACAAGGGATTGTATCGAATAACTTCTTCACTACTGATGGCCCTATTTCCCATGAATTTTGTCTCAATCATCTAGAAATCCCTAATTCAGAGCGTTATAGATTTCACCAAATAAGACACTTTCTCCACCACATTTGCGGGGAGAAAACCTCACCTCACACATTCACACCATACGAATTATGGTGCGGGCAGTCCATGGAACAGAGGGGTGGAATCTCAATCATCTATCAGTCACTATCCCATCAATCGCTTTATTTTTTTCACAAAATTGTCATTGTAATAGCTTATTTCTCTCACATGGCACAAATGACACCCCAAAATACATTCTGCTACTCCTCCTGAGTATAGTGATACCACATGTGTGGGCCTTTTTCACTGCCACATACAGAGGCCCAACATGCAGGGAGCACCATCAGGTGTTCTAGGAGCATAAATTACACATCTCATTTTTCAACCACCTATTACACTTTTGAAGGCCCTGGACACTAGGACAATGGAAACACCCACAAAATTACCAAATTTTGGAAAGTTAACACCCCAATTTATAATCTATAAGGCATAATGTGTTTTTTGAACTGTTCATTTTTTTCCAGAAGTTTTTGGAAAATATGGAAAAAAAAGAAACCGCTTTTTTTTACACAAAGTTGTCCATTTATAAGATATTTCCAACACATAGCATTTGGATAGCAAAAATGACACCCCAAAATACATTCTGCTACTCCTACTGAGTATTACGATATCACATGTGTGGGACTTTTTCACTGCCTGGCCACATACAGAGGCCCAACATGCAGGGAGCACCATCAGGTGTTATAGGAGTAAAAATTACACATCTCATTTCTCAACCACCTATTACACTTTTGAAGGCCCTGGAGCACCAGGACAATAGAAACACCCACAAAATGACCCCATTTTGTAAAGCTAACACCCCAACGTAAAAAACATGGTCAAACAGTACACGGGGGCGTGACTAACAGCCGAGCTGAATGGAAGCCTGATCTCACAGCTCCTGCACTGAACGGAGAAAGGGACCCAAATCACAGCATCTGACCCTCAAAAATGCAGCCCTCAGACCCCCACAACCTGGGGAACCAGAACCTCTAGGAAAAGAAAAGAATACAGGATTCCCATGAAAATCACAGATTTCCTCATCTTCCCTCAGGGAGATAAAATCCAAGATGGCCACCGCAGCACTGTGCTGCACACAGAGGATTCCTACACTGACCTGCCTGATGCTGAAGAACCCTCCATTTCACCTCAGCATAACTCCTCGGGCTCCCAGCTATCCTCAGGCCCCTCATCCACCTCCAACAGCCCTGCTAAAGCAAGGATGCGACTGGATACAACTGATCAGCTACAGGAGGTAAGGCCTGCTTTAGAAAACCTCCTCACACATCCACCTGCATCTTCCCCCATAGCAGCCTTCCCCACTACTAATCAGCCTGTCATAGACACTATGATGAAAGAGATGCTGATGTCCCTTCACAGCTCCCTCCAATCTGACATTTCCTCAATGTTTACAGCATTTAAAACAGAAATGCTGCACACAGGGCAGAAAATGGGGATTATGGAAAAACAAATAAGCGTCATGACAGAAACAGTTAATGACCTAGTAGACGCACATGATCATACCAGAGAAGAGCACCGCTGGGTGCGTGCCAAAATGGCGGATCTCGAGGATCGCTCGCAGCATCAAAATGTTAAAGTCAGAGGAATCCCTGAGACTATCCTGCCTGTAGATCTAAATAGCTATGCTGGGAAATTGATCTCAACACTCCTCCCAGATCTCCCACCGATCGAGACGATCATCGATCGCATCCACCGTCTACCAAAACCTCCTCATCTACCCGCAGAAGTACCACGCGACACTCTGATGTGCATCCACTTCTACCACACCAAGGACATGCTCCTTACACAATCCAGACGCCTGGGACAGCTCCCACATCCATACACAAAGCTGCAACTTTTTTCTGACATCTCCCAATACACCCGGCAACAGAGACATCAACTGCAAATGATCACAAAACCCCTCAACAATCAAAAGATCCCATACCAATGGGGCTTCCCCACCAAGCTGATGGTTACCAGAAATGGAGTGCATCACAACATCCACTCCACAGAAGAAGGCATACAATTGCTCAAAAATTGGGGTATTATACCTGATGGTGACACTCCAACCCCAGTGACTCACAATTTACACTCGCAATCTTTCCACTCCGGTCATTCGCCTCACCACCACAAATGACTTCCAAATCAGTGATGCTGTCAATATAATATCAGAAAGCACTCCGGTTCAGTGCCTGCTCGTTGCAGTTAGTTTATAAACTTTACCCTCATCTTCATTCAGCAGTCCCTAACACACTGCTGACACCTGTTTTCCTCTACTCTCTTGTCTACCACTAACAACCCTATTGTTTCTGTCCCTTCCTCCCTCATCCACGAGAGCTCCAGTACATGGGATCCAGGACTTATAGCTGGCCTCAACCTCCTCGAGCAATTCACCCACCTGTGGAACTGTAAGTAACACATTACTCCACTTTATTTACACGCCACCCTCAAAATGCCTAAATTTTTGTCACTGAACGTGAAAGGCCTGAATCATCATGCCAAACGATCATCAATGTGGCGAACAGCCCAAGATTCCCACTGTGATGTCACGTGCATCCAGGAAACACACTTTCAGACAAATGCTGAACCTCAATGCTCCAACAAAAATTTCTCTAATATCTTTAGAGCCTCAGGCCCTGACAAAAAAAACGGAGTCATGATAGCCATCAGAAATACATGTTCATTCACCCTACATGACAGTCTTCAAGATGTTGCGGGAAGATATCTGGCATTGAAATGCTCATTAAATAATGTTCAATATATCATTGTATCAGTATACGCCCCCAATAAGAAACAGATCCACTTTCTATCCAAATTGATGAAGAAAATCAATCGCTTTAAACAGGGTCATCTTGTCATCTGTGGCGATTTTAATATAGTACCTGACAACTCCATCGACTCTTCCTCCCACTCTAGCAGATGCACACCTCCTATGGGACCGTTTATCCGATCTCACAATCTTTTTGACGTGTGGAGATGCCATCACACCACCGAAAGGGATTATTCCTATTTCTCCCCTAAACACAACTCTTATGCCCCGTACACACGGTCAGATTTTCCGATGGACAATGTCCGATCGGAGCGTGTTGTCAGAAATTCCGACAATGTGTGGGCGCCATCGGACATTTTCCATCGGATTTTCCGACACACAAAGTTGGAGAGCAGGAGATAAAATTTTCCGACAACAAAATCCGATCGCGTCAATTTCAACCGTGTGTGGCCTGTTCCGACGCACAAAGTGCCACGCATGCTCAGAAGAAATTCCGAGACGGGACAGCTCGCTCTGGTAAACTTAGCGTTCGCAATGGATACAGCACTTTCGTCACGCTGCAATGTTCAAAATGGTTTAATACAGCGCACTCTCTTCTTCTTTATAATGTGACAAGAATTAAGTAGTTTTGCTGCTCATATTCACACACACTTCTCACAAAGTTTTATTTGTGTTTTTTTAGTGGGATTCCCTGAATATATTGTTATTAGTTGTCACATTTGACATTTTTTTTTTTTTTTTTTTTTGTATTTTCAGCCTTGTTTTTTCTTTAATGTTTGGATTTTTTCCAAGGCTGATCCTTGTTCAATGTTATTTTTATTTTTACTCCAGAATATTTTTGGGTGTGTTTTGTGTGTCAAGTTACCCCAACACCATTGATATCTTTTATTATTTAATCTCAAGGATATTGTTTGTTGTTGGTGTCCCTTGTTCATTTCACATTGTATATTTGAAATGTACCTGAATCCTCACAAACCAACTGTCCTTTTTGAAGTAAAACACATAGGAGAGTATAATTCCAAACAAAAATCCTTTATTAAGGGATCAGAACCAAACAAAGAGGAAGGCAACACTGGATCAACATGAGAAATTAGCGAAGCCTGGGACCCCCACGGCAGACATCAATTCTTCAGCATCAAAATTGGTGGCCTGAAGAGTCCATATGTAAGGGAGGGCAGTCTGGTCCGGGATTCGCAGAGATCTGGAAAGCAGCAGATGACATCTATGTTCCCAGGCTGTGGTACCACAAGAGGCTGCATTTTTTGGCCGACCAGACTGAACCCAGGGCAATCACTGTCTGGTCTTCCTTTCACACTTCCTTCCGGGCTGTGGCTGTGCAGTTGGAGATGTGGCAGGAGGAGGAGTAGGACCTGGAGGAGGAGGAGGACTGGGGGGACCTGGAGGAGGACCTGGAGGAGAGGGAGGAGGAGGAGGAGGACCTGCAGGAGGAGGAGGAGGACCAACGCGAAGGTGTGTCTGAGGTGTAATTTGGCCCCTCATACCTTTCTCCAGAGCCTCCGATATGAGGGCCTCACACATGACTTTTTGGCCCTCCTCCATCCTCTGCATTTTATATGCAATGAAGGCAGCAATGTTCTCCTCCATGGTGTGGGGTGCTCCCAGGACCTCTGTAGCCCTCCAAAAGAATCCTATAGCAGCCTCCTCTAGGGCACTCCTCCTACTGCCACTTTCTCTTTTCAGGGGGGGGTGGAGGGACCTGCAGATCAGCCAGCCGGCTCGGCCCGGCCACCTCCTGGCTGAGACTTCCCTGTGTATGAAAAAGGGACATGGTTTTAGTTTTTGCTTCATCAATCACAATCCTAAATTACTACTCCCAACTAACATCTAGTTAACATAATTGATTGTACAAGCAGAAATATTTAGAGGAATGCTATACCTGGCTCAATCTGGGCTCCTACACATGCGGCCTGGAAGGCCCAGGTTGGGCGTCAGAAGCCTCAGCCGGGGGGGGAAGGAAGCGTGGAAGGAAGACTGGAGAGGGATGGCCTGGGTTCAGTCTGGCCAGCCAGAAAGTGCAGCCTGTCATAGTACAACATCCTGGGGACATAGATATCATCTGCTGCTCCGGATCTCTGTGAATCCAGGACTTTCTTGCGCTCCCTTAGATATGTACTCCTCAGGCCACCAATTAATATCTTTAAATAGGTGATGTCTACCGTGGGGATCACCTGCTTCACAATTTCACACAATTGCTCCAGTGCTGCCTTCCTCTTTGCTTGGTTCTTGAAATGGGGGTGGGTAATCTCCCACAGACAGGGCAGCTCCCTTAGCATATCTATGAATACTGACATGAAGTCATTATCTTTGAGTAGCATATCCATGTTCACTGCAAGGCACAACACAAGACAAAGCCTAATGTCAGACAAAACTCTCCTAATCTTGTTACAATATAGGCCTCAATCTAGAAGCAGTATAGGCACAAGTTTGTTTCTTACCTTCGTTCTTACGATCGGCACGTCCAATGCTCCTTCCTCCGCTCACAGATCGTACGTAATACACACGCGTGTTACGCCTTATACACACTGCGCATGCGTGTAACTCCGCCCGCCCCTGACATTCTTTCTAGTCTATTCCCCGCCCCTTTTCGTTCGGCGCAGTGGGTGAAGAGCATGATGGCGGATTTAGAGCAGGTGTGTGCTAATTATAGCAACAAGGAGGAGGAGGAAAGCTCGCATCCAGGCACGTCCCGATCTAGAAGGAGACGTTTTAAGGCCACAAATATGTCCTTTGGGGAGATGTTGGAAATGGTCGACATCATGAGGAAGTCCGACTATGATGGAAAATTTGGGCCTTACCCCCATCCCAACATCCGAAAGGCAAAAATCATTGCTAAAGTGATCAAAAGCCTTCACAGGAATTTCGGGGTACGAAGATCTAAAGATCAGCTCAGGAAGCGGTGGTCGGACCTGAAGTTGAGAGAGCCAGAGCAGTACCGAAAGATCCGGAGAGTGCTGCAAAAAAGTAAGTAGTTGTGCTGTGTTCCTATTCTTTCTGTCTTTATTCCGTTCGTTCTGCTCCATATGCTTTTATTAATTGTAACGTTTAAAAGGGCAACTTTAATGTTCATGGGCCCATTATTCGTTCGTATCAAACATTTTTCTTTCGGCCTCTAGAACACCATTGTTTAGGCCATATGCATTTTCACACATTTTTTTGGGCCTACTTGGATGCCAAATATTTGTTTGTGTAGATGGGTTTGTTACTAGAATGAAATGCCAACTAGATTGTGTGTAAGGAGAGGACACTGAGCAGCTGTTTTCACATCTGGACACTGGAGCACTAGTGTGGGACCCCAGAACACCATTTTTATTAGGGGGGGCACACAGGTGCTCCAGTGTATACTATAGGGGGGGCTACATCTGTGAAGCTTGTACCAAACAGGTAAAGTATTGCAGCTTGACAAAGGGCAATAAAAAATATACATCTTGGAACTCGGCTAAAATAGACAATTGTACCCCACTTCCAAGCAATGTTTCCTATTTCTAGTTCTGCCATCAAATATCTGTGTGCTAATTATACCATTTTTGTTTTACATAGGGGAGAAAAGACTCGGAGGACACCCCTCATCCCAGGAGAACACAGACCCCCCACCTCTGGAAGAAGGTGAAATACCCCAAACCCAAGAAGAAGAGCAGGAGGAAGAAGAAGATGTGGTGGAGATTGGCACCACAACAGGTGAGTGTCTGCGACCACAGGCTCAGGTAAAAGAGATGGATGGTGGCAGATTTTTGAGACCTTTTTTTTTGTTCTTTATCTCTTTTTAGGTGATCGTGATGTAAGGGATAGAGAACGCTTTACTTCTGAAAGTGCCCAGATCCTGATCGGGGAGATCATGGGGTGTAATGCCGAACTGCAAAACATCCAGCAAAAAATCAATGATGTGATTAAAAAAAATAATAACATCATTGATGTTTTGGGGTGAATTTAAACCCCACAAAATCACTTGTTTTATTGTGGTCCAATCTTTTAAAATTTTTTTCAATGTTTTGAAAAGCCAAATTTGGAGGATGCACACAGTGTGCCAACATGTGCTATCTGCCATCACGGGAGACGCGTTTTGGGGGTGCAACCCCTTCCTCAATTATAAAGTCACGGTGAGGAAGGGCTTGCTCCCCCAAAACACGTCCCTTGATCCCCCCTGATGGCAGATAGCACATGTTGACATTCGTAAATTGGTGTGCATCTTCCAAATTTGGCTTTTCCAGGGGTGATTTCCCCCCATCTGAACGCTATATCAAACCGAGTTCCTAAATACTGATGTCTGATATAGCCTTCAGGTTTTACCTAATGTGAACTTTGTAAGTTCAAGTTTTTTGGCTTTCTTGTTGGTTTTACACAGGCCTGTTTTATCTGAAATGGATATTTCGATTTTTGATAATGCTACTGAAAAAATTGTTATACAACAAACATGTTGGTTTGTTTTAAAAACCTTTGGTAAATGCACATATGATTGTGCAGGTATAAAAAAGTGGCTTACTCAAGAATGTGTGGATTATTGTCTCAACACTACAACACTTTTGGGGTGATGTAATTGTTGTTTTATGCAAAAATGGGGGTTATTTCCTAAGGGCAAATCCACTTTGCACTACAAGTGCAGTTGCAAGTGCACTTGGAGTGAAATGTGTTTTTGCATTTAGGAAATACCAGCCAACAGTGCTTTGTATAATAAGGCTACACAATCACGACATTTTCTGGACTCCACACATTTCTGTCAGGGTCAGCTAAAACAAACACAAGCAGTAAATGTCCACAAAGAATTTCTTTTTTTTTTATTTGAAAAAGGCTTCACATATTGTCTGGCATATTGATATCCCCCCTACCCGCAAAGAACTCCAGGTATCGTAACCGGTCATCACGGGCACTCAGGGAGGGCAAGCCAGGACGGCCACTTTCAAGCGCCGTCAGTGTTGTTGGATGTAGGATTCCGGCCTCAGGCCCAACTGAGCCAGCATAGTTAGCAGAATGTTTTCTTAAAAAATTATGGAGAACACAGCACGCCAGTATTATATGGTTCAGTTTATACTCCGCCATATGGATGGGTGTCAGAAATAGTCGGAACCGGCTGGCCAGGATTCCAAATGTGTTCTCCACCACTCTTCGGGCTCTGGCCAGCCGGTAATTAAAAACCCTCTGTCCTCATCGGGAATGGCCGCATCAGGTGGTCCCCCAGCGCAAACGCTTCATCAGCAACGAACACAAATGGGAGACCTTCCACATTGTCCTCTGGAGTTGGCAAGTCTGGAGACGCCTGTAGAACTCCGTCTGGGCGATCACTCCACCATTGGACATCCGGCCATTCTTCCCCACGTCCACATGCAAGAAGTCGTAATTAGCCGACACCACCGCCAACATCACTATACTATTAAACCCCTTGTAATTATAATAGTACGACCCCGAGTTGGGTGGTGGGACGATGTGGACGTGTTTCCCATCAATTGCCCCTCCGCAGTTGGGAAAGTCCCACCGCTGGGCAAAGTGGGAGGCCACAGTCTGCCATTCCTGTGGCGTGGAAGGAAACTGTTGAGGAAAAAACAATAAACATTACTATTTTTTCACAGAAACATGGCAAGCAGATTAGACACAAACATTATGGGGCAACCTCCAGATAGCATTTATTAAGGGGAATTTAACAAGGCCAAAGTATAAGGTACACCTATCATATTCCCCCTCCCCCCTCTCATGGGCCATTTCTAACATTATAGGGGGGGAACTCTTGGACAGGTAACCCTCCTCACTTCATTGAGAGATGAATGCCTAAATACAGTGTATTACTTGGAACAGCCCCTCCTTAGTTACACTATTGGCAGCCCAATGGACAGGTAAGAAGTGTCATATTACAAAGATATAAATGCACACTGTACACATTTGAGGACATTTGGACATTCTGCTCTTACAAAAACTTTAAACAGTACCATTGGAAAGTATACAGGCAGGCCCTTGCACTACATGCTTTGGGGAATTCATCCATAAATCTGAGCACTAAAGAGATGGGTATAGTGTGTATGGGTTTGGCAAAGTCAGCAGATAGATGATTGAGGATAGATAGAGAATTGGGATCAGCTGACTTAGCAGTTGGGGGAGGGAGGGTTACTAAATATTATTTTGGGACACCACAAAAAAAAGCCTCTGGCACTCTGCCTGAATTTAAATCAAAAATAACATTACCAAACATTTTAGGGGGTGTTTGGGGTAAAGCACTACTATGGAGCTGATAAAATACATTGTTAATTGACTACATGAGGTGAATATAGAGGCAGGAGACACCATGCTGGAGAGGTTATTGAAGGGCAAATATGTATGAAGGACCGAAAATAATAATTACATAAAAATCCAGAATGCATGAGGACAAAGGGGACATTCACAGCATATTACAATCATGGTAATTAGGGAATGAGGAGAGAAATAAAATATATTATCAAACATTCAATACAATAAAATGGGATATAAAAGGATAAAAATCTTACCTTTATATACTCCTTCTGCAGGACCTGGATGATGGCAGAACAGGTCTCTGGGATAATGATCCCCAGAGCCTGTGGGGAGATGCCTGTCGAGAACTTTAAGTCCTGCAGACTTCTCCCTGTGGCCAAATACCGCAAGGTAGCGACCAGCCTCTGCTCCGGAGTGATGGCTTGCCTCATGCAGGTATCCTTACTGCTAATATAGGGGGTCAGCGAAGCCAACAAACGGTGAAACACGGGGTCCGTCATCCTGAGAAAGTTCCTGAAATCATCAGGATTATTCTCACGGATCTCACGGAGCAAAGGCATATGAGAGAACTGGTCACGCTGAAGCAACCAATTGTTGGTCCATGAACTCCTCCCCACCCTGTTCATGGACTGGACTTGTGTCAAGGTCAGGACCCCAACACCAAGCCCCCGCACAGCACGAACTCTACGAGGAGTACGCATACGAAACATGGCTAGAAAACGGTCGGCTGCTCAGAACGAAGTAACAGAACGCACTGAAGAGCAGCAAGGCCTGTAAAGAGCGACCTGAAAACCAGTAACGAACGAACAAGAATACAATGACTAAGTCACGCGGACCTTGCTTGCACGCACTGAAGAGCAGATACAAACCCACAAGCACAAACTGAACGGCAGAAAACGATCTGAAAGCCACGAGTCTGAAAAAGCGCGAATCGTCTCTCACCAAACTTTTACTAACACGAGATTAGCAAAAGGAGCCCGAAGGGTGCCGCGCTTGGTTCTAAACCGGCCTTTTCTAGTCTCGTCGTACGTGGTGTACGTGACCGCGTGGTTGTCGATCGGAAATTCCAACAACTTTGTGCGACCGTGTGTAGGCAAAACAAGTTTGAGCCAACATCCGTCAGAAAAAATCCTAGGATTTTGTTGTCGGAATGTCCGAACAAAGTCAGACCGTGTGTACGCCCTATTATACTCGGATTGACTACTTCCTAGTGGATAAATGGACTCTGCCCAAAATCTCTTTCCACAGAGATATCGACCATTACATGGTCGGATCACGCCCCGGTAACAATGACCATAGAAGATTCACCGAAGACTTCTCGAACACAGATTTGGAGGGTGAATGCTGCTATTCTCCACTCACTGGCCCACTCTGCTTATATTAACCACTTAAGGACCGCCTCACGCTGATGTACGTCAGCAAGGCGGCACGGGCAGGCAAAATCACATACATATACGTGATTTGCCTCCCGCGGGTGGGGGGTCCGATCGGACCCCCCCCGGTGCCCGAGGCGGTCCTGTTTTGTTCCCCGGTGATCGGAGGTGAGGGGGAGGCCATCCGTTCGTGGCCCCCCCCCTCGCTATCGCCGCCAGCCAATGGGAACATTCCTTTGCTGCTGTATGCTAAACAGCAGCAAAGGAAATGATGTCATCTCTCCTCGGCTCGGTATTTTCCGTTCTGGCGCCGAGGAGAGAAGACTGTAATGTGAGTGCACAACACACACACAGTAGAACATGCCAGGCACACAAAACACCCCGATCCCCCCCCGATCGCCCCCCGATCACCCCCCAATCACCCCCCCGTCACAAACTGACACCAAGCAGTTTTTTTTTCTGATTACTGCATGGTGTCAGTTTGTGACAGTTACAGTGTTAGGACAGTTAGGGTTAGCCCCCTTTAGGTCTAGGGTACCCCCCTAACACCCTAATAAAGTTTTAACCCCTTGATCACCCCCCGTCACCAGTGTCGCTAAGCGATCATTTTTCTGATCGCTGTATTAGTGTCGCTGGTGACACTAGTTAGGGAGGTAAATATTTAGGTTCGCTGTCAGCGTTTTATAGCGTCAGGGACCCCCATATACTACCTAATAAAGGTTTTAAATCCTTGATTGCCCCCTAGTTAACCCTTTCACCACTGATCACCGTATAATCGTTACGGGTGACGCTGGTTAGTTCGTTTATTTTTTATAGTGTCAGGGCATCCGCCATTTATTACTGAATAAAGGTTTAGC
Source organism: Lithobates clamitans (assembly GCA_037952925.1). Classification (NCBI taxonomy): domain Eukaryota; kingdom Metazoa; phylum Chordata; class Amphibia; order Anura; family Ranidae; genus Lithobates; species Lithobates clamitans. The sequence continues at coordinate 1,432,754 of JBBGZY010000512.1, forward strand.
CCCCTGATCGCCCGGCGGTGATATGCGTCGCCCCAGGCAGCGTCAGATTAGCGCCAGTACCGCTAACACCCATGCACGCAGCATACGCCTCCCTTAGTGGTATAGTATCTGAACGGATCGATATCTGATCGGATCAGATCTATACTAGCGTCCCCAGCAGTTTAGGGTTCCCAATAATGCAGTGTTAGCGGGATCAGCCCAGATACCTGCTAGCACCTGCGTTTTGCCCCTCCAGCCCACCCAAGTGCAGTATCGATCGATCACTGTCACTTACAAAACACTAAACGCATAACTGCAGCATTCGCAGAGTCAGGCCTGATCCCTGCGATTGCTAACAGTTTTTTTGGTAGCCTTTTTTTGAACTGGCAAGCACCAGTGGCCTAGTACACCCCGGTCGTAGTCAAACCCGCACTGCAGTAACACTTGGTGACGTGGCGAGTCCCATTTAGTGCAGTTCAAGCTGGTGAGGTGGCAAGCACAAGTAGTGTCCCGCTGCCACCAAAAAGACAAACACAGGCCCGTCGTGCCCATAGTGCCCTTCCTGCTGCATTCGCCAATCCTAATTATGAACCCACCACTTCTGCAGCGCCCGTACTTCCCCCATTCACATCCCCAACCAAATGCAGTCGGCTGCATGAGAGGCATTTTCTTTATGTCCTCCCGAGTACCCCTACCCAACGAACCCCCCCAAAAAGATGTCGTGTCTGCAGCAAGTGCGGATATAGGCGTGACACCCGCTATTATTGTCCCTCCTGTCCTGGCAATCCTGGTCTTTGCATTGGTGAATGTTTTGAACGCTACCATACACTAGTTGAGTATTAGCGTAGGGTATAGCATTGCACAAACTAGGACACACTTTCACAGGGTCTCCCAAGATGCCATCGCATTTTGAGAGACCCGAACCTGGAACCGGTTACCGTTATAAAAGTTAGTTACAAAAAAAGTGTAAAAAAAAATATATAAAATAAAAAAAAATAGTTGTCGTTTTATTGTTCTCTCTCTCTCTCTCTATTCTCTCTCTCTATTGTTCTGCTCTTTTTTACTGTATTCTATTCTGCAATGTTTTATTGTTATTATGTTTAATCATGTTTGTTTTTCAGGTATGCAATTTTTTATACTTTACCGTTTACTGTGCTTTATTGTTAACCATTTTTTTGTCTTCAGGTACGCCATTCACGACTTTGAGTGGTTATACCAGAATGATGCCTGCAGGTTTAGGTATCATCTTGGTATCATTCTTTTCAGCCAGCGGTCAGCTTTCATGTAAAAGCAATCCTAGCAGCTAATTAGCCTCTAGACTGCTTTTACAAGCCGTGGGAGGGAATGCCCCCCCCCACCGTCTTCCGTGTTTTTCTCTGGCTCTCCTGTCTCAACAGGGAACCTGAGAATGCAGCCGGTGATTCAGCCAGCTGACCATAGAGCTGAACAGAGACCAGAGTGGCTCCAAACATCTCTATGGCCTAAGAAACCGGAAGCTACAAGCATTTTATGACTTAGATTTCGCCGGATGTAAATAGCGCCATTGGGAAATTGGGGAAGCATTTTATCACACCGATCTTGGCGTGGTCAGATGCTTTGAGGGCAGAGGAGAGATCTAGGGTCTAATAGACCCAAATTTTTTCAAAAAAGAGTACCTGTCACTACCTATTGCTATCATAGGGGATATTTACATTCCCAGAGATAACAATAAAAATGATTAAAAAAAAACAAAAATGAAAGGAACAGTTTAAAAATAAGACAAAAAAGCAAAAAAATAATAAAGAAAAAAAAAATAAATAAAAAAGCACCCCTGTCGCCCCCTGCTCTCTCGCTAAGGCGAACGCAAGCGGCGGTCTTTCGTCAAACGTAAACAGGAATTGCACCATGCATGTGAGGTATCACCGCGAAGGTCAGATCAAGGGCAATAATTTTTGCAGTAGACCTCCTCTGTAAATCTAAAGTGGTAACCTGTAAAGGCTTTTAAAAGCTTTTAAAAATGTATTTATTTTGTTGCCACTGCACGTTTGTGCGCAATTGTAAAGCATGTCATGTTTGGTATCCATGCACTCGGCCTAAGATCATCTTTTTTATTTCATCAAACATTTGGGCAATATAGTGTGTTTTAGTGCATTAAAATTTAAAAAAGTGTGTTTTTTCCCCCAAAAATGCGTTTGAAAAATCGCTGCGCAAATACTGTGTGAAAAAAAAAATGAAACACCCACCATTTTATTCTGTAGGGCATTTGCTTTAAAAAAATATATAATGTTTGCAGGTTCAAAGTAATTTTCTTGCAAAAAAAAAACTTTTTCATGTAAACAAAAAGTGTCAGAAAGGGCTTTGTCTTCAAGTGGTTAGAAGAGTGGGTGATGTGTGACATAAGCTTCTAAATGTTGTGCATAAAATGCCAGGACAGTTCAAAACCCCCCCAAATGACCCCATTTTGGAAAGTAGACACCCCAAGCTATTTTCTGAGAGGCATGTCGAGTCCATGGAATATTTTATGTTGCGACACAAGTTGCGGGAAAGAGACAAATTTTTTTTTTTTTTGCATAAAGTTGTCACTAAATGATATATTGCTCAAACATGCCATGGGAATATGTGAAATTACACCTCAAAATACATTCTGCTGCTTCTCCTGAGTACGGGGATAGCACATGTGTGAGACTTTTTGGGAGCCTAGCTGCGTACGGAACCCTGAAAACCAAGCACCGCCTTCAGGCTTTCTAAGGGCGTGAATTTTTGATTTCACTCTTCACTGTCTATCACAGTTTCGGAGGCCATGGAATGCCCAGGTGGCACAACCCCCCCCCCCAAATGACCCCATTTTGGAAAGTAGACACCCAAAGCTATTTGCTGAGAGGTATAGTGAGTATTTTGCAGACTTCACTTTTTGTCACAAAGTTTTGAAAATTTTCAAAAACAAATGAGAGCTGCAAAATACTCACCATGCCTCTCAGCAAATAGCTTGGGGTGTCTACTTTCCAAAATGGGGTCATTTGGGGGGGTTTGTGCCACCTGGGCATTCCATGGCCTCAGAAACTGTGATAGGCAGTGAAGAGTGAAATCAAAAATTTACACCCTTAGAAATCCTGAAGGCGGTGATTGGTTTTCGGGGCCCCGTACGCGGCTAGGCTCCCAAAAAGTCCCACACATGTGGTATCCCCATATTCAGGAGAAGCAGTTGAATGTATTTTGGGGTGCAATTCCACATAGGCCCATGGCCTGTGTGAGCAATATATCATTTAGTGACAACTTTTTGTAAATATTTTTTTTTTGTCATTATTCAATCACTTGGGACAAAAAAAAAATATTCAATGGGTTCAACATGCCTCTCAGCAATTTCCTTGGGGTGTCTACTTTCCAAAATGGGGTCATTTGGGGGGGGGTTTTGTACTGCCCTGCCATTTTAGCACCTCAAGAAATGACATAGGCAGTCATAAACTAAAAGTTGTGTAAATTCCAGAAAATGTACCCTAGTTTGTAGACGCTATAACTTTTGCACAAACCAATAAATATACGCTTATTGACATTTTTTTACCAAAGACATGTGGCCTAATACATTTTGGCCTAAATGTATGAATAAAATTGAGTTTATTGGATTTTTTTTATAACAAAAAGTAGAAAATATCATTTTTTTTCAAATTTTTTGGTCTTTTTCCGTTTATAGCGCAAAAAATAAAAACCACAGAGGTGATCAAATACCATCAAAAGAAAGCTCTATTTGTGGGAAGAAAAGGACGCAAATTTCGTTTGGGTACAGCATTGCATGATTGCGCAATTAGCAGTTAAAGCGACGCAGTGCCAAATTGGAAAAAGACCTCTGGTCCTTAGGCAGCATAATGGTCCGGGGCTCAAGTGGTTAAGGACCGTTTAACAGAGTACTTTGATACTAATACAGGGACTGTTAGCAATGACACTGTTCTTTGGAATGCCCATAAGGCATTCATAAGGGGGATCCTTATACAACTTAATGCCAGAGAGAGGAGGATGAAATCACAGTGTCTAAACACACTCACTTCAGATATCAAAACATTAGACCACCAAAATAAAAATAATCCTGATCCCTTAACCAAGACTAAACTAGACTCCCTTAGACAAGGATTACAATCTCTCCTTTTAGAATCTTTTGAGAAAGCACACAAACATTTTAGAGCACAACACTACTCCAAGGGCAACAAAGCCGGAAAGGCAATGGCCATCAGAATCAAAGGTCACTATTCCAAAACTAAAATTACCCATCTATTCCACACAGCTACTAAGTAGAAATTGTTAGAACCACAAGCTATTGCTGACGCATTTAGTTACTACTACAATACACTTTACAATCTAAAAGATGACGCATCTGTCACCCAGCCGTCATTACCTGACATAGAAGCATTCCTTAGCGAGATTAACCTCCCCAAACTAACTGTAGAACAACTAGACTCCCTGAACACCCCATTTACAGATCTAGAAATCAGAAATATAATTTCCTCACTACCCACTAACAAATCTCCAGGACCAGATGGTCTTACATGAGAGTACTACAAACAATTTGGAACTATACTAGCACCCTATCTGACCAAGGTGTGCAATGATGCTGCTTCATCCTCCTCTCTCCCCCCAGAAATGCTGAATGCCCTAATCGTTACATTACCGAAGCCAGGGAAAGAACCTACCTCTCCACAAAACTTTCGGCCCATATCTCTTCTCAATATGGACACAAAAATTTATGCCAAGTTAATAGCCCACAGATTACTTAACCTATTGCCCCTTCTAATACACAAAGACCAATCAGGTTTCACAAAAGGGAGACAGACAACTGATGCTACTCGCAGAATTATCAACATAATCCACCATGCTAAGATGTCTTGAACACCTTCTCTGCTCCTATCCTTGGATGCAGAGAAGGCGTTCGATAGAGTTCACTGGAAATACCTTGAAGCAACCCTAGGCAAATTTGGCTTCCAAGGTCCCATTCTGATGGCCATAATGGCCCTATACTCTGCCCCATCAGCGCAGGTATATACCTTGGAGATGCTATCCAAGCCATTTCCCATCACTAATAGCACCCGACAAGGTTGTCCACTCTCACCGATCATCTTTAACCTAATCATGGAACCCTTAGCAGAACATGTCAGATCCCACTCCAACATATCAGGATTCACCATTGGCACCATAGAACATAAAATAAACCTATTTGCAGATGACGTGATAATGATGATCACACACCCACACTCTTCCCTGGCTTCGGTCCAACTGTTGTTGAAAAGGTTTAGTACTTTATCTTACTACAAGGTTAATGAACATAAATCCTACATCTTAGACCTAGGCATTGATGCAACCACTAGTAATCTACTTCAGACCCAATATCCCTATCCGTGGTTGGAAGATGGTATTCCCTACCTAGGCATTACTCTTACCAAATCCACTAGAGGGCTTTTCGCACACAACTATACGGGCGCCAAAAAAATTATGATTACTGAAACCACAAGACTCTCTAAACATGAATTCTCATGGGCAGGCCGCCTAGCAGCCTTTAAAATGATGGTGTTGCCCCGGTTGCTTTACATCTTTCACACACTTCCAATACCACTCTCATTGTCCTACCTGAATTCTCTCCAATCCATCCTAAGCCAATTTGTGTGGCAAGGGAAAAAATCCAGATGTAGTCACACTAAACTTCTTAAACACAGATCCACAGGTGGGATGGGATATATAGACATCAAAGACTACTACTATGCCACCATTCTATCACAAATAAAAGAATGGATGAATACATCACCCACAACTCTCTGGAGCAATATAGAAAATCACATGACGCCGGGCACAAACCTCGCCAATTGGCTATTTAGTACCTCTACACACAATACTCACCTTTTCCATTACTCACCGACAGTCCAAGCCTCAGTTAAAGTCTGGCATGCACTGCACATTACAAAATGGGCACGACTGACGACAAAACCATTACACATTCCTTTAAATACCCTGAAGCTTCTTACACCTGACTTATCAATCCCATCTTGGATTATAGACCGGGTAAAACACACACAAGAACTTCGCGACCTCACAACCTGCAAATCCTTTTCGCAAATCAGCAAAGACCTAAAGGCACCCTCCAAAAACTTCCTCACTTACTTCCGACTACAAAAATGTTTAATGGCACACGCATCTATGGAAGGAGCACTGCCCCTAAAACTTTGGAACTACTTCTTTACAGAACACTCTAACACAAGGGGGACCTCCCTTATATACTCACATCTACAAGAAAAAAGTATGTTCATCAAATCCAAACCCCTCCTTGACTGGAAAAATGACCTACAAACACAATTCACAGAAGCCCAATGGCAAACAGCAATCACATCTATTTACAAAGCAACAAACTGCACCTCCCTATGGGAACTCACACAAAAAACTTTAATGAGATGGTACCTAACTCCGATCAGACTGGCCAAATTCCACAAACACACCCTACAGGAATGCTGGAGAAACTGTGGCCACTCAGGCACACTCCTCCACCTACTTTGGTCATGCCCACATGTAACACAACTATGGAAAAATGTGGAAACCATGCTTCGTGAAATACTCCATTGCTCGATAACAATTACCCCACAGCTAGCCATTCTTAATCTAAACATAGACGATTTTCCACCATACCAAAGATCAATGATCACACATGTTCTCCTAGCTACCAAACTCTTGAGTACTAGAAACTGGAAATCAGACTACATCCCTACCCTCACTGAAGTAACCAACTTAATTCAAACTCATTTCACGTATGAAACCCTCCTGTCACGCAGCTAACTATCTCACACAAAGACACTGGTCCATTGGAATCCATGGATTCTCTGGTACAAAACTAAAATGATGTAAGAACTGAATGTCCTGCTCCACATCTAAACATCCACTTGAGGCTCTCTCCCCCCCTTATCCCTTCCTGCTCCTTTTTCCTCGTACCCCTTCCCTCCCCTCCCTACCCTACCCCTCCTCCTACCATACCAGGTTAACTGTTCTGACTTATGTTTGATACACACTTTGTTAACAATTTATTTCTTCTTTAGGAACGTTGTTCCTATACTCTCTAATCAGACCACACTTGCAATAACCAATCTGTATGCTTATACTTGCATGTTTTCATTCCTCATTGTGACCACATAACCTGTAATTCGTAAAACCCAATAAAAATCTATTGGAAAAAAAAAAAAAACATGGTCAAACAGTCCAAGTTCAGTTCCAGATCAGGCAGAGGTATGTACAGAATCGGCAGACAGAAGCGTGGTCGAATAACAAGCCAGGGTCAGTTACAGAGCAGGCAGTGGCATAAGGGGTGTGAAGGTGTGTGAAGGCAGGAACTGAGGATTATGTTTACCATACTTCACTAATAATTTATTGAAGTATGGTAACGGCAAAAACATTCATGCAAAGGCCTGGTTGGGAAGGACATTGGGCACAATAATAAGATGTGTATCTTCTGACTCCTGCACTGGTACACACCTTACTTTTTTTGACGTCGTAGGCCAGTTGGTCTGGGAGGGAGTTTATTTGGAAAGTAGCGTTCGGAGAGTCGACTAAGAACATCTGATCGAATGTTTTCTGGTGGGCCGTTCAGGAATATAAGGGCAGTGAAAACTTCCTCCTGGTAGCCAAGGAAGCGTTTGGGGTTTTGGGTGGAGTTGCGGTAAATGACATATGAGTTGTACAGTAGGTGACCGCGATATTGTGTCAATCTCGCCGCATTTCTCGGCGAGATTTGACACCTGTGAGCCCCGTCGCGGGAGCCAGCGCCGAGATGGCTCACTCATCGGGAACGGAAAACTTTTTTTCCTTTCGCGATGAGTGACAGGCAGTGCTGACAGCTGTCTGGTATGAATCATGAGGGGGAACGCCGTGCCAAATTTTAAATAAAAAAACAGGCGTGGGTTCCCCCCCAGGGGCATACCAGGCCCTTAGGTCTGGTATGGATTGTAAGGGGAACCCCCTATGCCGAAAAATCGGCATGGTGGTCCCCCCAAAATCCACACAAGACCCTTATCTGAACACGCAGCCCGGCCGGCCAGGAAAAGGGGTGGGGACGAGTGAGCGCCCCCCCTCCTGAGCCGTACCATGCTGCATGCCCTCAATATATATATCCAAATAACACGCCCGAGCTCATCTCGTCACCGCACACAGCCACAAAGGCAAGAGAATTTTTGTTGGGCAGTGTATAAGTGCTCGGATGAACACACTTAGACCGAATTTAATGGTTCAAAGAATGTCAGGCAAAATGGTCGGCCCTCACAAATGTTCACTTCATCAAATCTGGCTCACTTTGAAAAAAGTTTGGACACCCCTATTCTAAACCTTTAGACCTGAAATATGAATAAAGCATATGCTTCTATAGTGTGTATATGTCTCAATTAAAAGCAGTAAGTGTTATTTCTGTTGGTTGCTATGTTTCTTTTGTTATCAGCATGAATCACGTCAAACAATTTTTCCTGATACCAAGAGAAAAATGATGACAGGGGAGGGACCTCCAGCAGATTGCAAGCCTCAGCTCTGTTCCTGTGAGCTGCGCAAAGGGGCGTATCTCTTCCCTCCAATCAGCTCTCAGAGCACTCCTCACTGAGCTATGCAGAGTGTAACTTCAGCTCTCCACCTCCTTTTTTCTGAACTGTCAGAAGAGCTTATAAATTCAACAATTTGAACAGGTGTAGTGAAGAGAAGACTGCAGATAGACAGATACAATGTATGTAGGAGGATTTGTTTCATCTCTGCCTATCATCTTAGGATAGTCCATTCATTGGGTATATGTAAGGGTTTACAACCACTTTAATTTCTTAAAGCTAGTTGCATTTGTTTTCACTTCATTTTTAAGGTAAAATGTTGACATGTGCATGCTTAGTGTACTAAGTGTAGGAAGGCAGAAAAACTGCATTATTTAGCTGCTTGACAAATTTAGGATTAACATATTAACACAATTTAACATCAGTGTACAATTTCCTAGTTTAGTTCAGGGATTATGAATGAATGCTTCTACACACTTGCTTATTTGCTTTAGTAAATAAGGGCCCACTATGTGGTTGTGGTGTTAGAGGCTGGAAAACAATTGAATTTTAATTTGAATACTATGCATTTATATCTGCATTTGCTTTGTTTTGTGTTGTGGTAAATTCAACATGTTCTAGTCTTTTGCACTTATTTTTTTTTTCTGTACATAAGTCAAAAGAACTCCAAACAAAGCAACTCTAGAACAAATCAAAAGAATCTCAAGTGCACCTCAAATTTCCCTAAAAGTGACAACTTTATTTTTCAGATTACCAGAGTCAGGGTCAGGTTTAAAAGTAATTCTATTTTGTCACTTTGAATTATATTGTACCTGCGTTGTCTTGTTGAGCTAATGTTTTGTACTGATATAACGGTACATGTAACACAGAATTTAGTAAATGTAAACACAATTGTAAATTTATGAATATATATATGAATATATATATTATTGTAGGAACAAAAACAACTTCAAATTAACTAAAAAAATCATTTGGTTCTCTGATATGACCCAAAACCTCTTAAACTATCACTAGCTAATGGCTGCCTGAACCACACCTGTCTATCAGGGAATCCTACCTACTCCAAATCTCTAACCATTAAACCTCCTGCCCTAGCCCATGATCACTACCTCCCCTTAATTCATCTTATGCCGCGTACACACAAGCGGAATTTCTTGGATGGTTTTTCCAACGGAATTCTGCTTAAGCTTGGCTTGCATACACCCGGTCACACAAAAGCTCGCTGAACTTTCGACCGTCAAGAATGCAGTGACGAACAACACTACGGTGAGCCAAGAAAATTAAGTTCAATGCTTCCGAGCATTGTTTCTGAGCGTGCTTAGGAATTTTGCGTGTCGCAATTGGTGCAGATGATAGGAATTTCAGATCTGAACTTTTTCCAACCGAAAAATTGAGAACATGATCTCAATCTTTTGCTGGCTGGAATTCTGCCAGCAAAAGTCCAATGGAGCATATACACGGTCACATTTTCGGACCAAAAGCTCTCATCGGACTTTTGCTGGCGGAATTTCCGCTCGTGTGTACGGGGCATTAGTATCGCTTAGCACCTCCAAAATCATTCCTGGCCATTATAACAAAGTATCCACATGCTTTTTAGAACACATACTTTATATTAGAAGTCATAGACTATTTATAGATGTACAGTGCCTTGAAAAAGCATTCATATGCCTTAAAATGTTCCACATTTAGGGGGGCGCGGCCTGCAATGGAGCTGAATGGACGTCTGATCCCAGAGCTCCGGCACTCCGGCGGACAATAGTGGCGGCTGAAAACGGCTAAACTCAACCGGATTTCACCCCCATCGGCTGGCAAAACAATCCGGGCACACCCAGAGGCTATGATGGGCAAAAGAAAAGGCACATCCAAACCCCAACGGCTGACGGACTACTTTTCACAGGAGCCGCATGGAGGTAGGCAAGATGGCGCCGTCCATCTACATGAACTATCACACAAAAATAAGCCTGCACCGCTCACGGCCACATCATCCCCTAACCAAAATGATACCTATAGCAGCCAAAGGTCCCTCCCTTCATTCTCCCCATCAGGGAGCCCAGCTAAGGCCAAGCAAAAGATGGATGGAGCTGGATGCAGTCCTGCAATGAGCCCGGGAACGGACTCAGGAGATGACACCAGGGAGCTCCCTGATTCCATCACTACCTTCCCCACCATGAATCAACCGGTACTGGACACTGTCCTTAAAGATATGCTAGTGTCTCTGAGGAGCACTCTGCAGGCTGATATGATGCAGTGTGTGCACAGATTCAGTGGGGAATTGAACGCAGTAGCAGCCCGGGTGGAGCATGTTGAAAACAAGATGGGGGATTATGCCTCCACCATTAATGACTTGGTGGACGCAAATGAGGAAAGAGAAGAAGAATCTGTATGGATTAAAAATAAAATCGCAGATATTGAGGATAGATCCAGATGGAACAACCTCAAGATCAGGGGGATCCCTGAAACGGTACAATCCTCTGAACTGAGACCATATGTTATAGATCTTTTCACTGCCCTCTTGCCAGACCTCTCTGAAATAGACATCACCATTGATAGAATACATCGCCTACCAAAGCCATCCTATCTCCCGGATACTGTCCCCAGAGATGTGATTTTACGCCTACATTTTTTCCATGTCAAAGAGCAATTAATGCAAACAATGCGGAGACAGGAGAATATCCCACCCCGCTTTCAGCAACTACAATTCTACGCTGACCTCTCTCAGCACACACTGCAAAAGAGGAGGAACTTGAACACTATCACAAAAGTGCTCAGGAACCACAACATACCCTACAAATGGGGGTACCCTACTAAAATAACAGTTACCAATCAAGATAAAACGTTCATTGTAGACTCAATGGATAAAGGCATCGCCTTACTGAAATCATGGAACATCCTTCCTGATTCCGAGAGCGAGGGAGTCCCCAAAAACAACCGACAGTCAGCTATACCTGACTGGAAGAAAGTAACAACAAAGAATGCCAAGACGCATAAGTAACACTCTGGAAATCCGGAAAAATTTTTTTTTTTTTTTTTGTCCACTTACAATGCCGGAGTAGCCGATAGGCTAGAACTTAACCCCTCAAGTTTCTTGAGCAGCAATTTGCTGCACACGGGTGATTCCCACTAAACCCCATGAGAAGGAAATTTCCCTTATGGGTCACCCAGAAGTTTCTGTAAAGTTGCACTGTTGCTTTACCTACTATGTTACCTTTGATTTGTTATATTCTTTTCTTTTTTTTTTTTTTTCTTTTCTTTTCCCGCAAATGGAGCACTACAACAACCTACCCAGCATCCAGCTCTTCGCAATACAGTATCATCATCCATCTGAAAATACCCAGCACAAAGTTACCAGAATACAGGCCTTACCAGGATCGCAGTGAGTACTTACACCTTAAGAAAGTATACGCATGTACTGCACCCTTCACCAGAGGAGTCGTTCAGATACCTCGGATCGGAACGCAAACCACAACCATCATACATAACAAACCAACCTAATGGCCATCCAATTTTTATCTATTAACACCAAGGGGCTTAACCACCCAGCAAAGAGAAATTCCCTATGGAAAGAAGCATTACTAAATAAATCCGATATATTATGTGCACAAGAAACACACTTTAGTAGTACAGCTGCCCCACTATGTCAACATAAGAATTTTCCACACATCTTTTTTGCAAATGCGGACTCGAAATCCAAAGGTGTAATGACTGCTATAAGAGACACCGTCGCATTTACTCTTCATACGAAATATATAGACCCACAGGGGCGCTACTTGGCGTTAGTGTGCGATATCAATCAAGTAACCTACACCATTGTAAACGTCTACGCCCCAAACAAACATCAGGTTCGCTTTTTTCACAAGCTTATCCACAAGATTGACTCCCTGAGAAAAGGTTCTTTAATATTGTGTGGGGACTTCAACATAATACCTGACCCATCTATAGATACAACAAGAACAGCGAAGTGAGCAATGGCATCTCTGCAAGAGTTTATACACAAGGAGAACCTATATGATGTATGGCGGTGTCTCCATGCGGGAGAAAGGGACTTCACTTTTTTCTCCGCCCCACACCACACATACACCAGGATCGATCTCTTTTTGGTAGACCAGCATACCCTGATCAAGGCAGCTTCTTCAACTATCAACAACATCACGTGGTCAGATCATGCCTCAATCACCCTACCCATCAAAGATGCTTCATTAGTCAATACCACTCCAGTATGGAGAGCCAACTCTTTCCTTATGCAACAACCAGAATCAAAAAAAATCATTGAAGAACACTTGTTAGAATTTTTTCATATTAATGAGTCTTCTGTTCAGAGTCCCTTTACTCTTTGGAATGCCCATAAGGCGTTCATCAGAGGAATATTTATTAAGTTGGGGGCCAGGGCGAGGAGTCAGCGGCAAAAGAAACTACAGGATATCACAGATGAAATATTTAGTATAGAATCTAAAAATAAACAACAATTCTCCCCTGCACTATCTAAAAGATTAAACCAGCTCAGATATGACCTCAGACTCCTTTTACTAGAGGAATTTGAAAAAAACACGAAACGACTTAAAATGAACTATTATGCACACGGCAACAGGGCAGGAAAACTCTTAGCGCAACAAATTAAAGGCCATAGAAGTAAAACTAAAATTCCATATATATTACATCACACGAATAAAACTAAACTACAACATCCACAGGATATAGCGGACGCCTTTAGTACTTACTATGGCGCATTGTATAACCTGAAAGACGATACAGCTACACCTCAACCAACAACAGCAATGATCACTGACTTCTTAGAACACATCAAATTACCAACACTTTCTCCACAAGAAACGGAGTATTTAAGCACACCATTCACTACTGACGAAATTCACAAAACTATAGATTCACTCCCTACTAATAAATCCCCAGGTCCAGACGGCTTTATAGGGGAATATTATCAAACATTTAAAAATTTACTGTCCCCACATTTGAACAAAGTTTTCAATGCAGCGGCTGCCTCCTCCTCCTTCCCATCTGAAATGCTAACCGCACTAATAGTGACATTGCCCAAGCCAGGGAAAAACCCGGACACCCCAGCAAACTTCCGGCCTATATCACTATTAAATACAGATTTAAACATTTACGCTAAAATTATAGCTAACCGACTCATAGACATCCTACCTCGCTTAATACACTCGGACCAGACCGGGTTCACTAGGGGACATCAGACATCTGACGCTACCAGGAGACTAACAAATATTATCCATATTGCTGCGTCCCAGCAAAGGCCTTCTCTGCTCCTAGCATTGGACGCAGAGAAGGCCTTTGACAGAGTACATTGGGGCTACTTGGAGTTGGTTCTGGGGAGATTTGGGTTCTCTGGGCCTATCTTAAAGGCAATCATGGCATTGTATTCAAAACCCTCAGCCCGCGTGTATACATCGGGAGTACTCTCCAAACCGTTCAACATAACTAACGGTACCCGCCAGGGATGTCCCCTCTCTCCACTAATTTTTAATTTAATTTTAGAACCCTTAGCAACGTACATCAGGCAACACCAGTCCATAACAGGCTTCCTGACCCATAAATCGGAACATGTCATTAGCTTATTTGCTGATGACATTATTTTAATGCTCACAAACCCAACAATCTCCCTGGCTTCGGTATATGACACGCTACAAATGTTTTCTAGGATTTCATACTATAAGGTGAATGAGAATAAATCTTACATACTAGGTATTGGTATAGAACCACAAGTGGAAAAGGCTCTCGGTTCACGGTTTCCATACTCATGGTGTAGAGAAGGGGTGAAATATTTAGGAATCACCCTAACAGCATCGCCGAACCATCTCTTTAGAGCTAACTATATCCCCTTTCCTGAATCCTTACCGGCAAAACTGCAAAAATTAGCCAAAACAGAACTCCTATGGTCAGGGCGCTTGGCCGCTTTTACAATGGTAATTCTACCCCAAATAATATATCTATTTAGATCACTTCCTATCCCTGTCCCTAACTCCTACTTTTACAAACTCCAATCTATGCTTAATAAGTTTCTATGGAAAGGGAAAAAAGCAAGATGGGCATTTAAAAATTCAGTAACGTCCAGGAAAGTTGGGGGTGTGGGAAACATAGTAATCAAGGACTATTACCTCGCGTCCATACTAGCCCAATTAAGAACATGGTTCCCAGAATCACCCAACACTAGATGGCAGGAGTTGGAAGAGGATCAAATTCCCAACAAAAATCTATACGATTTCTTAATGATCCACTCATTTAATTCATCTCAAGCTCAGACTTTAGCCCCATCAATGATAGCATCACTTAAAGCATGGAATATACTGGTAAAAAATCAATCATATACCCCTCCTGTATCCTTAATAAAGATACCTGTCACCAGTTTATCAGAGCTCATCCCAGACCTTAGCATAAAACATTGGGCAAAACTAGGTCTTGTAAACCTAGAAGATCTTAGAATAGGGCCCATGATGAAAACTTTTAGAGCTTTACAATTAGAATATAAATTAGAGAATTCTGAATATTACAGATATATACAGATTTACCATTTTATGAGAACCAACCCCCCTCTCTCAGTGCAACTCCCCTGGAGAATAGTGTTATATCTTACAAAACAAAACACCAATATCAAAGGAATATCACTATTTTACAATACTTTAAAAGACAAGCTAACATTCGTCAAACACTCCTATATTGATGCTTGGGAGTGAGAACTAACACAATGTTTCAAACCAGAACAATGGCAAAAGGCACTCCAGGCTACATATAACACTTCTAGGTGTGTCAACTTATGGGAATTAACACAAAAGATAATTATGCGTTGGTATTTAACACCATACAGGATCTCCAAGTTTGACCACAATACTTCCCCATTGTGTTGGGGAAACTGCAATCGTATAGGTACTCTATACCATATACTTTGGGAATGTCCAAAAATGTGTACATTATGGGGAAAGGTATTTGACATGCTCACAAAAATAACGAATCAGAAAATTCATGCTACACCAGAACTAGCTATTCTATCTATAGATATTGACCTATTCCCTAAAACATATAGGAAAATAATCTCTCATGTCTTACTAAGCACTAGATTAATGATAACTAGACATTGGAAGTCACAAGAAACCCCCAAACTAACAGAAATAATTCTAACCACTAACACGCACATCACATATGAAAAAATGTACGCATCATCCCAAGGTAAATTCCCGATATCAGACAAACAATGGAAACCGTGGACCGTGTGGTACAAACCTAAACTGGTATAGAAGATACAAATGAAACTGATATATATACACTCACTGGATGAGCTTAAGTACAAACATCACAAATTAGAATGCTCCACTCCTTTTTATTTTATTTTTTATTTGGTACAATTTGTTTTTGTTCTTATTTATTTAATTTACTTTATCCTTAATCTGCTGTTTCTGTTCAGATCCACTTAACAACCATTACAACTGGTTCCAAATTATTACAGAACATGTAAAATCTGTACTGATTATAGACCCTTTTATTTGGTTGATTTAAAATGGTGGGGACTTCTCCTCCCAGGACACAGCAGGTACCCAATAGGGGTGTCGGGAGGAGGGGTATTCCCTAAAATATATGTGCTTCTTTATACCAATAATAATTTAAGGATCTGGAAAAACCAGGAGTTCTTTATTTATTTCTATTTACTCACAGTTCATTTTAGAGTACAATGACACATGAAAACTTGTAATGCTCAGCAACATAACTATCTAGTGAATACTTTGGAAATGTCAAAAGTGTAGAACATTGTCTTCTATTGTAAGCACTATTGTTTGTACTTTCCCTTTTTCTTTTCTGTTTTATGATTAAAATCAATAAAAAAACTATTGAAATAAAAAAATGTTCCACATTTTGTCATGTTACAACCAAAAACATAATTATGTATTTTATTGGGATTTTATGTGATAGACCAACACAAAGTGGCACATAATTGTGAAGTGGAAGGAAAATGATAAATGGTTTTCAACATTTGTTATAAATAAATATCTGAAAAGTGTTGCGTGCATTTGTATCCAGCCCCCTTTACTCTGATACCCCTAACTAAAATCTAGTGGAACCAATTGCCTTCAGAAGTCACCTAATTAGCAAATAGAGTCCACCTGTGTGTAATTTAATCTCAGTATAAATACAGCTGTTCTGTGAAGCCCTTGGTGGCTTGTTAGAGCACCTTAGTGAACAAACAGCATCATGAAGGCCAAGAAACACTCCAGACAGGTCAGGGATAAAATTGTGGAGAATTTAGAGCAGGGTTAGGCTTTAAAAAATGTTTCCAAGCTTTGAACATCTCACGGAACACTGTTCCATTCATCATCCGAAATTGGAAAGAGTATGGCACAACTGCAAACCTACCAAGACATTCCATCCACCTAAACTGACTGAAATTGCTGTTCAGATGCTCTTCATCCAATCTTACAGAGCCTGAGCTATTTTGCAAAGTAGAATGGGCAAAAATGTCACTAAATAGATGTGCAAAGCTGGTAGAAACATCCCCAAAAAGACTTGCAGCTGCAATTGCACCGAAAGATGGTTCTACAAAGTATTGACTCAGGGGGGCTGAATACAAATGCACGCCATACTTTTCACATATTCATTTGTAAAACATTTTTAAAACCATTTATCATTTGCCTTCCACTTCACAATTATGTGCCACTTTCTGTTGGTCTATCATATACAATCCCAATAAAATACATTTACATTTTTGGTTGTAACATGACAAAATGTGGAAAATTTCAAGGGGTATGAATACTTTTTCAAGGCACGCTATACATTACGGTTGATCCTGAAACATAGTTTAAGATTAAGACCAAATTTCATGAATTTGGATGTCCCAAGCCAAATCTGAATTTTGATTTCTTTTTATTGGAGGATTAATAATTTATCCAAACCACAACTAATTATTAAAATTAATTAATAATATAAGATAAAATAAATAAAATAAGAATAAAATACTAAAATAAAATATACGAATTACTATAATAGTTACTTTTTAAGTCAATATGGACTTATTTAAACCCTTCTATGATTTTATTTCTTTGTTCTTTAATTTATTCAGTTCTTAATTTAACCCTTTGGCTGCCAGGTCCTGCGCTCCACATTTAAACTCAGATGGTCAGGCCATTTTTGCAATTGTTCCATTTCTGCCAACTGCAAGTACCTATTGGGGAAACCATGTACCAGTAGGCCTGCTTGCCGTAAAGGAAAGGGGGTTGCTATAGGTGAAGAACACATAGCCAGCTGTAGTGCCTGCCCATCAACGCTAGCGGTAGGAATGACATTATTACAAGCCATTTAAAAATAAGACTTTCTGTGAAGATGGACTCTTTATAGGTCTTTTATTTGTGGAGGAGCTATGCATACTGACCCGGCAAGTCCTGTCCCTGCATGTGACATAGTCTGGAAACACACCTCCAGCAGTAACACAGGGACCAGAGCCCAGGGTCAACCTGCCTGTTTTTCTGGTGACCTCCATATGTTTTCCAATTTATAAAACAGTTGTATACTGTACTGTAAGCTTAACCCATACTCTTCAGGTTCTAAAGCTCAACAGGTAAACCTGATTATTACATGGTTTCAGGGGAACCCCCAATCTTGGGTTTTTAGTCTCCCCACAGAAGATTTAGCCCAAAGGTTAGTTGAGGCATTTTTCAAGGCCCTGGATTTACTCTACAATGACCCCGACCCAGCCCATTCAGCAGAAACTAATGTTAAGTCATTATGACAGAGTAAATGCATTGCTAAAAAATACTGCTCTAAATTCTGCCCCTGGGCACCTGGCTCAGGGTGGAATGACCCAGCTCTAAAAAGCCAGTTCAAATTAGGCCTATCAGACTCAATAAGGACTTCTTAGTATACTACCCTGAACCAAAATTTTTGGATTAGGTCATGCAAGTAACCATCCATATAGGCAGGCATTTACAGGAAAGGCGCATGGAGCTGTTTGTTTCCATGCCTCCTAGAGCAGTGCCCAATTTTTTCTCCATCAGGCCTCTCTGGGCCATCTCAACCTCTCGTAGAGGAGCCCATGCAAATTGGCACTACTCACTTATCCTCTAAGGATAAGGTTAGAAGGAAATCCCAGTGACTGCTTATATTGCGGTAGCCAGGACCATTTTTACGCTAGCTGCCCCAATAACCCGGGAAAAGCCAAGAGTCTAATTCTGCCACGTTCTCCCATCACCTCTCAGCATTCTTATATTCTAACAATTTATTTGCACACCGTCTACAGATTCCCTTGACTAATGTGAACAGCCCCTTTTTGGTTTTAGCTGTTGATAACTCTCCCTTATCCATGGGCCTGGTCACCATTTGAACTCTTCCTATTACTCGGACCATTAGGGAAAAACATAGAAGGACAATCGGCTTCTACTTGATAACATCTCCTACATATATCCTTATCTTAGGTTATCCCTGGCTTAAATTCCATACCCGCACGTAGATTAGGATACAAGAGAGATTATATCCTGGTCTCAGACCTGCCTCCAGAACTGCATTAAAACCATCAAATTACTAGCCCACCTCACAGTCTGAACTTTCCCTACCTGTTAAGCTGATTTTGTGACTGACGTGTTCTCTGAAAAGACTGCTTCTGTTCTACCTCCTCATCACCCATATGTTTGTCCAATAGACAAGTAGCCAAACACTACCCCTCCTAAAGGCTGAACTTACCCTCTGTCACTACCTGAGACCCAGGACATGAAAACCTATATTCAGGAAAATTTGGAGAAGGGGTTCATTCACCCGTTCATGTCCCCTCCAGGGGCAGGTTTCTTTTTCATAGCAAAAAAAGATAAGTCCTTACAGCCCTGTATCAACTACTTGTTGCTTAAACAAGATCACTATCACAAATATCCCCTACTGCTCATCACTGAGCTCTTTAGTCACATCCAGGGAGCTCAATTTTTCACCAAAATTGATTATTATGGAGCTCACAATTTGGTTTGTATTCGGGAGGGTGAGGAGTGCAAGGCGGCTTTTGATACTCGGTCACTATGAATACCTTGTCATTCTGTTTTGCCTGTGTAATGCACCAGCTGTCTTCCAGAAATTTGTGAATTACATCTTTTGTGAGCATCAGGGCTAGTACGTTCTTGTGTATTTGGATGACATCCTGATTTGCGTTTCCTCTTTCAGGCTCGATTCATATCTATGCGTGTTTCTTTTGAGTGTTTATGCAGTGCTTTTTGCGGTGCTAGCCGCATTTTTGGACACGCATTTTTACCGTGATTTTACCGCGATTTGCGGTTTTTTTACATTTTTAAAAAATTTTTACACTGTATATAGCTGGTTGCTAAGGAGAGGGCCGGGAAGCCAGTCTCCACATCCTTAACAACCGATGAGTCATCAGCTGTCAGCTGGCTTCCCGCTCAATGTAAAAAAAAAGAATTGCCGGCTAAAATAAAATCGACAAAAAAAACAGCGTGGGGTCACCCCCAGGTCCATACCAGGCCCTAGGGTCCAGTATGGATTCGGAGGGGACCCCCACACACCAAAATAAAAAAAAATGGCGTGGGGGTCCCCCCAAAATCCATACCAGACCCTTATCCGTGCATGCAGCCCAGCAGGTCAGGAAAGGGAAGGGACGAGGGGATGCTCAATGTAAAAAAAAAAGAATTGTCGGCTAAAAAAAATCGATAAAAAAACAGCGTGGGGTCCCCCCCAGGTCCATACCAGGCCCTTGGGTCTAGTATGGATTCAGAGGGGTCCCCCACACACCAAAATTTAAAAAAATGGCGTGGGGGTCTCCCCAAAATCCATACCAGACCCTTATCTGAACATGCAGACCAGCAGGTCAGGAAAGGGAGGGGACGAGCGAGCGACCCCCCCTGAACCATACCAGGCTGCATGCCCTCAACATGGGGGATGGGTGCTTTGGGGCAGGGGGGCTCTGCCCCCCCACCCCAAAGCACGTTGCCCCCATGTTTATGGGGACAAGGGCCTCCTCCCGACAACCTTGACCGGTGGTTGTCTGGGTTTGCGGGTGGGGGTCATTTTGGAATCTGGAAGCCCCCTTTAACAAGGGGGTACCCAGATCCCACTCCCCAATGTGAATGAGTAGAGGGTACATTGTACCCCCTACCCATTCACTAAAAAAAGAGTAGTGTAGTGTTAAAAAATACAGTAGACAGTTTTTGACAAGACTTTTATTAAAATTCTTCTTCTCAGCTTCTTCCTCCAGTCTTCCTCCATCTTCTCCCGCATCTTCATCCTCTGGCCTTTCCTTCTCACCCTTCGTCTTCTTCCAGACTCTTCTTGTGTCCTCTTTGTCCGGTGTTCTTCTTCCTTTGCCACCGCTCCAGCCAACGACCCTCCTCCGATGCTGCGTCCCACTGATCTGTCGGTGCCGATGTCCTGCATTTCAAATAATGATGGGGGAGTGGCAATTGGATTGCATCATCTGGAGACCATGCCCCCTTGTGACGTAACAGACCTATCACGCCCCAGGTGGTGACATCACAAGGAGGCATGGCCTCTGGATGATGCAATCTGATTGCCACGCCCCCATCATCATTTAAGAAATGCTGGACATCAGCACCGACAGATCAGCGGGATGCAGCATCGGAGAAGGGGCGTCAACTGGAGCGGCGGTAGAGGAAGAACACCGGACAAAGAAGACAGAAGAAGAGCAGAAGAAGAAGCAGGGGGAGAAGGAGAAGACCGGAGGATGAAGATGCGGGAGAAGATGGAGGAAGACCAGAGGATGAAGATGCGGGAGAAGAAGAAGAAGATTTTTAATAAAAGACTTGTCAAAAACTGTCTACTGTATTTTTTAACACTACACTACTTTTTTTAGTGAATGGGTAGGGGTACAATGTACCTCATACTCCTACACATATTGGGGGCTGGATCTGGGGGCCCCCTTGTTAAAGGGGGCTTCCAGATTCTGATAAGCCCCAGATTTCGATAAGCCCCCTGCCCGTAGACCCTGACAACCACCGGGCAAGGGTTGTCGGGAAGAGGCCCTTATCTTCATCAACATGGGGGCAACATGCTTTGGGGTGGGGGATGCAGAGCTCCCCCTGCCCCAAAGCACCCATCTCCCCATGTTAAGGGCATGCGGCCTGGTATGGTTCAGGGGGGGTGCTCGTCCCCTCCCTTTCCTGACCTGCCGGGCTGCATGCTCGGATAAGGGTCTGGTATGGATTTTGGGGGGACTCCCACGCCAATTTTTTTTAAAAAATTGGTGTGTGGGGGTCCCCTCCAAATCCATTCTAGACCCAAGGGCCTGGCATGGACCTGGGGGGGACCCCATGCTTTTTTTTTTCACGATTTTTTTTTTTTAGCCGGCATTTTTTTTTTACATTGAGCGGGAAGCCAGCTGACAGCTGATGACTCATTGATTGTTAAGGACGCGGCAGCCGGCTTCCTGGCTCCCTTCTTAACAACCAGCTATTTACAGTGTAAAAAAAAGAAATTAAAAAAAAAAAGCAAATTGTGGCAAAATCAAGGTAAAAACGTGATAATTGCGTTTTGGATGTGGGTCCACTGAATTCTATTACATGCAAAACGCTGCATTTTGCAGGAAAAGTCCCCGACCCTTTCCAAAAATGCAGAGGCACAAAATGCATTGATGTGAACATGTTCCATAGGAACCCATGTTAAAAAAGATCCCTGCATTTCTGCAAAATGCATCAAAAAATGCATTAGTGTGAATCGAGCCTCAGTGATCATTATGATCCATCAGTTTATCTCACACAGTTATTACCTTTTGTTTCACCTGACCCTCCCTTCTAGATTGTAAGCTGTAATGAGCAGGGCTCTCTGATTCCTCCTGTATTGAATTGTATTGTAACTGTACTGTCTGCCCTCCTGTTGTAAAGCGCTGAGCAAACTGTTGGCGCTATATAAATCCTGTATAATAACATTAATAATAATAATGCCCATACAGTCCTGTCAAAACTCTGACAACACTCTTTTATGTAAAGCTTTCCAAATTTATTTTTCATGTCTCTGAATTTCTGGGATATATACTGTCCAATACTGGGATTGCCATGGTACAGGCTATCACCCATTTAGTTCAGCCTAGTGATTTAAAAGCAGTGCAACATTTTGGAGTACTTTAAGATGGCCAAGTACTCTAATCAATATCAGGCCCAATGGCTTCTCATCTTTGCCCTCTTTGATTTCACTATTACCTACTGTCTAGGTTCTAAGAATGCCAAGCAGGTTCCTTGCCATGCAGCTTTGAACCCAGTTTGAAAAATTCTTCTAAAGCCGCGTACACATGAGCGGAATGTCTGAAAAAGTCTGACGGAAGCTTTTCGTCGTCTATTCCGATCGTGTGTGTGCCTCATTGGACTTTTTCTTTCGAAAATTCTAACGGACCTAGAAATAGAACATGCTCTAAATATTTCAGACGGAACCAATTCCTATTGGGAAAAACGCTTGTCTGTATGCTCTTCCAACGGATTAAAAACGATGCTTGCTCTGAAGCAAGTACGAGACGGAAGCTATTGGCTACTGGCTATTGAACTTCCTTTTTCTAGTCCCATCGTACGTGCTGTACGTCACCGCGTTCTGGACGGTCGGACTTTGGTCGGACTTTGGATTGACCGTGTGTAGGCAAGACCGCTTGAATGGAATTCTGTCAGAGTTCCATCAGAGAAACCTTCGGAGTTTATTCCAACGGCTAAACTGGTCGTGTGTACATGGCATAAGGTTCACAATATTTCAACTGACACAAGTGATAGAGGCCCTTTCTCCTGACCTTTGGACTCTATTTTAAGGGCTTAGTTTACTGCTCTGCCCACTCTACACCAGCAAAGCTGTTTGTTCCCCTCCACCTTAGGTTTAAAGTGCTTTCTGAAGCTAAGATGGCTGGGCACCCAGGGATCACTAAAACTTTTTCTTTGGTTTCTTGCAGACTTTGCTTGCCCTCTCTTCAAAAATACTCCTGTTCCTATGTAAAAGCCTGTGCCTACTCTATATCCTCAAAAATCAGACGCTCGGGATTGCTCCTACCCTTGCCTGTCCTAAACACCCTTGGACACACATAGCTATGGACTTTATTGTGGACCTCCCTTCCCCAAATAGGCATATGACCATCAAGGTGGTAGTGGACCAGGGTGCCTCTGGCCAATCATGGCCCAGGGGGCTAAGTCCACGCCCCACACTATAATATAAGGCTGCTGCTTACATGGCGGCCATATACAGTGTAATGAATGAAGAGAGATTAGGTAGCTGAGTTAGTGGCATGCAGGAAGTGTATTTCATATATACAGTATCTCACAAAAGTAAGTACACTCATCACATTTTTGTAAATATTTTTTTATATTCTTTCATGTGACAACACTGAAGAAATGACACTTTGCTGCAATGTAAAGTAGTGAGTGTACAGCTTGTATAACAGTGTAAATTTGCTGTCCCCTCAAAATAACGCAACACACAGCCATTAATGACTAAACTGCTGGCAACAAACGTGCGTACACCCCTAAGTGAAAATGTCCAAATTGGGCCCAATTACCCTTTTTCCCTCCCCGGTGTCTTGTGACTCATTAGTGTTACAAGATCTCAGGTGTGAATGGGGAGCAGGTGTGTTAAGTTTGGTGTTATCACTCTCAATCTCTCATACTGGTCACTGGAATTTCAACATGGCACCTCATGGCAAAAAACTCTCTGAGGATCTGGGGAAAAAAAAATAGTTGCTCTACATAAAGATGGCCTAGGCTATAGGAAGATTGCCAAGACCCTGTAACTGAGCTGCAGCACGGTGGCCAAGACCATCAAGCGGTTTAACAGGACATGTTCCACTCAGAACAGGCCTCGCCGTGGTCAACCAAAGAAGTTGAGTGCACGTGCTCAGAGTCATATCCAGAGGTTGTCTTTGGGAAATAGACATATGAGTGCTGCCAGCATTGATGCAGAGGTTGAAGGGGTGGGGTGTCAGCCTGTTAGTGCTCAGACCATACGCCGCACACTGCATCAAATTGGTCTGCATGGCTGTATGGCTGTCATCCCAGAAGGAAGCCTCTTCTAAAGATGATGCACAAGAAAGCCCACAAACAGTTTGCTGAAGACAAGAAGACTAAGGACCAGAGGTGGACTGACTGTTCGGGCACTCGGGCACTGACCGAGGGTCCGACGGCCACTAGGGGGCCCCATCAGTGCTGCCAGTCTCATTAAAGCAGGGACAGTTTGTAAAAATCTGTTTATTTTTACATCTGTCCCTGAAATGGCCACTACCAACATCATTTTGCTATACAAATCTCGAGATTGTAGCTGCCCCACCTCTCCACTGCCTCCTCAGCCAATGGGAGCACAGTGTACATGCCCCCTTCTTTAGTGTGTGTATACCAGGGGCGACCCATCCATTAAGGGTGCCGCCCCCTCTATCATGCCACCCCCTATATGTAGAATGGATAGATTCATGCATAGCATAAATCTATCCATGGCCACTGTGGCCACCCCCTATTAGAGCATGCGGCTCGCCTGGGGCGCCTGAATTACAGCGGCGGGGGTGGTTTAAGCACCTGATTAGAGCCATAGGCTCTAATAGGCTTCAAAATAGGGTGGCCTCAGAGCGCAGAGTGCTCGGAGCCCATCCAGGTGTGTTAGAAAAGCAAATTATTATTTGCTTTTCAAACACTGAACCGCCTCTCTGCCAATCAGTAAGTGTGGGTCTTGTATCCACTACGCGATTGGCTGAAAGGACAGGCGCTCCTATTGAACGCCTAGCAGAAGGAAAGAAGAGACGCAGGCAGTAAGCATGCAGGACACAGCTCACGGCGCCCGACCCATAGCTTGCCACTGCCTGTCCAACATCTCATCGCTGTCACCCACTGCCTGACCCGCCACCAAGATGGGGTACGTGCCGGTCAGACAACAGCCTTTGGCTCTGGTTAAATGCCACTGGGGGGGTCACAGTGGCTGCATTTGATGGCACAGTGGCTGCATTTGATGGATACAGTGGCTGCCTTCGATGGGGAATAGTGGCTGCATTTGATGGGCACAGTGGCTGCATTTGGTGGGGCACAGTGGCTGCATTTGATGGGGCACAGTGGCTGCATTTGATGGGGCACAGTGGCTGCACTTGATGGGGCACAGTGGCTGGATTTGATGGGGCACAGTGGCTGGATTTGATGGGGCACAGTGGCTGCATTTGATGGGCACAGTGGCTGAATTTGATGGACACAGTAGCTGCATTTGATGGGGTACAGTGGCTGCATTTGATGGGGCACAGTGGCTGCATTTGATGGGCACAGTGGGGCTGCAATTGATGTTTTTTTTCCAGTATTTTTCAGCATTTTTCCCATTTTGTTTGCGCCCCCCCACCAAAAAAAATTTGAGCACCAGCTATCACTGGTGTATACTGTATAATCAATGTGTGCCCACTGCTGCTCAACAGAAGTCGCTCTAACAATCCCATGCCTGTGAAAAATGCACTTGTTGCCATTCAGGGCCATCTGAATAGTGCTCTGCTGAGCCCAGCCTCGGATCAGGCAGCAGAGTAGGCAGTGCATGCCTGTGCGGTGATATCATGGCACACATCAAGCATGGCTTTTATTCACATGCCCCACTGCCAGATCTGAGGCCAACCACAGCAGTTCACTATTTTGCTGGCTCCACGACTCACTTGCGCAGTTCAGAGCCTGCAACAAGTGGATTATTTAAAAGCCTTTTTCTGCCAGCTGCCTACCACACCAAGGTGTGTATAAGGGGACACTGATGGAAGGTGACACTGGGGGCTCTGCTGCAGGTTGGGACTCTGGGGGCTCTGCTGCAGGGTGGGACTCTGGGGGCTCTGCCGCAGGTTGGGACTCTAGGGGCTCTGCCGCAGGATGGGATTTTGGGGGCTCTGCCCGCAAGGTGGGACTCTGGGGGGCTCTGCCGTAGGGTGGGACTCTGGGGGGCTCTGCCGTAGGGTGACACTCTGGGGGGCTCTGCCGCAGGGTGGGACTCTGGGGGGCTCTGCCATAGCGTGACACTCTGGGGGGCTCTGTCTTAGGGTGACACACTGGGGGGCTCTGCCATAGGGTGACACAATGGGGGGCTCTGCCGTAAGGTGTTAGTCTGGGGGCTCTGCCGTAGGGTGTCACACTGGGGGCTCTGCCATAGATTGGAACAATGGAGGCTCTCCCGTAGTGTGGCACTCTGTGGACTCTGATATATAGGGCGAATGTTGGGACTTTGATGTGCAGTGGGGACAAAAAGTATTCAGACCCCCTTAAATTTTTCACTCTATTATATTGCAGCCATTTGCTAAAATCATTTAAGTTCATTTTTTTCTCATTAATGTACACACAGCACCCCACATTGACAGAAAAACACAGAATTGTTGACATTTCTGCAGATTTATCACATGGTCCTAAGTATTCAGACCCTTTGCTCGGTATTTAGTAGAAGCACCCTTTTGATCTAATACAGCTATGAATTTTTTGTGGAAAGATGAAACAAGTTTTTCACACCTGGATTTGGGGATCCTCTTCCATTCCTCCTTGCAGATCCTCTCCAGTTCTGTCAGTTTGGATGGTAAAAGTTGGTGGGCAGCCATTTTTAGGTCTCTTTAGAGATACTCAATTGGGTTTAAGTCAGGGCTCTGGCTGGGCCATTCAAGAACAGTCACGGAGTTGTTGTGAAGCCACTCCTTCGTTATTTTAGCTGTGTGCTTAGGGTCATTGTCTTGTTGGAAGGTGAACCTTCATTCAAGTCTGAGGTCCTGAGCGCTCTAGAGAAGGTTTTCGTCCAGGATATCCCTGTACTTGGCCAAATTCATCTTTACCTCGATTGCAACCAGTCGTCCCGTCCCTACAGCTGAAAAACACCCCCACAGCATGATGCTGCTACCACCATGCTTCACTGTTGGGACTATATTGGACAGGAGATGAGCAGTGCCTGGTTTTCTCCACACATACCACTTAGAATTAAGGCCAAAACATTCTATCTTGGTCTCGTCAGACCAAAGAATCTTATTTCTCACTTTCTTGGAGTGCTTCAGGTGTTTTTTTGCAAACTCCATGCAGGCTTTCATGTGTCTTGCACTGAGAAGAGGCTTCCGTCGGGCCACTCTGCCATAAAGCCCCGACTGGTGGAGGGCTGCAGTGATGGTTGACTTTCTACAACTTTCTCCCATCTCCCGACTGCATCTATGGAGCTCAGCCACAGTGATCTTTGGGTTCATCTTTACCTCTCTCACCAAGGTTCTTCTCCCCCAATAGCTCGGTTTGGCCGGACAGCCAGCTCTAGGAAGGGTTCTGGTCATCCCAAACGTCTTTCATTTAAGGATTATGAAGGCCACTGTGCTCTTAGGAACTATTACGTGCAACCGAAATTTTTTTGGATCCTTGGCCAGATCTGTGCCTTGCCAAAATTCTGTCTCTGAGCTCTTCAGGCAGTTCCTTTGACCTCATGATTCTCATTTGCTCTGACATGCACTGTGAACTGTAAGGTCTTATATAGAAAGGTGTGTGGCTTTCCTAATCAAGTTCAATCAGTATAATCAAACACAGCTGGACTCAAATGAAGGTGTAGAACCATCTCAAGGTTGATCAGAAGAAATGGACAGCACCTGAATTAAATATATGAGTGTCACAGCAAAGGGTCTGAATACGTAGGACCATGTGATATTTCAGTTTTTCTTTTTTAACGACTTGAGGTCCGGGCCATAGCCGAATAACGGCCACAGTGCGGACCTCAATTTCCGTGAGGCCGTCATGGGACGTCCTCCCCTGTGCACGCGAACCTCACGCGCTCTGTGATCACTGAGTCACGGAGACTCGGATGATCACAGATTCGAGTAAGGGGCTGATCCCGGCCCCTTACCATGTGATCAGCTGTCAGCCAATGACAGCTGATCACATGATGTAAAAAAAAAGCTCGGTAATCGTTTTTTTTTCCTCACACTGACAGCGTGAGGAAACAAAAAAGCCAATCACTGGCTTATGTTAAAGGGACATCGGTCCCGAAGAGGAAGGAGGCACCTGCCATTTCCACCTGCCAGTGCCCACAGTGCCCACAAGTGCCACCTATCAATGCCCACAAGTGCCACCTATCAATGCCCACCAGTGGTGCCAATCAGTGCCACCTAGCAGTGCTGCCATCAGTGTAAGCAATCAGTGCCCATTATTGCCACCCATCAGTGCCCATCACTGCCACCTATTGGTGCCCATCAGTGCCGCCTCAAAATTACCTGTTTTCAAAATTTTATAACAAAATATAAAAATAAATATATATATTTTTTTTAAATTTGGTCTTTTTCAATTTTTTTAACAAAAAATAAAAACTGCACAGGTGATCAAATACCGCCAAAAGAAAGCTCTATTTGTGGGAAAAAAAATGATAAAAATTTCATTTGAGTACAGTGTTGTATGACTGCGCAATTGTCATTCAAAGTGCGACAGCACCTGAAAATTGGTCCGGACAGGAGGGGGGTTTAAGTGCCCAGTAAGCAAGTGGTTAATAAATCTGCAAAAATTTCAACAATTCTGTTTTTCTTAATTCTTTTAATTAAGTTCTTCTGTAATGTTGACTCAGTAAGCCAAAAATATCCTTTTTTTGTGCATAAAAAAACATATATAATGGAAACATTTATTTTAAAAACAAATGATCCTTTGACTGAGATTCATTTGTGTTTGAGATTATCAGCTGTAATACAGTAATTAGAATTTTATGGGTACAAGGTCTGTGGTATGTTTGCACTGCATACAGCAGATGCAGATTCTGTTCAATCCCCTTTTAAGACTTTCCCACTGGTCATGCCCATTGTTCACCATGGTGCACTTTGTATGCCGCGGGTCATCATATCCCTGGTAGGGGTCCCAGTGCAGTATTTTGCCCAGAGGCCCATGATGCTGTTAAGGAGGCTCCTGGTGAATTTACTGGGTCACCAGCTCCTGTCACCAGCTCAGTATCTTGCCACTCAGCATGTCGCTGAGCTTGGTGCCCCTCCCCTCAGTGGTTATGCCCACATTCATGTTGCGTCAAAAAAAGATGGCTGCCGAATTGTGGCCATCTCTAAGCCTGGGGGCCCCTATTGCCCAGGGGCCCCATGAGATGTCAGTCCGCCCCTGCTAAGGACATGGATTACTTGAACTATGTCCTGTGGTTTGATGAGACCAAGATAAACTTACTTGGTTCAGATGGTGTCAAGCATGTGTGATGGCAACCAGATGAGGAGTACAAAGACAAGGTTACCTACAGTCAAGAATGGTGGTGGGAGTGTCATGGTCTTGGGCTGCATGAGTGCTACCGGCACTGGGGAGCTACAGTCCATTGAGGGAACCATGAATGCCAACATGTACTGTGACATACTAAAGCAGAGCACGATCCCCTCTCTTTGGAGACTGGGCCACAGGGCAGTATTCCAACATGATAACGACCCCAAACACACCTCCAAGATGAGCACTGCCTTGCTAAAGAAGCTGAAGGTAAAGGTGATGGACTGGTCAAGCATGTCTCCAGACCTAAACCCTATGGAGCATCTGTTGGGCATCAGGTGGAGGAGCGCAAGGTCTCTAACATCCACAGCTCTGTGATGTCGTTATGGAGGAGTGGAAAAGGACTACAGTGGCAACCTGTGAAGCTCTGGTGAACTCCATGCCCAAGAGGGTTAAGGCAGTGCTGGAAAATAATGGTGACCAAACAAAATATTAACACTTTGGACCCAATTGGGACATTTTCACTTAGGAGTGTACTCCCTTTTGTTGCCAGCAGTTTAGACATTAATGGCTGTGTGTTGAGTTATTTTGAGGGGACAGCAAATTTACACTGTTATACCAGCTGTACACTCACTACTTTACATTGTAGCAAAGTGTCATCTCGTCAGTGTTGTCACATGAAAAGATATAATAAAATATTTAGAAAAATGTGTACTCACTTTTATGAGATACTGTAAATATATATATATATATATATATATATATATATATATATATATATATATATATATATATATATATGTGTTGACTAGTTCTGTATTTTGTGCATACACCTCAATCATTGTAGTAGTATGGACATATACATATCTAGATCTGAGAGATCTTACAACAAAGAGGTAGTTCGTTCCACAATACACATTTATTAATAGGGTTACATAATCTATAGAAAGTACACACCCGACAGTATTTACAACACAATGTACAGTGTAGGTCTCCTCGCTTACATGGTATTTACAAATTACCCCCAACACCCATATTTACAGTACAGTATAAAATACAACTATATTAGATTACCTGTTAACTTCAGGTCAGCCCATGGTGACTGCTGTCTGTTCCCACACCAAAGAGTGAGTTAGCTTGGTCACAAAGCATTATATCCCCCCCCCCTCCTTTCTGTAGTGTGGCTAATATAATTCTCCCTAATTGGTCACTGTACCTAGTAAATGTATATTGGGCACAGCCTGATTGGATGAGTCAAAGAAGGCTGTTGTTTACTACCCAGGGAAGATGTTCTCAGGGAGAACAAAAGGCCAACCTTTGAAGTTGAACTAATTACAATAACACCAACACAACACTCAGTATTTTAAATATATTTCCCTCTAACGGAAATATATTTCTAATTGCAATATTTTACAGCGATTAATGGAGATTTCACATAATCCAATAAGGCAACAGATGGCCCCTTGTGGCCAGTTGAAAATATGAGACTCGGCCACACCTAGAATAATGGTTTATGTGCAATCTCCTTCAATATCTGGCACGTTTGACTTTGTCCTCTGAAATGAAATAAAACTCTTTGAGAAGAAAAAAAAAACTTTTAAACTCTCCATCTCTACAGTTCACACTTCTGGATCCCAGTATTGGTAGTCATCACTTGTTCTGGATGTCATAAGTCCAAAATAGAAATCATGAGACACAGCACCAAAACAAAACAATAAGGAAAAAAAAAAAAAAAAAAAACATGAGGATCCTTGTTCTCAACAGTCCAATAATAACAATAGTCCGATAATAACAGTACGAAAGTCCATAAGGCGAATCTGGTCATGTTGCCCTTGCTTCTGGGACGGCCTTCACTGGTGATTCCAAGTGAATACAGCATACAATAATAGCCTGGGGACCAGCTTTTCCTGGCTTTCTAAGATTATACTTTATTAATGTGGACAAAGGTAGAGAAATAAAAACACAAGTACATTTAAAACATATGCATTCAACTGAATGCTTGTCTGGTAAGTCTGAGCCGTAAGGACCTTTGATTAGAATTGTCATAGATATACTGCGACATACTAATGAGACCCCTTTCCCAGTGACGTGTAACAATTTGAATGGTTACACCCTTCAGCCAGGTGTCTGATTTTCATCCACCCATCTTTGTTCCTCCATTGTCATATGCCTGCAAGTACCTCTGCCCCACCTTCTGTGGAATACCACGTTGTGTGTGCGTGTATGACCCTTCACGTGTTCCGGGGAGTTTTGTTGCCATCGCAACTCACCACTAACCCCTTTTACTGGAACTGTGTTCCGTTCAACCTTGGCTGGCGCCAAACATTTGGGCATATAGCTCTGTCATTGGCTACCATGTGTAGCTACTGTATGAATCCTGCCTTTAGCAGGCTACAGAAGAGTTCATCACTTTAAGAGTTCTCTGTGCAGATTAGGCAGTGTCGCCTACGCAGACAAAAATAACTTGATTTCAGAATACGGATAAGTATGATGTCATCAGTCACTAGTGGCTTCAGGAACAATCAAACTAAATTACTCTTAAGTACAATTGTACTATACTCCCTACTATTTGCCAATCACTATGAGTCTCACCAGTCCCAGTATATCTATGTGATATTCACGCAATGCTCTTTGAACTTGGTTATGGCACAAAAAAGAAAACTGACCAATAAACAAAAAAAAATAATTGATCAATGACCACATATGATGACTGCCCAATATTAGAACTGTAGAGAGGATTGTATGTCACATATACAAAGAAAATAGTCACATGACTGTTGCTAACACCCAGGTGTTACTGTCATAGTTGGTAATAGCTACAATCACATACATTTATATAACAATTATCCAATGTCCAAAGAAAGAAGAAAAACTGTTGGAACTTGGTCCATCCGCAAAATGCTATAGGGAAGCTTTAACATTTCTAACCATTTTAAATGTTCTCCATATAATGTTCCCCCTACTCCCCTCTTTTTTTTTTTATTTTTTTATTCATTTATTTCACCCTGGTGACACCAAACTCAAGAATCACAATAAAAAATAAAAAATAAAATAACTAAAAATAAAGGTACTATAGGAAAGAAAGAAAAATAAAAAATAGTAAACATTAAAAAAAATTAATAAAAAAAAATTAAAAATCTTTCTTCCCCCCTTTGTTTTTTTTTTTTTTGTAAACAAAAAAATTACCGTTAAGAAAAAAAAAGAATAAAAATGAAAGAAAAAAAAAAATGTAACAAATTAAAAAAAATTGAATCTGTATTCTGTCAAAAAAAAACATTGAAACTGCCTTCAAACATTGTAGCTATTCAAAAGGCAACACCCTCTGTCGGTGGTGATTAACATATTAATTGACTCTCAGTGCAAATCTATTTGCAATTCAATCAGGCCACAAGAACTTGTATTACAGAGAGCAGGATCTCTGTTTAAAAAAAAAAATTAAATGTTTTTCTTTTTAGAATTTAGTTGGGCCTGACTGGATTCAAGGCTTCTCCTTAAAACAAAAAATAAAAAAATAAAAATTATGTTTCAAGGTCCTCTGTGTTTTAAAGTACTTTGTCCAGTCTGGGTCCAATCATTTGTCCTTGTCTGTGTATGTCTCCTAAAATACAAAACTCAAAAATGAATAACACCTCACTGTACCTCTCTGAGAGGTTCATAATGGACTAAACTAGTAGTGGATGATTGGAAAAGACTTTCAGCTGAGATAATGCGTCCATCCACAGTACGTACAGTCGAAAATGTACAGACACACCCACATATCTGTACTCTGACAAACAAAAAGTTATAGGAAAACCTGGTGTGTTTGTAAGTACTTAAAGTTTAAGAAGACAACCTGTAGACATAAAACCTTTACACATATTAACAGCACATGCGTCAATTTGGAAGGACAACCAACACCAGATCTACTGAATCCATAAGATGCCACAAGGTGCAAAGCAATGCATTGTTATGTATTTTCCACGTATCAGAGTGAATGAAACTTCACTCTAAGCCACAGGAAAGGAAAAATTATCAAAACAAAATCCCTACAGTTTCTCAGAGTTATAGGGATCGAGATCTCATATCTGTGCACAGGTTATTTATTCGCGAATACATGTAAACCAAAAAAAAAAGTATTAATTTAAACTGGTACCAGTATTGAGCTCATTACAAACGGGAAAAAAAAAATATTAAAATAATCATAAACAGTACAAAGCATGCGCATTAGTGTGATCACACTTATTGATGGCTATAACACAATGGTGAGTACACCCCTACAAAAAAAAAATCTTTCTTTACACATGGACAGTTCATACCCATGCATTCCATCACTCAGACACACACATTCATTTAGATTGAACCCATACATTCTGGATAGAGCTTTGATAAATCGCAAATGCATTGTTTCGTGTTTACGCAAACAGGAGAAAGGAAACAAAAAAAACAAACAAAAACCAAGAACACCAACCAAAAACAAATAAATAAAAATAAATAAATAAAATGAAGCAAGAGTAGGCTTCTGTACTAAACACTACTTGTACCCTATACCTTTGAATATTTATGGCAGTCTTCTGATCCTTTGGGGAAGATAAACACCTGTATTACTAATAACTATGTTTGAATACCTAGCCTAATATACATTACCTTAGGTGTATGTATGTGTGTATAAATACATCTATATTGATACACCGGATTAATATGTAAATACTTTTTCATGAGCTCCCTGCACCTGGAAAATATAACTTAGACAAAAGTTATTACCCTTTTCCCATTCTTTCACACAAAGAAAACAAACACTGCCACATTGTTACATTTACATATTTACATTGGTATATGTTCACTGACATTCACCCTTGGATCTGGTGAAAACAAATGACTCAGATCATAGACATCTGAATGACACATTAGATCTGGTATTTCTTTTGCTTTTTCTAAATTGCTTATATTTAAGGTTTGTTCCCAGTAAGGTGAAGTCCTAGCAGATAGCATAGATAGGTTGGCCCCCCCTCCAGTATTTTCTGTTTGAATGGAACAGATGGTTTTCTGTGGGACCTTAACAATTTGATCAAAAGATTGTTTTATTTCTTTCAGTTCTTTCCTACACTGTACCACTTCTGCATGGCATGCTTCATATTTTACCTTAAGAACATGTTGTGATGTTTCCATTATTTTATTGGTATTTTCCCAATTATGAATATGCGACTTCAGTAGTTCAATCTCATTTTCAAGAGAGGTAATTGTGCTAATTAACTTAACCTCTTTCAAAACTGATCTCCTGTGCTGTAATCTGAGATCACTTTCCATGGAATTTACATTCAAAGGGGAGCATGAGGCTATTTGCCTTTGAATAGTACCTGGGGGGCCATGCCTATAGATCTTATCTTTGGAGGCATTGAAATTGTAATGGTGCCTCTTTCTGTTTGAAAAGGTGGCAAATTCTCCTGTAGTGTGACTTGCTAAACAGGTTTTGTTGTTTGCACTCTGGTGATAAATCTTTGATTTCACAGAATTAGACCTTCTGGCTACATGAAAAAATTTGTGCATACAGTCCATGATGCATTGATATGAATCTTTAAGGGGATTTATAAAAAATCCACATTTAATTTTAAATTTTGGATGGGCATTAGCTATTAGGAGGGTTTTGTACTCTGGGTCCTCTCTGTGTACGTTTCTCCGTTTGCCTACATAGTAAGCTGACCATAGCCTGTTTGCATAAAGAAGTGGATTCTCATTATTTTCCTGTTTTGTTCTATACGCTGCTTTTAAGCCTAGGTCAAAGGGATATATTATTTTTAGCAATTCATCTACAGTTTCATTGTAATCTGCTCTTCCTTCTTTAACATGGTCTGGTAGGGAAGACCATGTGTCTAAGTTAACTGTTAATAGTAAAACTTTAACCTGATCTCTGGAGTTGGCAACTCCCAGCAATTTACATTGTTGCAAGACATTATCTGCATGAAATGTTATGTGCACTCCTGGCAACAGTTTGCCAATATTGTTAGCTACAAGTAGCACATTTTCTAAAGACTGTCTGTCCTCCCTATCCATCTTTTGTGCTGTGCTCTCAATTCCTGTTGATATGCATACATACAGGAAACAGCTCTCTTTTTTTTTTTTAAATAGACTGAATCTTAATGCATAGAAACATTGGGCAACAGCTCTTTTCATCTCCTTCTAATGCATCTGGACTCTTCATGTACCAATTCTATATTATATTTAGCTTTTAACAAAAGTTATGTGTTCCTCGTAGGCTCCCTATTAATTACACACTGTAGAACACCGCTATTTCTTATAGCCCATTTCTATATCGAGCACATAGAGCACCCAATGTTCATTTTTTTAGCATTCAAATGAAAAACCCTTTCAAAGTGTGCCTTTTGTAGATATTGCAACCCCTTGAGATATTGCTGAAAGAGACCACCAAATTTTTCTGTCCATTCGCCGGTCGCCATTTTGTTGACTAGTTCTGTATTTTGTGCATACACCTCAATCATTGTAGTAGTATGGACATATACATATCTAGATCTGAGAGATCTTACAACAAAGAGGTAGTTCGTTCCACAATACACATTTATTAATAGGATTACATAATCTATACAAAGTACACACCCGACAGTATTTACAACACAATGTACAGTGTAGGTCTCCTGGCTTACATGGTATTTACAAATTACCCCCAACACCCATATTTACAGTACAGTATAAAATACAACTATATTAGATTACCTGTTAACTTCAGGTCAGCCCATGGTGACTGCTGTCTGTTCCCACACCAAAGAGTGAGTTAGCTTGGTCACAAAGCATTATATCCCCCCCTCCTTTCTGTAGTGTGGCTAATATAATTCTCCCTAATTGGTCACTGTACCTAGTAAATGTATATTGGGCACAGCCTGATTGGATGAGTCAAAGAAGGCTGTTGTTTACTACCCAGGGAAGATGTTCTCAGGGAGAACAAAAGGCCAACCTTTGAAGTTGAACTAATTACAATAACACCAACACAACACTCAGTATTTTAAATATATTTCCCTCTAACGGAAATATATTTCTAATTGCAATATTTTACAGCGATTAATGGAGATTTCACATAATCCAATAAGGCAACATATATATATATATATATATATATATATATATATATTTATATACATATACATATAAATATACATATATATATATATATATATATATATATATATATATATATATATATATATATATATATATATATATATATATATATATATATATATATATATATATATATATATATATATATATATATATATATATATACATATATACTCTGCATTTAGTGTAGATTAGATATTCAGTGTAGAATCTATATTAGGTCAATACAGGCAGTGTATTAAATCTATACAGTAAATATATATATATATATATATATATATATATATATATATATATATATATATATATATATATATATATATATGTTCAAAATTCAGGTGGGTTACCTTCTTTTCTTATGCCGCGTACACACGAGCGGACTTTACGGCGGACTTTGCCCGGCGGACTTTTCGTCGGACTTTGTTGGCTCCTTGCGCCGGACGGACTTGGCCACACACGCTCACTGCAAAAGTCCGCTGGTTTGGAACGTGGTGACGTATAGCACGTACGACGGGACTAGAAAAAGGAAGTTCAAGCCCCACTACGGCACCCTTTGGGCTCCTTCTGCTAATCTCGTGTTTATCTCGTGTTAGTAGAAGTTTGGTTAGAGACGATTCACGCTTTTCACACTTCAGCTTATTTCGTTCGTTTTCTGCGGTTCAGTTTGTGCTTGTGAGGTTTGTATCTGCTTTTCAGTGCGTGTTGGTCAGTTCGTAACCTGCCTTGCAGGCCGTTCTGGTCCGCTCGTTCCTGATTTTCAGGTCGTTCTTCATAGGCCTTGCTGTTCTTCAGTGCGTTTGTTATAAGTTTGTTTGTTTGAGCAGCCGGCCGTTTTGAAGCCATGTTGCGTGGACGTTCTCGTCCTCGAGTTCGTGCTGCGTGGGGACTTGGTGTTGGGGTTAATACTTTGACCCGAGTCCAGTCCATGAACAGGGCGAGGAGGAGTTCATGGATGAAGAATTGGTTGTGCCAGCGTGACCAGTTCTCTCATATGCCTTTGCTCCGTGAGCTCCGTGAGAATAATCCTGAGGATTTCAGGAATTTTCTCCGGATTACGGACCCCGTCTTTGAGCGTCTGCTGGCTATGCTGACCCCCTATATCAGCAGGCAGGATACCTGCATGAGGCAAACCATCAGTGCGGAGCAGAGGCTAGTTGCCACGTTACGTTACTTGGCGACAGGGAGAAGTCTTCAGGACTTGAAGTTCTCAACAGGCATCTCCCCCCAGGCTCTGGGGATCATAATCCCAGAGACCTGTTCTGCTATTATTCAGGTCCTGCAGAAGGAATATATGAAGGTAAGTTTTATCCTTTAACATTACATGATATGTATTAAATGTTTTTTGATGTATTGTATAACTGTCCTCCTTACCTAATTGCCATGCTTTCAATATGCTGTGAATGTCCCCTTTATCTTCATGCATGCCTGTTTTAATCATTTATTGCCCTACATGCATATTTTCTTTCATTAACCTCCCCACCATGCAATCCTGGGTCCATTTATATCTCCAGCCTATAGTCCCTTGAACAATGTATATTGTCTGCTCCATTGTCTTGTTTGACCCTCCCCCACCCCTCAAATGTTTCAACCACTCAGGTGTGTTTGTTAACCTAATTTGAACCCCTCCCCCACCCCACAAATGTTTCAACCAGTCAGGTGTGTTTGTTAACCTAATTAGAACCCCTCCCCCACCCCACAAATGTTTCAACCAGTCAGGTGTGTTTGTTAACCTAATTAGAACCCCTCCCCCACCCCACAAATGTTTCAACCAGTCAGGTGTGTTTGTTAGCCTAATTTGAACCCCTCCCCACCCCACAAATGTTTCAACCAGTCAGGTGTGTTTGTTAACCTAATTTGAACCCCTCCCCCACCCCACAAATGTTTCAACCAGTCAGGTGTGTTTGTTACCCTAATTAGAACCCCTCCCCCACCCCTCAAATGTTTCAACCAGTCAGGTGTGTTTCGGGCCCTAATCAGAACCCCTCCCCCCACATTCAAATGTATCAATGGGCCATCAGAGGGGGTGATTAATCTTATAAGTGTGCCCTATGTTTTTCAACATTTCAATTACAAACACACATATTAATAATGTTTGACTGCTGTTGTTTACTAATGTTTTGGTGTAATCTGATATACAATTTATGTTTTAAAGTCCTTATCTTATTTTTTTTGCACTCCACAGTTTCCTTCAAGTACACAGGAATGGCAGACTGTGGCCTCCCAGTTCGCTGACCGTTGGGACTTTCCCAACTGTGTAGGGGCGATTGACGGGAAGCATGTCCGGATTGTGCCACCACCGCATTCGGGGTCTTATTTCTATAACTACAAGAGGTTCCATAGTGTAGTTTTGATGGCGGTGGTCTCGGCACATTTGGACTTTATGTTTGTGGATGTGGGGAAGAACGGCCGGATGTCTGATGGAGGAGTCTTTGCACAGACCGAGCTGTGCCATCGTCTCCAGACCGGTGGCCTGGAATTGCCACCTGATGATGAGAATGTGGATGGACTCCCCTCAGTTAATATTGCTGATGAAGCATTTGCTCTCGGTGAGAACTTGATGAGGCTGTTCCCCCAAAGGACACACACCCCTGAGAGGAGGGTATTTAATTATCGGCTGGCCAGAGCAAGAAGAGTTGTGGAGAATGCCTTTGGGATTCTGGCCAGCCGGTTCCGTTTATTCCTTTCTTCAATTAATTTGGCGGACTATAAACTAAACTACGTCATCCTTGCTTGTTGCATCTTGCATAACTTTTTAAGGAGACATTCAGCAACATATATATCCTCTGTTGGGCCTGAGGCCAGACTGGAACAGGATAGCACTTTGACAGGCCTAGAAATTGGCCGTATTGGCTTGGCCCCCCGAACCGCACGTCAAGTGCGTGACCGTTATGTCAATTATTTTAATGGTCGGGGGGCCATTGCTATTCAGCAACAGCTGTAATTTTCTTCCAAAAATAAAACATAAAAATTTTTTCTCTAAATATCTTGTTTTTATTGTTGTTTACATTTAGTTATGTCTGTCTCCTAGTGCACTTGTAGTAGTGTCAAGTGCATTTAGCTTTAGTTAATCAGGCCCACAAAAACAAACTACAAAATTTGACTTCAAGAATCAGCCACACACATTGTATTCCGTAAAAATATTTACTTTGTGAACATTGAAAGGTGCATTTTTGATAATTTTTTTTTTTTTTTTATTATTTTACGTTGTGTAAATAATTTTTTTTTAAATAAATTATTCAAGGCATATTTTCACAAATATATAGACCTTTCTATAAAAAGATTTACATACACAACAGTGTTTTTATAAACCAACAAAAAAAATAAAGAACTTACAAAGTTTAACATTTAGAGAACGGTGCATGTGATGTCACCCTTGGAAATTGTTCATTTTGAATATGCTCAAAATTGAGCTTTACAAAAGGGTCAAGTCAACATGTGCTATCTCCTATCATGGGTGAGCAATGTACGTGTTTTGTGTGTGCAATCCCTTTTTTGGTTCCTCTCACCACCAAAGAATTTTCAGGATGAAGGGGTTGCAAACACAAAATAAGTACAATGCTAACCCATGATGGAAGATAGCACATGATGACACACCGTGTGCATCAGAATGTAAATTTAGGTATACCCCAAAAATTAAAATAACAATTTTTGCAAAAAAAAAACTTCCCAAGGAAATGAAGAACATGATTGATGTTTTTAGGCCAAACGTGATTATATTTGGCCCAAAACATCAATCAGTTCTTCATTTCCTGTTGCATGGAGTCCAGGCGAAGTTACATGCTGTGAATTTGGTCACGCATTTTATCGATGTGGCCATTCCACAGCATTATCTGGCCAATCAGTCTTTGCGCACTGTCTGTGGTGAAGGGCTCTGCCGCTTGGCCTTCCACAACCAGAAACTCACCTAAAATGAGTGAATAAAAACAAGGTTTACAATATGCACGCCAAAATACAGTAATTCAAGCTGGGGTGTCAGTCACTCACTTGGTGGGCTTGAAACCTTGCACACTTCCTCCACCTCTCCTTCCTCAAGGTCGTCGGATGGGCATGGTCTTGGGCTGGGGCTTGGGGTATCTTCTGCCTCAGGCTGGTGACTTGGGGGGGTCCTGAGATCCTTGGACTGTTGTCTGAGTCTTTTCTCCCCTATGAGAATTGAACAAAAGGTATAGTTAAAACACACTGATATTTTAGCTTTTAATAAATAAACTTAAACGTTGGACATGAGTTGTGGCCAATTTTTCATCATAATAAATTTTGTAGACAGGATGAACATTCCCTCTGAACAACAATTATAAACAATGCTCATTTTCTGGCAAGTTTCACAGATGCAGACACCTCAATGATCTCCTATGTGTATAACCCCTCTAAAATTTATTTATGGTCACATAGTACACTATAGTGCTCGTGAGTCCAGATGTAGAAACAGCTGCTGTGTCCTGTCCCTACATTACACTGAATCATTTTTGAAGAAGCATTATATTTTCAAACACATCTACACCACATCAACTAATTGTGGGAATTTGACAAATTAGCAAGACATAAATGTATGTCCAACCCTGTCCCATCGTATTTGGCGAAAAAATAACGTCACTTTCTAAAGTATCATATATATTCTAAAGAACGGTCTTTACGAACGGTGCTGAATAAAGTCCAAAAATAAGGATCAGCATGCAAGTTAAGAATCTCAATAGTAAAACACAAGTACTTACTTTTTTTAAGCAGCTTCTTTATTAGCCAATATTGTTCTGGCTCCCGACTTTTGATGTCAGACCACCGCTTCCTCAATTGTTCTTTCAAACGTTTTGTACCAAATTTTTCTTCAAGAGCGGTGACAACTGAGGACATTATTTTGTCCTTCCTCATATTCGGTCGTGTGTACGGTCCTTTTTTGCCATCGCAGTCCTCCCTTCTCAATATGGACACCATCTCCACCATCTCCACCATCTCTTCAAAAGCCATGTTGGTGGCCTTATATCTCCTCCGGGATGTGGATGTTTGGGGCTCCGGGCTTTCCTCCGCGCTACTTCCACTGATTCTCTCCGCCATCTTTTGCTATCTACTCCCACTGTGCAAGAGTGAAGGGGCGGGGCCAAATCGTACTTACGAACGTCAGGGGCGGGTGACGCAGGCGGAGCATGACACATGCGCAGTGTATATAAAGCTATTACGATGGCCTACGTATGTCCGTGCGGAAGTAGCGAGCGTCACAAACGAAGGTAAGATTAAAGTGTGTGTGTGTGTGTGTGTGTGTGTGTGTGTGTCCCCTAGATTACAACCAAAACTAATCCTGTGATTTGGGACTGACATTTAAGTTTGGATCTTGTGTCTTGTCTTGCAGAAAAAATGAATCCCTTTAAAGAGGAAGAATTTTTGTGCCAAAAATCCAGGAGTCGCTCAGATCCGGGGCAGCAGCTGACCAAGTATATGTACCCAAGTTGTGGTACTACAACAAAATGCGATTCCTGGATGACCAGACCGAAGCCAGGCAATCACTTTCCACCCTTCCCCCCACCCTTCCCTCCAGCCTTCCTTCCACTCTTCCCTCCAGCCTTCCATCCACCTCCACCCCAGCTGAGGAGTTCCAGGATGAACTGGGCCTTTTCAGCATTGATGAAGTTGATGCGCCCAGCTTCAGCCAGGTATCCTTTTTTTTTACATTTGGGATTGTGTAAATGTTATTAATGATGTTAACGTGTTAATTTTGAAAGTGCTTCATAAAAAATGACTTCTGCACAAAGATTAATATGTAGACATATCACTAGACAGTAG
The DNA here is from genome assembly GCA_037952925.1 of Lithobates clamitans. Classification (NCBI taxonomy): domain Eukaryota; kingdom Metazoa; phylum Chordata; class Amphibia; order Anura; family Ranidae; genus Lithobates; species Lithobates clamitans. Next base: position 1,475,241 of record JBBGZY010000512.1, read on the forward strand.
TGGCCAAAAATATACTTCACTTCAGATCTTGTTGATCATCTGAAATAATGGTGGTGTCAAATAGATAGCCTTTACTATTTTGTGTAATTATATTTGAAAGTCATGAGCTGAAAATTGTGTGTGATTGCATAACACAAAATTACAACTATGTCCCCTTTTTTACACAGGATGACCTCAGCCAGGAGGAGGCCTTGCCCAGTGGGAGAGAGGAGGAGGCCTTGCCCAGTGGGAGAGAGGAGGAGGCTGTGGCTGGGCCAAGTCGAAGCCGCACAGAGTGTCAGGTGCCTCCCCTCTGCATTCTCCACAAAAGGCCCAGGAGAATGACACCAACTGAGCAGGAATCCCCAGCCCTCATACAGGAAGCAAGCCTCATCCTGGGCAAACCACCCAATGCAGAGGAGGCGTATGGCACCTATATAACCAGCAGATTGCTGGAGTTGGAAAAGGGCCAACGCCTCCTCTGTGAGGGTCTGATTTTTGAGGCTTACCAGAAGGGCTTGAGAGGGGAGCTTACTGCTACCACATATCTGGCAGATAAAGCCACTCCTCCTCCTCCTCCTCCTGCCCCAAGTACACCACCAGAGGCACAACCTCCAAGGAAGGCTGCAGAGAAGCGTGGAGGGAAGGCTGCAGAGAAGCGTGGAGGGAAGGCTGCAGAGAAGCGTGGAGGGAAGGCTCCACGGAAGAGTCGAAAGTGATTGCCTGGCTTCTGTCTGGTCTGACTGTGCTTCCTGTGCTCCCTATAGTCGCAAGATACCAATTTTCTTGTCCTCAAACTTGATGTGTGTCCTGGGGGACAAAAGGCTTCCCAGATTCTAAAAGTGTCTCCAGTGTTGCCTTCCTAATTTTTTTTCGAAAAAAATAAATATATTTTTGGTTACCTTACATTCTTGCCTATGTGTTTTGATTAAAAAACGCCATTTTCTTTGGGAGTAGGCAGGTACAGGTCCAAAAGACTATGGGGTTGATTTGAGAAAAGCAAATAGTCTGTGCACTTTGCAGAGGGCAGTTGCCCTCTGCAAGTGCAATTGCTCCAGAGCATCAGAAATTAGTTAAAAGCTTGACTTTGCAAAGAGTACCCAATCCTGTGCAAGGAAAATTATAAAAAAAGCATTTTTGCTTGCACATGATTGGATGATGGAAGTCAGCAGAGCTGCTTCACATTTAATAAAGCTTGGGAGCAACTGCTCTTGCAGAGGGCAACTGCACTTTACAAAGTGCACAGTCTTTTTCCCTTTAGTAAATCAACCCCTATGTGTGTTTTTGACAAAAGGCTAAATCATTTAGAATATCAAGTGAAAAGTACTAGTGAAAAGTTCACTTGAGAAATTGCACAGCAAGTGCACTTGTTGGAAGTGCAGTCGCTGTAAATCTGAGGGGAAGAGCTGAAATTCGGGGAAGCTCTGCTGATTTATTCTGAAAATCATGTTAAATAAAAATTATTTGCATTTTTTTGGGCTTCCTTGCATGTGCCCCTCGAATCCACAGTGAAGGCACTTCAAAATGCTCTTTCTGTGGAATTCAATGTAGAATTAGCACTTGTAGTGAAAAATGATTTTGCCTTTGTTAAATACACCCCCCTATGTCTAATGAACAAGGGACAACAACCTCATTAAGGTTCATTAAAACAACACAAAATATGAATGTTAATTGTGGTAACTTGAAAATACACACAAAAAATGTGGTTATCATTTAACACACATTGTAAAATAGATAAGTGTTGAAATAAAAAATAAAAAAAAAATGAGTCCAAAATCGATTTTAGTTTTTATAATTTATGGAGATCTGGCTTTTACAAAATATTATATTAGTCATGGCAGGAGGATAAATCATGAAGAAAGTAGTTTTTGAGAACTCTGTGTGAATATAAAGCAGAAAAACAACTTCATTCCTCTCGCATTATCAATCCTAAAAAAAGGCTGTATTAAAAGACCACAGAAGAGGAATGTGCTAGCTTCAAGATGAAGGCTAGTTTTACCAGACCGAGCGCTTCCGTCATGTAATTGCTTCAGAGCATGCGTCAGTTTGAGTTCGTCGGACTAGCACACAGACGATCGGTTTGTCCGCTAGAAAGAAGAGTCCGTCGGATAAATTTTAAACAAGTTTCAAATCTAAGTCCGTCCAACTTTGGAGCAAACAAAGTCCGCTGGAGCCCACACACGATCGAATTGTCCGACGAAATCCAGTCCGCCGGGCAAAGTCCGCCGTAAAGTCCGCTCGTGTGTACGCGGCATTACTCCTTTAGTTTGATCACAGCACCGTCAGGGTGGACTCCCAATCTTACAATCCTCCACCATAAATCAAAAATGAAGAAACAATAGGGCCGATGCTTGATGCAAATTTTTCTTTTACTTGAATATTCCAAGAAACATACAAAACTTGAAAGTGCAGACGTGCAAGCAACTGTACAGTATCGAGCATAAATCGCTCTTCATCAGGCTTCTCTGGCTGTGTGTGGGGAACCAGACATCATTTCTTTCTTTTATCCACACCCAACACATTACCACACATGTATACAATCTAATCATTACCGTTAGTGATTAGCAAATCCCAAGGGTTTAACCCTCTGCATATGAAACAAAAATACAAGTAACATTATAAATCCATAAACCAAAATATTTACAAAAAACAGACCCATATGTCATAAAAAGTATCATCTCAATTTCAAGCGTTATCCAGAAATCAACGACATCTACTGCCATCAAAAATTTACACTTATCAATCATTAGTCAATCCGATTCGTAACAATATAGTTTCAGATTTCTTAACCCATTTAGACCGGTAATTGATTGGCCAATTTCTCAAACATGAATTCATTCCATTGGATCTAGAGAAGATATAAAATATATATATCACATAACAGATCATTGAACTGCCCTGCATCTACAATCTATAGGAATAGATATAGATCATAGTCTCTATTCATACCACCCGGGTGTAGAGACTGTAATCTATTAATCCACCAAACCTCACACTTCCTCAATTTCAAAATCCTGTCTCCCCCTCTTTTATCAGGAGATATTTCCTCCAGAACCATAAACCGTAAATCGGTATCCCTGTGTCCCATTTCGGAAAAATGACATGACACAGGGAGACCTGACTGTGGGTGTCGGATCGTACTACAATGTTGCGCTATACGATCCTTAATTTTTTGGGTTGTTCCCCCACATAGATGAGATTGCAAGGGCACAAAAGGATGTATACCACAAAGGATGTCCGACATGTGTAAAAGCCATTAAGCATTATTTTACTTTTAGTTGTAGGATGGATAAAGTGATTACCCTTGAGCATAAGATTACATTGAATGCAATTAAGACATGGAAAACATTCATTTCTTTTCCTGCCCAGAAATGTGGTTTTCATTTCATGGGTGTTGGATCTGAATTCAGATCGCACAAGGGAACCACGCAAAGTTTTATTCCGCCGATATGCTTTCATGGGAATTTGTTGAAATTCCTCTATCTGCGGATATGATCACCTCAAGATTGGCCAATGTTTCCTCACAAGATTAAAGATCTTATCGCTATAGCTGTGGAATATAGAAAATAAATGGTATCCTAGATTTAGTTGATCTATATTTTTTGTAATTACATGTCTTAGCTGGCTTTAGGATCTTGTTTAATTCATGTGTGATCAAACCATCCGGGTAACCCCGCTCTCTAAACTTACAGCACATTTCTTCTAATCTATTGCCCCTGACCGTTGTATTGCTAACGATCCGTGTGACCCTAAGGAGCTGACTTCTGATGATAGAACCAAATACATGGGGGGGATGATAGCTAGTAAATCTCAGGAGTTGATTCCTATCCGTGGGTTTAGTGTACAGATCGGTCTCAATCCATCCCTAAACTCGTATGTCCAAAAATGGAACCGAATCTCCACCCACCTGCATTTTAAATTGGATATTAGGGGAAAAACCATTAATCATTTAATCAAAGGCTTTCAGAGATTCAATGTTGCCCCGCCATACCGCAAAAATATCATCTATATAGCGCCACCAGTTGGCGCAATTCCTCTGGAAATTTTCATTGTTAAAAATGTATCTTTGTTCAAAATCATTCATGAATGAACATGCGTATGGCGGGGCAACATTGGAGCCCATCACCACTCCAATCAGCTGTACAAAATATTGATCCTTAAAAAGAAAATAGTTATTGTATAGAATGACGTTAAACAATTTTTCAAAATGAGAAATCTGGGCTTCCGAATATCCATGACAATCTCTGATTAGACTGATCGCTGCTTCAATGCCTGCCTTATGTGGGATCGATGTATATAAGCTTGTTACATCCCAAGTTACAAGGATCAAATCATCATGAATCTGTGGTAGCTCCCTGATTTCCGATAGAAAGTCATTAGAGTCCTTAATATAAGATCGAGTATTTTTCACAAGGGATGACAGTACTTTATCCAATAGTTTAGCTGTGGGAACAAAAATTGACTCTCTCCCTGACACGATTGGGCGTCCTGGTGGGGAATGACTGTCTTTATGAATCTTCGGTAATACATATAGAACAGGGATCCGTGTGTGTGATGGTAACAAAAATTCCAATAAATCCTGTGAGATTAGCCCCTCTTTGACTGCTGGTTTCAAAATGCTCTCTAGAATCTTTTTAATGCTCCATGTGGGATCTGAATGTATTTGTTTATACACAGTTTGATTATCCAATTGACGCTTAATTTCATTCTCATATGCCTGGGGATCCATTATCACGACCGAACCCCCTTTATCTGCCGGTTTACAAATAATGTCATTACGTTTGGTTAACTCACGCAGGGCTGAGCTTTCTTGGGGGATAGATTATTAGGTATATGATCTTTGTAATCAGCTTGATGTACCAAATTTTACCAAAATTGAACAGGAGTTACGCACTGCAATGACCCCTGAGGATTTCATCAAATGTAAGGATTTAGCTGATGAGAACATAAATAAATATTGATTGGATCTAGAAACCAGAAAGCGGAATAAATTTGATCGGGACATTGAGGATTATGAAAGGAACCAGGTGTACAGATGTCCACGGCTTTACAACCAACGCGGTCGTATGGAGTATGGAAGTCACAGGAGAGATGTGTCCGATAACTCCTCAGACAACACCCACACTGATTCCTCATCTAATTTTTTACAATCAGATTGGAGAGGGATGACCACCACCTGGATGCAGACCAGATCTCGCTACAACAGAGACGAGATGGGAGGTCAAGACAGACACCACAATACACGAGGCAACCATGGTCGATCAAGGGAGATCTAGTACGCAACATCTCCAGACGGGTCTTGTCACCGGAGGAGGTAGGACTTTTTAACCGTGGTCTATCATTTTGCCCTAAAAGTCATTTAGATCCTTTCCAATTAGATCAGGACTTGTACCGCTTGTTCCGTAATATTAGATGGAAGGTCCATTTTCTCCAAAAACCTTTTACTCAGGATGAAACAGTTGAGGGGAGGTTGAACTGTAAATCACTTGGGTTAATAAAAAAATCTAAATCGGTTCCTCCCACCACTTATGTACCGGTTGAAATGTTTGTGCAGGAAGTTACTCGAGATGTGAAAAATTTGGTACATCAAGCTGATTACAAAGATCATATACCTAATAATCTATCCCCCAAGAAAGCTCAGCCCTGCGTGAGTTAACCAAACGTAATGACATTATTTGTAAACCGGCAGATAAAGGGGGTTCGGTCGTGATAATGGATCCCCAGGCATATGAGAATGAAATTAAGCATCAATTGGATGATCAAACTGTGTATAAACAAATACATTCAGATCCCACATGGAGCATTAAAAAGATTCTAGAGAGCATTTTGAAACCAGCAGTCAAAGAGGGGCTGATCTCACAGGATTTATTTAAATTTTTGTTACCATCACACACACGGATCCCTGTTCTATATGTATTACCGAAGATCCATAAAGACAGTCATTCCCCACCAGGACGCCCAATCGTGTCAGGGAGAGAGTCAATTTTTGTTCCCACAGCTAAACTATTGGATAAAGTACTGTCACCCCTTGTGAAAAATACCCGATCTTATATTAAGGACTCGAATGACTTTCTATCGAAAATCAGGGAGCTACCACAGATTCATGATGATTTGATCCTTATAACTTGGGATGTAACAAGCTTATATACATCGATCCCACATAAGGCAGGCATTGAAGCAGTGATCAGTCTAATCAGAGATTGTCATGGATATTCGAAAGCCCAGATTTCTCATTTTGAAAAATTGTTTAACGTCAGTCTATACAATTACTATTTTCTTTTTAAGGATCAAAATTTTGTACAGCTGACTGGAGTCGCGATGGGCTGAATGATTTTGAACAAAGATACATTTTTAACAATGAAAATTTCCAGAGGAATTAAGCCACCTAGTGGCGCTATATAGATGATATTTTTGCGGAATGGCAGGGCAACAGTGAATCTCTGAAAGCCTTTGATGAAATGATTAATGTTTTTTCCCCTGATATCCAATTTAAAATGCAGGTGGGTGGAGATTCGATTCCATTTTTGGACATACGAGTTTATATCGAACAGGGACAGATTGAGACCGATCTGTACACTAAACCCACGGATAGGAATCAACTCCTGAGATTTGATAGCTATCATCCCCCCCATGTATTTGGTTCTATCATCAGAAGTCAGCTCCTTAGGGTCACACGGATCGTTAGCAATGCAACGGTCAGGGGCAATAGATTAGAAGAAATGTGCTGTAAGTTTAGAGAGCGGGGTTACCCGGATGGTTTGATCACACATGAATTAAACAAGATCCTAAAGCCAGCTAAGACATGTAATTACAAAAAATATAGATCAACTAAATCTAGGATGCCATTTATTTTCAAATTCCACAGCTATAGCAATAAGATCTTTAATCTAGTGAGGAAACATTGGCCAATCTTGAGGCGATCATATCCACAGATAGAGGAATTTCAACAAATTTCCATGAAAGCATATTGGCGGAATAAAACTTTGCGTGATCCCCTTGTGCGATCTGAATTCAGATCCAACACCCATGAAATGAAAACCACATTTCTGGGCAGGAAAAGAAATGAATGTTTTCCATGTCTTAATTGCATTCAATGTAATCTTATGCTCAAGGGTAATCACTTTATCCATCCTACAACTAAAAGTAAAATAATGCTTAATGGCTTTTACACATGTCAGACATCCTATGTGGTATACATCCTTTTGTGCCCTTGCAATCTCATCTATGTGGGGGAACAACCCAAAAAATTAAGGATCGTATAGCGCAACATCGTAGTACGATCCAACACCCACAGTCAGGTCTCCCTGTGTCATGTCATTTTTCCGAAATGGGACACAGGGATACCGATTTACGGTTTATGGTTCTGGAGGAAATATCTCCTGATAAAAGAGGGGGAGACAGGATTTTGAAATTGAGGAAGCGTGAGGTTTGGTGGATTAATAGATTACAGTCTCTACACCCGGGTGGTATGAATAGAGACTATGATCTATATCTGTTCCTATAGATTGTAGATGCAGGGCAGTTCAATGATCTGTTATGTGATATATATATTTTTTATCTTCTCTAGATCCAATAGAATGAATTCCCGTTTGAGAAATTGGCCAATCAATTACCTGTCTAAATGGGTTAAGAAATCTGAAACTATATTGTTACGAATCGGATTGACTAATGATTGATAAGTGTAAATTTTTGATGGCAGTAGATGTCGTTGATTTCTGGATAACGCCTGAAATTGAGATGATACTTTTTATGACATATGGGTCTGTTTTTTGTAAATATTTTGGTTTATGGATTTATAATGTCACTTGTATTTTTGTTTCATATAGAGAGGGTTAAACCCTTGGGATTTGCTAATCACTAACGGTAATGATTAGATTTTTTACATGTGTGGTAATGTGTTGGGTGTGGATAAAAGAAAGAGATGATGTCGGGTTTCCCACACACAGCCAGAGAAGCCTGATGAAGAGCGATTTATACTCGATACTGTACAGTTGCTTGCACGTCTGCACTTTCAAGTTTTGTATGTTTCTTGGAATATTCAAGTAAAAGAAAAATTTGCATCAAGCATCGGCCCTATTGTTTCTTTATATATATATATATATATATATATATATATATATATATATATATATATATATATATATATATATATATATATATATATATTGTACAGGACGCAGTGACTAGGTCCTGGAAGGTCCCATCTGTTTGGACTGTGGTCCCTTTAAGGGAACAAAAAGGGTTAACTCTGTTGTCAGAGGAAGTGTGTTTAAAACAAGACAGGAAGTTGTAGGTGGGTGTGGAGGAGTGTAGAGGAGACTGTGGATGGTGGATGGTGGTTTTTGTGTGCAGCGACAAAAGTGAATGGCAGTGTCCTGCCTGGAAGCCTCCTGGCAGGGATGTTACCTGCAACAAACACCAAGGACTGTTTAACTGCGATAGCAGTTCTGGACTCTGCAAGTCAGTGAGACTAAAATCTTTTTCTTTTGTTTTGCTGCTGTAAAGCTACTTAAGTTTAATAAACCTCCTTTTAACTGAAAAGCCTGTGTCTTGCAATTTAGCTGGTTCCCCACACTTTACAACTGGTGCAGGATGTGGGGCAGGACAAAGTAACAGGCATTTTTTCTTGCTGTTTTTGCATTGGACTTAAACTGACATTTAAAGGGACAGTACAGTGGATTTATGTCCTGGGTTAAAGCCGCACAAATGCTGAAAGCTGAAACAATGGAGGAGCTAATTAAACAGCTGTCCCTGGCTAATTTGCAAGTGCAGACTAGCCATGAGGAAGCTAATCAGCACTTAGCAACCCAGCTGGAGGTACAACAAACGCACCACAAAGAGGCGCTGGCTCTGCAGCAAGAAAATGCTTGCCTGTTGGTGCCCCAGTTGGCAGCCCAGCAAGTGACCCAGCAAGGGGTTATGTAGGCTTAAGTGACTGCCCTAAAAGAAGCAGTGCAGCAGCTCTCAGGGCCGTGAACAAGCGGCTGTTGCCCCTGGCAACCAGGTGACCATGAGGGCAAGCCATTTTCTGCAGAAATTGTCCCAGAGTGATGATGTAGAGGCATTTCGTGCTACATTTGAGAAGATGGCAGAGAGAGAAGGGACCAGTGGGCCGGCCTAATTGCTCCTTTCCTCACCGGAGATCCTCAAAAAGCCTACTTTGACCTACCACCAGATGACGCTAAAGATTATAAAAAACTAAAGGCAGAAATACTGGCTCGTTTGGGGGTGACTACGGTCGTTCGGGCCCAATGAGTGCACCAATGGAAGTATGGTCCAGATCGGCCACCCCGGTCTCAAATGCATGACCTGGTGCAACTGGTAAAAAAATGGCTGCAGCCCAAAGTGTTGTCTGGCCCCAAATCGTGGAGCGGGTCGTGCTGGACTGATACCTAAGGGGTCAGCCATGGAGACCCCAAAACAGTGAACCTCCTTGTCAAGATGGTGGAATGATATATACAGTGGTGAAGGATCTGCTAGGCCCTACCAAGCATCAAGGGCCCAGTCTGCCATTGCCTATTTGATCGACTGCCGCCCTTCGTAAGGAAGTTCCCCGGAGCCCTGGAACCAACACCCTAGAAGGTCAAGACTCACTCCCGGTACCTCCTCAGCGATCTGTTCCTGTTTGGAGAGGAGGGGATGTACAATGTTGGCGATCTCATTCCTGGGGTCATGCCTGGGCCCACTGCAAGAGGAGCCCATAGATCGAGAGTTCTTCGGAGGGGGATTTTTTGTGCCCATAAGGCATATACAACACATCTTGACCTTGGAGAAGGGAAATTTGAGTGTGAAGTCCAAGTGAACCACCTCCCTGCACGGGCTTTGCTGGACTCCGGAAGCATGGTAACCCTGGTTCATCCTAGAGTAAATGGGAAGATCGGTCCAGTAAGCAAAACTTTATGGGTTGTGTGCATTCACGGGGACACTAGAGAGTACCCTCTCATCTTGGTGTCCATCTCCTCAGCATGTGGCACTGGTACTCAAGAGGTGGGGGTGGTAAAGAACTTGGTACATGATGTTATAATAGGATGAGACTGTCCATTATTTGCAAAACTGTGGGGACAAGGAGAACTACCTGAATGGTCCAGAGACTGGGGAGAAACTAGTCCCTCTGTTCCTGCTGTTGAGGGGAATAACCCTTGTGACGGGAGGGCCCATGGAACTCAGAATCCCTTGGAAAGTAGGGGATGTCCTTGTTTCAGCTTCCCATATACCTCTTATGTCTAAGTCACCCTGTGCTATACTGGCACAGGGTGAGTGAGAAAATATATATTGGACTACTTAAAATGGGACAGTAATATTTGTCCACAATATCTCCCAGGATGTATGTAGAGACTATTATTGGTTTGTTTGATTCGAAACTCAACCTGTTAATTGAGTGAGCTGATCACATTAGCCTCCAGGACTGGCTAGGAGACGAACTGTTGATGACTAGGCTGAGGAGGGGGGAGATTGTTGTTTGTATTGTTAATTGTAATTAGCTCCTGCTATTGTGTTTATACTACTGTGTGAAGCTCGGTGCCCACAAGTCTGTGTCCTACAGGTCATGTCTCTGAGTCATCTAGTCTGGGTAAATATTTTAGTAAATTAGCTCATGTTAATTAGGTTAGCCTTGAGTCATCCTGCTGTATCAATTTGTGTGAGATCTCAAATAAAGAGTTAGTCCTGATGTACTCCAAGACTGGTGTTGTCTAGTTCTTGGGAGTTCCTATAGCCAGATCCATTGGACTCGGGTTCCAGAACTTAGGAAGCGGTATACTGACGGAAGCACTCAATCGGAGTGTTGGGACATTCCGTGACAACCCTGAAATGCCAAATGTTCTTAATGTGGATCCAGTTGATGAAAATGCTAATGATTTTGTTAATGGTGATAAAAGTAGTGCTAATACTGTTACGGGTGTCAAGATGTGTACTTCACAGACCTACCTGAACACTGAGGGGGGGAACCTTCCCCACTTCAGGTAATGTTGGGGGGAAGAGGATGAGGAATTGGCTCTACCCCTGCCCTGCCAGATTTGGGTGTTCCCCAGGGTGCATTTGGTACTGCCCAGATGCAGAACCTCACTTTGGCCCATGCACGGGAACAGGTTGTAGTAGTAAATGGGGTTACCCAAGAGCCAGGTGTTAATGAACGGTGGCCACACTTCGCAATAGTAATGAGTTGCTATATCGGGTTACCAAAATGAGAGAAAATGTGGTAGAACAATTATTGGTACCCCAACAGTATAAACGCTAGGTCCTGGACCTGGCCCATGACAATGTTTTAGGGGGACACCTGGGAGTTGAAAAGACAGAGGCACGGATCACCAACCGTTTTTCCTGGCCAGGTCTGAAAGCAGAGGTAAGGAGATACTGTACCTCTTGTCCCACCTGTCAGTTGACCGCTCCGGTGACCCACTTCTGAAGCCCTTTGTTCCCCCTACCCATAATTGAGGTCCCATTCGAGAGGATAGCCATGGATATAGTTCCCTTGGTAAAGTCAGCTCGGGGTCACTCCTACATACTGGTGATTCTCGACATGCCACCCGATATCCTGGGGCGCTACCCCTGCGGAATACTTCCTCTAAGGCTATTGCCAGGGAATTATTCCAGTTTACACTGACTGGTTTTCCCAAGGAAATGCTCATGGACCAGGACACCCCATTTATGTCGAGAGTTATGGCCGTTGTATGCAAGCTGTTCCGGATTAAACAGCTGCGCACATCGGTCTACCATCCCCAAATGGATTGGTTGGTAGATGGCTTTAACAAGACCCTTAAGTCTATGCTCAAGAGAGTGGTACAAAGGGATGGGAAAGACTGGGACTGCCTGTTACCAGCTCTCCTGTTTGCTATCCGGGAAGTGCCCCAGGCCTCCACTGGGTTTTCGCCCTTTGAGTTGGTATATGGGCGGAGACCTCGCGGACTAATGGACTTTGTTAAAGAGGAATGGGAACGTGAACCTATTCAGCATAACAGTGTTAAGAGGATCCAAACTGTGATGCCACTAGTCCAGGAACATTTGCAAAAATCCCAGGAGGCTATACGACGGGTCTATAATAGGGCTGCTAAAATAAGGCACTTCCAAGTGGGGGATCGAGTAGCAGTGTTGATTCCCACTGTGGGAAGTAAATTCTTGGCCAGATGGCAAGGCCCCCTATTGAAGTTGTAGAAAAAGTGGGAGAGGTAAAATATAGAGTCCACCAGCCAGGCAAGAGGAAACCATATCAGATATATCATGTAAACTTGTTAAAGCCCTGGACAGACAGGGAACCGGTGACCTCCCTGGCTAGTGCAAGACTTGAGCCTCGGGTTGGGGTGGAGAGTGTCCAAGTAGCAAATACCCTGTCTAAAATTCAAAGTCAGCAAGCAACGGAGTTCTTGGAGAGAAATAAAGAAAAATTTTCAGACTTGCCAGGGCTCACTAGTGTCATAGAGCATGATATTGTCACGGAACCAGGGGTCAAAGTTTTTGTCCGTCTCTACCGCATCCCAGAGGCTCAGAGGAAGGCCGTTTCTGAGAAAGTGAAGAACAGGGATGAGCCGAACACCCCCCCGGTTCAGTTTGCACCAGAACATGCGATCAGGCAAAAAATGTGTTCGAACACGCGAACACCGTTAAAGTCTATGGGACTCGAACATGAATAATCAATAGTGCTAATTTTTAAACGCTTATATGCAAGTTATTTTCATAAAAAGTGTTTGGGGACCTGGGTCCTGCCCCAGGGGACATGGATCAATAATAAAAAAAGTTTTAAAAAATGACCATTTTTTCGGGAGCAGTGATTTTAATAATGCTTAAAGTGAAACAAGAAAAGTGTTTAGAACAGTCTGACAGCAAAATGACATTTCAAAGGAAAAAAAGTCATTTAAAAGTACTCGGGGTTATATGAATTGTTGGTCCGACAATACACATAAAAGTTCATTGATAAAAACAGCATGGGATTTCCCCACAGGGGAACCCCGAATCAAACTTTTAAAAAAAAATGGCATGGTGGTCCCCATAAATTCCATACCAGGCCCTTCAGGTCTGGTATGGATATTAAGGGAAACCCCGCGCAAAAAAAAAAAAGTGTGGGGGTCCAACTCAAAATCCATACTAGACCCTTTAGATCTGGTATGGATTTTAAAGGGAACCCCGCGCCAAAATTTTAAAAAAAATGGCGTAGGGTCCCCCCAAAAATCCATACCAGACCCTTATCCGAGCACGCAACCTGGCAGGCCGCAGAAAAAGAGGGGGGGTGATGGAGCGGCCCCCCTCCTGAACCGTACCAGGCCATATGCCCTCAACATTGGGGTCACCCCCAAAGCACCTTGTCTCCATGTTGATGAGGACAAGAGCCTCATCCTCACAACCCTTGCCCGGTGGTTGTGGGGGTCTGTGGGCGGGGGGCTTATCGGAATCTGGAAGCCCCCTTTAACAAGGGGACCCCCAGATCCTGCCCCCCTGTGTGAAATGGTAAGGGGGTACAAAAGTACCCCTCCCATTTCACAAAAAAAGTGTCAAAAATGTTAAAAAAGACAAGAGACAGTTTTTGACAATTCCTTTATTTAAATGCTTCTTCTATCTTCTTTCTTCTATCTTCTATCTGCCTTTGGTTTCTTCCTCCATCTTCTTCTTCCTCCGATCCTCTGCTTCTTGCTCCGGTGTTCTTGTCCGGCATCTTCCTCCGTGGCATCTTCTTCCCTTCTTTGTGCTCGAGCCACTCTGCATCCATGATGGGAGGCTCCCGTTGTATAACGCTTCTCGTCTTCTGGACGGTCACCCGGTGACCCCACTCCCTCGGACGCACGGGGACTTCCCCGAGGCTTTCCCTGTGACATCAGAGGGGGCGGACAGGGAAGTCCCCGTGTGTCAGAGGGGGGCGGGGTCACCGCGTGACCCCGCCCTCCATTATTTTAACCATCAGAAGACGAGAAGCGGGAGCCTCCCATCATGGATGCGGAGCGGCCCGAGAACGAAGAAGGGAAGAAGATGCCGCGGAGGAAGATGCCGGACGAAAACACAGGAGCAAGAAGCAGAGGATCGGAGGAAGAAGAAGATGGAGGAAGAAACAAAAGGCAGATAGAAGAAAGAAGAAAGAAGATAGAAGATAGAAGAAGCATTTGGAGGAAGAAACCAAAGGAAGACAGTAGAAAGAAGACAGTAGAAAGAAGACAGAAGACAGAAGACAGAAGACAGAAGACAGAAGACAGAAGACAGAAGACAGAAGATAGAAGATAGTAGACAGAAGAAAGAAGAAAGAAGATAGAAGATAGAAGATAGAAGATAGAAGATAGAAGATAGAAGATAGAAGATAGAAGATAGAAGATAGAAGATAGAAGATAGAAGATAGAAGATAGAAGATAGAAGATAGAAGATAGAAGATAGAAGAAAGAAGAAAGAAGAAAGAAGAAAGAAGAAAGAAGAAAGAAGATAGAAGATAGAAGATAGAAGATAGAAGAAAGAAGAAAGAAGAAAGAAGATAGAAGATAGAAGATAGAAGATAGAAGATAGAAGATAGAAGATAGAAGACAGAAGACAGAAGACAGAAGACAGAAGACAGAAGAAAGAAGACAGAAGAAAGAAGATAGAAGATAGAAGATAGAAGATAGAAGATAGAAGAAAGAAGATAGAAGATAGAAGATAGAAGATAGAAGATAGAAGAAAGAAGATAGAAGAAAGAAGATAGTAGACAGAAGAAAGAAGAAAGAAGATAGAAGATAGAAGAAAGAAGAAAGAAGAAAGAAGAAAGAAGAAAGAAGATAGAAGATAGAAGATAGAAGATAGAAGATAGAAGATAGAAGATAGAAGATAGAAGATAGAAGATAGAAGATAGAAGAAAGAAGATAGAAGAAAGAAGATAGAAGAAAGAAGATAGTAGACAGAAGACAGAAGAGAGAAGAAAAAAAAGAAGAAAGAAGATAGAAGAAGATAGAAGAAAGAACATAAAAGATAGAAGACAGAAAACAGAAGAAAGAAGACAGATGAAAGAAGATAGAAGAAGGAAGATAGAAGAAAGAAGAAAGAAGATAGAAGAAAGAAGAAAGAAGATAGAAGAAAGAAGATAGAAGATAGAAGATAGAAGATAGAAGAAAGAAGATAGAAGAAAGAAGATAGTAGACAGAAGACAGAAGAGAGAAGAAAAAAAAGAAGAAAGAAGATAGAAGAAGATAGAAGAAAGAACATAAAAGATAGAAGACAGAAAACAGAAGAAAGAAGACAGATGAAAGAAGATAGAAGAAGGAAGATAGAAGATAGAAGATAGAAGATAGAAGATAGAAGATAGAAGATAGAAGAAAGAAGATAGAAGAAAGAAGATAGAAGAAAGAAGATAGAAGACAGAAGAAAGAAGACAGAAGACAGAAGACAGAAGAAAGAAGATAGAAGATAGAAGATAGAAGAAAGAAGACAGAAGAAAGAAGACAGAAGAAAGAAGACAGAAGAAAGAAGATAGAAGAAAGAAGACAGAAGAAAGAAGATAGAAGATAGAAGAAAGAAGATAGAAGACAGAAGAAAGAAGACAGAAGAAAGAAGACAGAAGACAGAAGAAAGAAGACAGAAGACAGAAGAAAGAAGACAGAAGACAGAAGATAGAAGACAGAAGACAGAAGACAGAAGAAAGAAGACAGAAGACAGAAGACAGAAGACAGAAGACAGAAGAAAGAAGATAGAAGACAGAAGATAGAAGATAGAAGAAAGAAGACAGAAGAAAGAAGACAGAAGACAGAAGAAAGAAGAAAGAAGATAGAAGATAGAAGATAGAAGAAAGAAGACAGAAGAAAGAAGACAGAAGACAGAAGAAAGAAGATAGAAGATAGAAGATAGAAGATAGAAGACAGAAGACAGAAGAAAGAAGATAGAAGATAGAAGAAAGAAGAAAGAAGACAGAAGAAAGAAGACAGAAGACAGAAGAAAGAAGACAGAAGACAGAAGATAGAAGAAAGAAGATAGAAGATAGAAGAAAGAAGACAGAAGAAAGAAGACAGAAGAAAGAAGACAGAAGAAAGAAGATAGAAGAAAGAAGATAGAAGAAAGAAGATAGAAGACAGAAGAAAGAAGACAGAAGAAAGAAGACAGAAGAAAGAAGAAAGAAGACAGAAGACAGAAGAAAGAAGACAGAAGACAGAAGATAGAAGACAGAAGATAGAAGACAGAAGATAGAAGACAGAATAAAGGAGATAGAAGATAGAAGATAGAAGATAGAAGAAAGAAGAAAGAAGATAGAAGAAAGAAGAAAGAAGATAGAAGATAGAAGACAGAAGAAAGAAAATAGAAGATAAAAGACAGAAGAAAGAAGATAGAAGAAAGTAGACAGAAGAGAGAAGAGAGAAGAGAGAAGAAAGAAGAAAGAAGAAAGAGGATAGAAGAAAGAAGATAGAAGAAAGAAGATAGAAGAGAGAATGTAGAAGAGAGAAGATAGAAGAAAGAAGATAGAAGATAGAAGAAAGAAGATAGAAGATAGAAGAAAGTAGACAGAAGATAGAAGAAAGTAGACAGAAGATAGAAGATAGAAGATAGAAGATAGAAGATAGAAGATAGAAGATAGAAGATAGAAGATAGAAGATAGAAGATAGAAGATAGAAGATAGAAGATAGAAGAAAGAAGATAGTAGACAGAAGACAGAAGAGAGAAGAAAAAAAAGAAGAAAGAAGATAGAAGAAGATAGAAGAAAGAACATAAAAGATAGAAGACAGAAAACAGAAGAAAGAAGACAGATGAAAGAAGATAGAAGAAGGAAGATAGAAGAAAGAAGAAAGAAGAAAGAAGATAGAAGATAGAAGATAGAAGATAGAAGATAGAAGATAGAAGATAGAAGATAGAAGATAGAAGATAGAAGAAAGAAGATAGAAGATAGAAGACAGAAGATAGAAGATAGAAGAAAGAAGACAGAAGAAAGAAGACAGAAGACAGAAGAAAGAAGAAAGAAGATAGAAGATAGAAGATAGAAGAAAGAAGACAGAAGAAAGAAGACAGAAGACAGAAGAAAGAAGATAGAAGATAGAAGATAGAAGATAGAAGACAGAAGACAGAAGAAAGAAGATAGAAGATAGAAGAAAGAAGAAAGAAGAAAGAAGACAGAAGAAAGAAGACAGAAGACAGAAGAAAGAAGACAGAAGACAGAAGATAGAAGAAAGAAGATAGAAGATAGAAGATAGAAGAAAGAAGACAGAAGAAAGAAGACAGAAGAAAGAAGACAGAAGAAAGAAGATAGAAGAAAGAAGATAGAAGAAAGAAGATAGAAGACAGAAGAAAGAAGACAGAAGAAAGAAGACAGAAGAAAGAAGAAAGAAGACAGAAGACAGAAGAAAGAAGACAGAAGACAGAAGATAGAAGACAGAAGATAGAAGACAGAAGATAGAAGACAGAATAAAGGAGATAGAAGATAGAAGATAGAAGAAAGAAGAAAGAAGATAGAAGAAAGAAGAAAGAAGATAGAAGATAGAAGACAGAAGAAAGAAAATAGAAGATAGAAGACAGAAGAAAGAAGATAGAAGAAAGTAGACAGAAGAGAGAAGAGAGAAGAGAGAAGAAAGAAGAAAGAAGAAAGAGGATAGAAGAAAGAAGATAGAAGAAAGAAGATAGAAGAGAGAATGTAGAAGAGAGAAGATAGAAGAAAGAAGATAGAAGATAGAAGAAAGAAGATAGAAGAAAGTAGACAGAAGATAGAAGAAAGTAGACAGAAGATAGAAGAAAGAAGATAGAAGAAAGAAGATAGAAAAAAGAAGATAGAAGAAAGAAGATAGAAGAGAGAAGATAGAAGAAAGAAGACAGAAGAAAGAAGACAGAAGAAAGAAGATAGAAGAAAGAAGATAGAAGAAAGAAGATAGAAGACAGAAGAAAGAAGACAGAAAAAGAAGACAGAAGAAAGAAGACAGAAGACAGAAGAAAGAAGACAGAAGACAGAAGACAGAAGATAGAAGATAGAAGATAGAAGATAGAAGATAGAAGAAAGAAGATAGAAGAAAGAAGATAGAAGAAAGAAGAAAGAAGAAAGAAGATAGAAGACAGAAGACAGAAGACAGAAGACAGAAGACAGAAGAAAGAAGATAGAAGAAAGAAGATAGAAGATAGAAGATAGAAGATAGAAGAAAGAAGAAAGAAGAAAGAAGAAAGAAGAAAGAAGAAAGAAGATAGAAGAAAGAAGATAGAAGATAGAAGACAGAAGACAGAAGACAGAAGACAGAAGAAAGAAGATAGAAGAAAGAAGATAGAAGATAGAAGATAGAAGAAAGAAGAAAGAAGAAAGAAGAAAGAAGAAAGAAGATAGAAGATAGAAGATAGAAGATAGAAGATAGAAGAAAGAAGATAGAAGAAAGAAGATAGTAGACAGAAGATAGAAGAAAGAAGAAAGAAGAAAGAAGATAGAAGATAGAAGAAAGAAGAAAGAAGAAAGAAGATAGAAGATAGAAGATAGAAGATAGAAGAAAGAAGATAGAAGAAAGAAGATAGTAGACAGAAGACAGAAGAGAGAAGAAAAAAAAGAAGAAAGAAGATAGAAGAAGATAGAAGAAAGAACATAAAAGATAGAAGACAGAAAACAGAAGAAAGAAGACAGATGAAAGAAGATAGAAGAAGGAAGATAGAAGAAGGAAGATAGAAGAAAGAAGAAAGAAGAAAGAAGATAGAAGATAGAAGATAGAAGATAGAAGATAGAAGATAGAAGAAAGAAGATAGAAGAAAGAAGATAGAAGACAGAAGAAAGAAGACAGAAGACAGAAGACAGAAGAAAGAAGATAGAAGATAGAAGATAGAAGAAAGAAGACAGAAGAAAGAAGACAGAAGAAAGAAGACAGAAGAAAGAAGATAGAAGAAAGAAGATAGAAGAAAGAAGATAGAAGACAGAAGAAAGAAGACAGAAGAAAGAAGACAGAAGACAGAAGAAAGAAGAAAGAAGACAGAAGAAAGAAGACAGAAGACAGAAGATAGAAGACAGAAGACAGAAGACAGAAGAAAGAAGACAGAAGAAAGAAGACAGAAGAAAGAAGACAGAAGACAGAAGACAGAAGAAAGAAGATAGAAGACAGAAGATAGAAGATAGAAGAAAGAAGACAGAAGAAAGAAGACAGAAGACAGAAGAAAGAAGAAAGAAGATAGAAGATAGAAGATAGAAGAAAGAAGACAGAAGAAAGAAGACAGAAGACAGAAGAAAGAAGAAAGAAGATAGAAGATAGAAGATAGAAGACAGAAGACAGAAGAAAGAAGATAGAAGATAGAAGAAAGAAGAAAGAAGAAAGAAGACAGAAGAAAGAAGACAGAAGACAGAAGAAAGAAGACAGAAGACAGAAGATAGAAGAAAGAAGATAGAAGATAGAAGATAGAAGATAGAAGAAAGAAGACAGAAGAAAGAAGACAGAAGAAAGAAGACAGAAGAAAGAAGATAGAAGAAAGAAGATAGAAGAAAGAAGAAAGAAGACAGAAGAAAGAAGACAGAAGAAAGAAGACAGAAGAAAGAAGACAGAAGAAAGAAGACAGAAGACAGAAGAAAGAAGACAGAAGACAGAAGAAAGAAGACAGAAGACAGAAGATAGAAGACAGAAGATAGAAGACAGAAGATAGAAGACAGAATAAAGGAGATAGAAGATAGAAGATAGAAGAAAGAAGAAAGAAGATAGAAGAAAGAAGATAGAAGATAGAAGACAGAAGAAAGAAAATAGAAGATAGAAGACAGAAGAAAGAAGATAGAAGAAAGTAGACAGAAGAGAGAAGAGAGAAGAGAGAAGAAAGAAGAAAGAAGAAAGAGGATAGAAGAAAGAAGATAGAAGAAAGAAGATAGAAGAGAGAATGTAGAAGAGAGAAGATAGAAGAAAGAAGATAGAAGATAGAAGAAAGAAGATAGAAGAAAGTAGACAGAAGATAAAAGAAAGTAGACAGAAGATAGAAGAAAGAAGATAGAAGAAAGAAGATAGAAGAAAGAAGATAGAAAAAAGAAGATAGAAGAAAGAAGATAGAAGAGAGAAGATAGAAGAAAGAAGACAGAAGAAAGAAGACAGAAGAAAGAAGATAGAAGAAAGAAGATAGAAGAGAGAAGATAGAAGAAAGAAGACAGAAGAAAGAAGACAGAAGAAAGGAGATAGAAGAAAGAAGATAGAAGAAAGAAGATAGAAGACAGAAGAAAGAAGACAGAAAAAGAAGACAGAAGAAAGAAGACAGAAGACAGAAGAAAGAAGACAGAAGACAGAAGAAAGAAGACAGAAGACAGAAGATAGAAGACAGAATAAAGGAGATAGAAGATAGAAGACAGAAGATAGAAGAAAGAAGAAAGAAGATAGAAGAAAGAAGAAAGAAGATAGAAGATAGAAGACAGAAGAAAGAAAATAGAAGATAGAAGATAGAAGACAGAAGAAAGAAGATAGAAGAAAGTAGACAGAAGAGAGAAGAAAGAAGAAAGAAGAAAGAGGATAGAAGAAAGAAGATAGAAGATAGAAGAGAGAATGTAGAAGAGAGAAGATAGAAGAAAGAAGATAGAAGATAGAAGAAAGAAGATAGAAGACAGAAGAAAGAAGACAGAAGAAAGAAGACAGAAGACAGAAGAAAGAAGACAGAAGACAGAAGATAGAAGACAGAAGATAGAAGACAGAAGATAGAAGACAGAAGATAGAAGACAGAAGATAGAAGACAGAATAAAGGAGATAGAAGATAGAAGACAGAAGATAGAAGAAAGAAGAAAGAAGATAGAAGAAAGAAGAAAGAAGATAGAAGATAGAAGATAGAAGATAGAAGACAGAAGAAAGAAAATAGAAGATAGAAGATAGAAGACAGAAGAAAGAAGATAGAAGAAAGTAGACAGAAGAGAGAAGAGAGAAGAGAGAAGAAAGAAGAAAGAGGATAGAAGAAAGAAGATAGAAGAAAGAAGATAGAAGAGAGAATGTAGAAGAGAGAAGATAGAAGAAAGAAGATAGAAGAAAGTAGACAGAAGATAGAAGAAAGAAGATAGAAGAAAGAAGATAGAAGAGAGAAGATAGAAGAAAGAAAATAGAAGACAGAAGACAGAAGACAGAAGACAGAAGACAGAAGACAGAAGAAAGAAGACAGAAGACAGAAGACAGAAGACAGAAGACAGAAGATAGAAGATAGAAGATAGAAGACAGAAGAAAGAAGACAGAAGACAGAAGACAGGAGACAGAAGACAGAAGACAGAAGACAGAAGATAGAAGATAGAAGATAGAAGAAAGAAGATAGAAGAAAGAAGACAGAAGAAAGAAGATAGAAGACAGAAGAAAGAAGATAGAAGATAGAAGACAGAAGACAGAAGAAAGAAGATAGAAGAGAGAATGTAGAAGAGAGAAGATAGAAGAAAGAAGATAGAAGATAGAAGAAAGAAGATAGAAGATAGAAGAAAGAAGATAGAAGAGAGTAGATAGAAGAAAAAAGACAGAAGAAAGAAGACAGAAGAAAGAAGACAGAAGACAGAAGAAAGAAGAAAGAAGATAGAAGATAGAAGATAGAAGACAGAAGACAGAAGACAGAAGAAAGAAGAAAGAAGACAGAAGAAAGAAGATAGAAGAAAGAAGATAGTAGATAGAAGACAGAAGAAAGAAGATATAAGATAGAAGAAAGAAGATAGAAGAAAGAAGATAGTAGACAGAAGAGAGAAGAAAAAAAAGAAGAAAGAAGATAGAAGAAGATAGAAGAAAGAACATAAAAGATAGAAGACAGAAGACAGAAGAAAGAAGACAGATGAAAGAAGATAGAAGAAAGAAGATAGAATATAGAAGAAGAAGATAGAAGATAGAAGATAGAAGAAAGAAGAAAGAAGAAAGAAGAAAGAAGAAAGAAGATAGAAGATAGAAGATAGAAGAAAGAAGACAGAAGAAAGAAGACAGAAGAAAGAAGAAAGAAGATAGAAGACAGAAGACAGAAGAAAGAAGATAGAAGATAGAAGAAAGAAGAAAGAAGAAAGAAGACAGAAGAAAGAAGAAAGAAGATAGAAGATAGAAGATAGAAGATAGAAGACAGAAGACAGAAGAAAGAAGATAGAAGATAGAAGATAGAAGATAGAAGAAAGAAGAAAGAAGACAGAAGAAAGAAGACAGAAGACAGAAGAAAGAAGACAGAAGACAGAAGATAGAAGAAAGAAGATAGAAGATAGAAGATAGAAGAAAGAAGACAGAAGAAAGAAGACAGAAGAAAGAAGACAGAAGAAAGAAGATAGAAGAAAGAAGATAGAAGAAAGAAGATAGAAGACAGAAGAAAGAAGACAGAAGACAGAAGAAAGAAGACAGAAGACAGAAGATAGAAGACAGAAGATAGAAGACAGAAGATAGAAGACAGAATAAAGGAGATAGAAGATAGAAGATAGAAGAAAGAAGAAAGAAGATAGAAGAAAGAAGAAAGAAGATAGAAGATAGAAGACAGAAGAAAGAAAATAGAAGATAGAAGACAGAAGAAAGAAGATAGAAGAAAGTAGACAGAAGAGAGAAGAGAGAAGAGAGAAGAAAGAAGAAAGAAGAAAGAGGATAGAAGAAAGAAGATAGAAGAAAGAAGATAGAAGAGAGAATGTAGAAGAGAGAAGATAGAAGAAAGAAGATAGAAGATAGAAGAAAGAAGATAGAAGAAAGTAGACAGAAGATAGAAGAAAGTAGACAGAAGATAGAAGAAAGAAGATAGAAGAAAGAAGATAGAAAAAAGAAGATAGAAGAAAGAAGATAGAAGAGAGAAGATAGAAGAAAGAAGACAGAAGAAAGAAGACAGAAGAAAGAAGACAGAAGAAAGAAGATAGAAGAAAGAAGATAGAAGACAGAAGAAAGAAGACAGAAAAAGAAGACAGAAGAAAGAAGACAGAAGACAGAAGAAAGAAGACAGAAGACAGAAGAAAGAAGACAGAAGACAGAAGATAGAAGACAGAAGATAGAAGACAGAAGATAGAAGACAGAAGATAGGAGATAGAAGATAGAAGACAGAAGATAGAAGAAAGAAGAAAGAAGATAGAAGAAAGAAGAAAGAAGATAGAAGATAGAAGACAGAAGAAAGAAAATAGAAGATAGAAGATAGAAGACAGAAGAAAGAAGATAGAAGAAAGTAGACAGAAGAGAGAAGAAAGAAGAAAGAAGAAAGAGGATAGAAGAAAGAAGATAGAAGAAAGAAGATAGAAGAGAGAATGTAGAAGAGAGAAGATAGAAGAAAGAAGATAGAAGATAGAAGAAAGAAGATAGAAGACAGAAGAAAGAAGACAGAAGAAAGAAGACAGAAGACAGAAGAAAGAAGACAGAAGACAGAAGATAGAAGACAGAAGATAGAAGACAGAAGATAGAAGATAGAAGACAGAAGATAGAAGAAAGAAGATAGAAGAAAGAAGATAGAAAAAAGAAGATAGAAGAAAGAAGATAGAAGAGAGAAGATAGAAGAAAGAAGACAGAAGAAAGAAGACAGAAGAAAGAAGATAGAAGAAAGAAGATAGAAGAAAGAAGATAGAAGACAGAAGAAAGAAGACAGAAAAAGAAGACAGAAGAAAGAAGACAGAAGACAGAAGAAAGAAGACAGAAGACAGAAGAAAGAAGACAGAAGACAGAAGATAGAAGACAGAAGATAGAAGACAGAAGATAGAAGACAGAAGATAGGAGATAGAAGATAGAAGACAGAAGACAGAAGAAAGAAGACAGAAGACAGAAGAAAGAAGAAAGAAGATAGAAGATAGAAGATAGAAGAAAGAAGACAGAAGAAAGAAGACAGAAGATAGAAGACAGAAGATAGAAGACAGAATAAAGGAGATAGAAGATAGAAGACAGAAGATAGAAGAAAGAAGAAAGAAGATAGAAGAAAGAAGAAAGAAGATAGAAGATAGAAGATAGAAGATAGAAGACAGAAGAAAGAAAATAGAAGATAGAAGATAGAAGACAGAAGAAAGAAGATAGAAGAAAGTAGACAGAAGAGAGAAGAGAGAAGAGAGAAGAAAGAAGAAAGAGGATAGAAGAAAGAAGATAGAAGAAAGAAGATAGAAGAGAGAATGTAGAAGAGAGAAGATAGAAGAAAGAAGATAGAAGAAAGTAGACAGAAGATAGAAGAAAGAAGATAGAAGAAAGAAGATAGAAGAGAGAAGATAGAAGAAAGAAAATAGAAGACAGAAGACAGAAGACAGAAGACAGAAGAAAGAAGACAGAAGACAGAAGACAGAAGACAGAAGACAGAAGATAGAAGATAGAAGATAGAAGATAGAAGACAGAAGACAGAAGACAGAAGACAGAAGATAGAAGATAGAAGATAGAAGATAGAAGACAGAAGAAAGAAGACAGAAGACAGAAGACAGGAGACAGAAGACAGAAGACAGAAGACAGAAGATAGAAGATAGAAGATAGAAGATAGAAGAAAGAAGATAGAAGAAAGAAGACAGAAGAAAGAAGATAGAAGACAGAAGAAAGAAGATAGAAGATAGAATATAGAAGACAGAAGACAGAAGAAAGAAGATAGAAGAGAGAATGTAGAAGAGAGAAGATAGAAGAAAGAAGATAGAAGATAGAAGAAAGAAGATAGAAGATAGAAGAAAGAAGATAGAAGAGAGTAGATAGAAGAAAAAAGACAGAAGAAAGAAGAAAGAAGAAAGAAGACAGAAGAAAGAAGACAGAAGACAGAAGATAGAAGACAGAAGATAGAAGACAGAAGATAGAAGACAGAAGATAGAAGACAGAATAAAGGAGATAGAAGATAGAAGACAGAAGATAGAAGAAAGAAGAAAGAAGATAGAAGAAAGAAGAAAGAAGATAGAAGATAGAAGATAGAAGATAGAAGATAGAAGACAGAAGAAAGAAAATAGAAGATAGAAGATAGAAGACAGAAGAAAGAAGATAGAAGAAAGTAGACAGAAGAGAGAAGAGAGAAGAGAGAAGAAAGAAGAAAGAGGATAGAAGAAAGAAGATAGAAGAAAGAAGATAGAAGAGAGAATGTAGAAGAGAGAAGATAGAAGAAAGAAGATAGAAGAAAGTAGACAGAAGATAGAAGAAAGAAGATAGAAGAAAGAAGATAGAAGAGAGAAGATAGAAGAAAGAAAATAGAAGACAGAAGACAGAAGACAGAAGACAGAAGACAGAAGACAGAAGACAGAAGATAGAAGATAGAAGATAGAAGACAGAAGAAAGAAGACAGAAGACAGAAGACAGGAGACAGAAGACAGAAGACAGAAGACAGAAGATAGAAGATAGAAGAAAGAAGATAGAAGAAAGAAGACAGAAGAAAGAAGATAGAAGACAGAAGAAAGAAGATAGAAGATAGAAGACAGAAGACAGAAGAAAGAAGATAGAAGAGAGAATGTAGAAGAGAGAAGATAGAAGAAAGAAGATAGAAGATAGAAGAAAGAAGATAGAAGATAGAAGAAAGAAGATAGAAGAGAGTAGATAGAAGAAAAAAGACAGAAGAAAGAAGACAGAAGAAAGAAGACAGAAGACAGAAGAAAGAAGAAAGAAGATAGAAGATAGAAGATAGAAGACAGAAGACAGAAGACAGGAGACAGAAGACAGAAGACAGAAGACAGAAGATAGAAGATAGAAGAAAGAAGATAGAAGAAAGAAGACAGAAGAAAGAAGATAGAAGACAGAAGAAAGAAGATAGAAGATAGAAGACAGAAGACAGAAGAAAGAAGATAGAAGAGAGAATGTAGAAGAGAGAAGATAGAAGAAAGAAGATAGAAGATAGAAGAAAGAAGATAGAAGATAGAAGAAAGAAGATAGAAGAGAGTAGATAGAAGAAAAAAGACAGAAGAAAGAAGACAGAAGAAAGAAGACAGAAGACAGAAGAAAGAAGAAAGAAGATAGAAGATAGAAGATAGAAGACAGAAGACAGAAGACAGAAGAAAGAAGAAAGAAGACAGAAGAAAGAAGATAGAAGAAAGAAGAAAGAAGATATAAGATAGAAGAAAGAAGATAGAAGAAAGAAGATAGTAGACAGAAGAGAGAAGAAAAAAAAGAAGAAAGAAGATAGAAGAAGATAGAAGAAAGAACATAAAAGATAGAAGACAGAAGACAGAAGAAAGAAGACAGATGAAAGAAGATAGAAGAAAGAAGATAGAATATAGAAGAAGAAGATAGAAGATAGAAGATAGAAGATAGAAGAAAGAAGAAAGAAGAAAGAAGAAAGAAGAAAGAAGATAGAAGATAGAAGATAGAAGAAAGAAGACAGAAGAAAGAAGACAGAAGAAAGAAGAAAGAAGATAGAAGACAGAAGACAGAAGAAAGAAGATAGAAGATAGAAGAAAGAAGAAAGAAGAAAGAAGACAGAAGAAAGAAGAAAGAAGATAGAAGATAGAAGATAGAAGATAGAAGACAGAAGACAGAAGAAAGAAGATAGAAGATAGAAGATAGAAGATAGAAGAAAGAAGAAAGAAGACAGAAGAAAGAAGACAGAAGACAGAAGAAAGAAGACAGAAGACAGAAGATAGAAGAAAGAAGATAGAAGATAGAAGATAGAAGATAGAAGAAAGAAGACAGAAGAAAGAAGACAGAAGAAAGAAGACAGAAGAAAGAAGATAGAAGAAAGAAGATAGAAGAAAGAAGATAGAAGACAGAAGAAAGAAGACAGAAGACAGAAGAAAGAAGACAGAAGACAGAAGATAGAAGACAGAAGATAGAAGACAGAAGATAGAAGACAGAATAAAGGAGATAGAAGATAGAAGATAGAAGAAAGAAGAAAGAAGATAGAAGAAAGAAGAAAGAAGATAGAAGATAGAAGACAGAAGAAAGAAAATAGAAGATAGAAGACAGAAGAAAGAAGATAGAAGAAAGTAGACAGAAGAGAGAAGAGAGAAGAGAGAAGAAAGAAGAAAGAAGAAAGAGGATAGAAGAAAGAAGATAGAAGAAAGAAGATAGAAGAGAGAATGTAGAAGAGAGAAGATAGAAGAAAGAAGATAGAAGATAGAAGAAAGAAGATAGAAGAAAGTAGACAGAAGATAGAAGAAAGTAGACAGAAGATAGAAGAAAGAAGATAGAAGAAAGAAGATAGAAAAAAGAAGATAGAAGAAAGAAGATAGAAGAGAGAAGATAGAAGAAAGAAGACAGAAGAAAGAAGACAGAAGAAAGAAGATAGAAGAAAGAAGATAGAAGAAAGAAGATAGAAGACAGAAGAAAGAAGACAGAAAAAGAAGACAGAAGAAAGAAGACAGAAGACAGAAGAAAGAAGACAGAAGACAGAAGAAAGAAGACAGAAGACAGAAGATAGAAGACAGAAGATAGAAGACAGAAGATAGAAGACAGAAGATAGGAGATAGAAGATAGAAGACAGAAGATAGAAGAAAGAAGAAAGAAGATAGAAGAAAGAAGAAAGAAGATAGAAGATAGAAGACAGAAGAAAGAAAATAGAAGATAGAAGATAGAAGACAGAAGAAAGAAGATAGAAGAAAGTAGACAGAAGAGAGAAGAAAGAAGAAAGAAGAAAGAGGATAGAAGAAAGAAGATAGAAGAAAGAAGATAGAAGAGAGAATGTAGAAGAGAGAAGATAGAAGAAAGAAGATAGAAGATAGAAGAAAGAAGATAGAAGACAGAAGAAAGAAGACAGAAGAAAGAAGACAGAAGACAGAAGAAAGAAGACAGAAGACAGAAGATAGAAGACAGAAGATAGAAGACAGAAGATAGAAGACAGAAGATAGAAGACAGAAGATAGAAGAAAGAAGATAGAAGAAAGAAGATAGAAAAAAGAAGATAGAAGAAAGAAGATAGAAGAGAGAAGATAGAAGAAAGAAGACAGAAGAAAGAAGACAGAAGAAAGAAGATAGAAGAAAGAAGATAGAAGAAAGAAGATAGAAGACAGAAGAAAGAAGACAGAAAAAGAAGACAGAAGACAGAAGAAAGAAGACAGAAGACAGAAGAAAGAAGACAGAAGACAGAAGATAGAAGACAGAAGATAGAAGACAGAAGATAGAAGACAGAAGATAGGAGATAGAAGATAGAAGACAGAAGACAGAAGAAAGAAGACAGAAGACAGAAGAAAGAAGAAAGAAGATAGAAGATAGAAGATAGAAGAAAGAAGACAGAAGAAAGAAGACAGAAGATAGAAGACAGAAGATAGAAGACAGAATAAAGGAGATAGAAGATAGAAGACAGAAGATAGAAGAAAGAAGAAAGAAGATAGAAGAAAGAAGAAAGAAGATAGAAGATAGAAGATAGAAGATAGAAGACAGAAGAAAGAAAATAGAAGATAGAAGATAGAAGACAGAAGAAAGAAGATAGAAGAAAGTAGACAGAAGAGAGAAGAGAGAAGAGAGAAGAAAGAAGAAAGAGGATAGAAGAAAGAAGATAGAAGAAAGAAGATAGAAGAGAGAATGTAGAAGAGAGAAGATAGAAGAAAGAAGATAGAAGAAAGTAGACAGAAGATAGAAGAAAGAAGATAGAAGAAAGAAGATAGAAGAGAGAAGATAGAAGAAAGAAAATAGAAGACAGAAGACAGAAGACAGAAGACAGAAGAAAGAAGACAGAAGACAGAAGACAGAAGACAGAAGACAGAAGATAGAAGATAGAAGACAGAAGACAGAAGACAGAAGACAGAAGACAGAAGATAGAAGATAGAAGATAGAAGATAGAAGATAGAAGACAGAAGAAAGAAGACAGAAGACAGAAGACAGAAGACAGGAGACAGAAGACAGAAGACAGAAGATAGAAGATAGAAGATAGAAGATAGAAGAAAGAAGATAGAAGAAAGAAGACAGAAGAAAGAAGATAGAAGACAGAAGAAAGAAGATAGAAGATAGAATATAGAAGACAGAAGACAGAAGAAAGAAGATAGAAGAGAGAATGTAGAAGAGAGAAGATAGAAGAAAGAAGATAGAAGATAGAAGAAAGAAGATAGAAGATAGAAGAAAGAAGATAGAAGAGAGTAGATAGAAGAAAAAAGACAGAAGAAAGAAGAAAGAAGAAAGAAGACAGAAGAAAGAAGACAGAAGACAGAAGATAGAAGACAGAAGACAGAAGACAGAATAAAGGAGATAGAAGATAGAAGACAGAAGATAGAAGAAAGAAGAAAGAAGATAGAAGAAAGAAGAAAGAAGATAGAAGATAGAAGACAGAAGAAAGAAAATAGAAGATAGAAGATAGAAGACAGAAGAAAGAAGATAGAAGAAAGTAGACAGAAGAGAGAAGAAAGAAGACAGAAGACAGAAGACAGAAGAAAGAAGACAGAAGACAGAAGAAAGAAGAAAGAAGATAGAAGATAGAAGATAGAAGACAGAAGACAGAAGAAAGAAGACAGAAGAAAGAAGACAGAAGAAAGAAGATAGAAGAAAGAAGATAGTAGATAGAAGACAGAAGAAAGAAGATATAAGATAGAAGAAAGAAGATAGAAGAAAGAAGATAGTAGACAGAAGACAGAAGAGAGAAGAAAAAAAAGAAGAAAGAAGATAGAAGAAGATAGAAGAAAGAACATAAAAGATAGAAGACAGAAGACAGAAGAAAGAAGACAGATGAAAGAAGATAGAAGAAAGAAGATAGAATATAGAAGAAGAAGATAGAAGATAGAAGATAGAAGAAAGAAGATAGAAGAAAGAAGAAAGAAGATA